>JBBPCS010000386.1:11429273-11455441 GCA_037974645.1 Hollardia meadi
GGTATCCACACTCTAGCTCAGAGTCGCACTGAAGTGAACTCAGACACGCACACACCATCGATGCTGCGCGAGGCGAGAGCAACACCCCCTGATGACGTAGCCACTCGACTGACCAATCACGCAACTACCATCACTTACTCAGTCAGTCAGCCACAGGGCGACCCTTAGGGCTGGCCCTCTGCGGTCCAGCCAAAAATGCAGAACACTGATTGGTCAGAGAAAATTGGAGCAACTAATATTGTCTTGTTGTCTGAGATGTAGGATTTTCCACACTCTGGTGTTCTATCCATTTTTTGTTTGTCTTGCTGCCTGTAACCTTTTCTCAAAGAAAGCTTTTGTGCTTGTAATGAACAGTCACAGACCAAAACCATGAAACATTCAATGTCCTCTGTTTAGTGTGGGTAGGTTTGTGTGGTTGAGCAAGTGAGTGAGAGAGAGAGAGAGAGAGAGAGAGAGAGAGCGAGAGAGAGCGAGAGAGAGAGAGAGGCAGTTAAGTGACTTGATGTTGACTGATAGTGGATTGTCTAAAGCTGATATCATAATGATATTTTGGAGCACAAAAAGGCAGATAGTCAATTAACCGGCTGATATAACCTCACACACCTTCAACCTTCTGACCTTGCGGAAAAAAAAGACACTGTCTGAAATTAACAATATTTAACTTTATTATAAACTGAATAAGTGATGAACTGAACATCAAACTAAAAGTAATGTTAAGTAGCAAATGTAAAAGAAAAACAAAATCTTACCAAATGGGGGGGTCTAATTTGTGTCAGTTAATAAATGCTGCAGCTTCTCAAGAAATACAAAAGTCTCGTTAGTTTCCAAACTGCTGGGTAAGTGAGGGGAGTTAGCCCTGAAGCTCCAGTAACAACCCCACCTACCTTTAAATGTACTGTCTGCGGTGGAAATGCAAAACAGATCTAGGGTTTACCATTTTTAATGTGTAACAAACTGAACTGAACTGGACTCTTTGGTGTAACATGGTTTTACTGTAACAGAAGCATGGGGTACTTTTTCAATTAGCACCTTTAAACCACATCCACCACACACATATCGGCCATGCACTTGAGTGTGTGTTCATCTTGTGGGAAATGACTACACCTCCACTAATCCCCCATTTAACAGGAAGTCACAGCAGGATCAGTCTCATGAGTCTGATGAACACCTTCAGTGTGACTCACCACATTCAAAGAAAAGACACATGAGATCGATTTGCACAAACAGCCTCCTTGGAGTCGAGATCAATCCCTCAAACATGACAGTGTGTCTACTGCTCATCAGGCTGCAGCTTTAATGAAGGAGGTAACTGTCAAGTTTAAACTTCACCACACACATCTTTCTTCCACTTATCGTGAATTCCTGTGATTTGTTACTGCCTAACCTTGACTGTTTTAATGTTTCTTTGTTGAGGTGTTTTAATAAACTTGTCGTTTTTATGTAACCTGCACAAAACAAATGTTTTCTTTAAATCTGTTAAAATCTGTAAAAAAAATCATATTATCATTAATCATGTTCCCTCTTGTTGTCAGGAGATCATGTAAATAAATACTTCAGAAGACTCACAGCTCTATGAGACAACTTGATGAATTTTAGTCCCACATTAAAAAATGTCTAATTCCATGTCAGAGTTCTGGCTTGTATATAATATATAAATAAATGAAATATAAATAAAAATCTCATGAGTACTTTTTAAATATTTATCCATAAAACATCAAAGCTGTTTTTAAAACTAAAACATTATATGAGGGAATATATAACTCTGTGACTGTAAGAAGACCTATAAAAATGTTTCACAGCACAGGATTAAAGCCCAACACGAAGTGCAGTGGCAGAGAGCCACCTTGTGGACTCCAGTTCCCTTCCACCTAACATCTGGTAAAACAATAAAAACATGATCACATTTGAATTAAACAGTCGTGAATATGTTTGTCAGTGATCACTAAAAATCACAAATAACTCCCTTTAAATATAATCATTGAGTTTCTGATTAAAAATACTTAGACTAAGCTGGCTTCTCGATGTTCATCAGTGTAGTAAATTTAAGAAGTCGCTCTTCTTTTGGGTCTGCAGGATCCCAGAGGAATTTGAGGCATTTGGGGCAAAGCTGCACAGACAATAGAGACCTACACTTCAGCCTCTCTTTCCAGCTGGATCTCTCCTAACTCTAGCCACTAAAGCTGACAGAGCACAAGTCAGCACTACTCAGCACATGGACACACACGACAACTTCTGTCCAATTTATTGTACAAGTCAAATATTTAAAATGTGAGTGGAAGTGTGTTAAACTGACAAGTAGTAAATAACAAGTATGGTTGCTTTGGATAGGCAGAGAGATATGAAGTAGATGAAACTGGACTAAACCGAAGCCATGTGGTCACAGTGTTTGCTATTTCCAGGCCATGCCATCATGTCACTCAACACTTGGATGCTGTGAAATGGGACTAAATTCAAGTGACATATTTTCAGCAGCAAGACCTTATGTCCGTGTAATGCCTGGGGTTTATTTTCCATTTGATTTAAACTCTTTTGTATTCATAAGAAGACTTAGAAATAATTTCCAGTCAACCCAAGCTATGCAGAATAGCAGCTCCCTCTTCTATTCACTCAAGCAGCATTGCTTGCAACCGACTTACCATTTTCATACTAGTAGAATCTGTTTAAAAACGTAACACCTTAGCACCATAACAGACCTTCATGTAAGCCTAAGACACTTCCGAATGTATGTCAAAGTATGTTACATGCCGCCAGCCCCCCTGGCCCTCCTCCACATAGCAAACATAGTTTCCATCATCCAACCAGCCGTGGCAACTTGCAACACTGCCCACATGAAAACTGTCTGACAGTAAACTATGGTGCCCGACCTGCTAGTAAAAAAAAACTGTCCAGAGTTTAAATATAGAGCAGCAGTGCAGACTCACCCTGAGGACTCTGTTGGCTGTAATAACAGGAGGCTCATCGTTGACAGCTGTAACCTGGATGTACACCGTCTGGGCTGCACTCTGCTTCCTCAGGCCTGTGTCATTGGCGACCACAGTGAAGTTGTCAGTTAAGGTTTCGCTGCTGTCATGGACATAGTAAATGAATTCGTGCTCCACCTGATTAAAGAACGTGGAAATTAATAGAATGGTTATTCAAAACACAGAGGCACAAAACACTATAACAATATGTGACTCACTATCATCTCTTATTCCATGACATAGCATGCATATAGGGACAAAAACTACATTATTGCTTTGTAAAATTTTAGACAGTAATTAGCAATCTTGGCAAAGCCAAGAGATTCAGGCTCGGGTAGGATTATATGAAGATGGGATCAAGCCAGGGCAATGCTATTTTTCTCTTCCTTTAATTTTGTAATTTAATTAATTATGTATTTTAGGTTACAAACATTGTAAACATGCCTGTAGATTAGGGTCAAATTTCGAAGAAAAAAAACCTCATTGTGTAAAATGGCAGAAAAATACAGATGACATAAGCTCTGTGGCTTTAGTGTTATTGAGGCTTGAAAAAAATCAAATTATTTATCCATCAATCGACCAGTCTAAACAAATTATTGTAAATATTGCTATACAATAACTTAATTATGAAGCCATTTTAGGTAACAAACACTTAAAATTCATTACATGGCTATAAAATGACAAACAGATATGACCTCTGTGTCTACAATGTTAGTTGTGGGCATGAAAAATATTACTGCCACAATAAATCAAATTATTTATTCGTCAATATCACTGGCATTCTATTGCTATTATTCAGCAGGAACTATAAAAGTGTCTGTACAAATATCTCACCTGCCTCCTGGTGAAAGAGGTTATGGGCACACCGGGGTGTCGAGAGTGCTCAATGTGACCATGCTGCGGGGGCTCAGTCAAACTGTACAGGAAGTTGATTCCAGAAAAGTGTCGGCTTGTGACTTTGAGCACATCCTGGGTCAGTGCCCTGGAGGCGCCCTCACTCAGTGTGATATTGGAGACCTGAAGTGGGATGAGGCGTGGGATGATGTCAACAGACATCCTAATGTCATTGACATCCGTGACCCCGTTGGTGGCATCAAGGATGAAAGTGTCATTGACTTTGCTGGAATCCACCTGCATGTACTGGATGTTCCCACTGTTAATGTCCTCTTGGGTAAATGTCTTGACGGGGGACTGTTTGGTTCCGATGTAGCGCTCTTTGTCAAAACGGCGGAGAAAACCATTAGACGGGGCTACCTTGACTATAAATACAATCTCAGATGGCAGGTTGTCCTCATGAGTGACCTGCAACAATCAGAAAGCATATTCAGCGGTTAAATTTGAAATGTTCCATGTCTCACTAAACTTTAGTTTTCATTTTGCTTTTTCTGTAACATGGCATTGTTATACAATGTCAAAGCAACCACTGGTCAGCATTCAATTTCTATCCTTTCAGCATCCTTTAAAACCAGAGCAGGAAAAACTGAACTTTTACTGTAACATTAGATATTGTGCTTTTAATATAATTTAAATTATCTGCAAAAGTTGTTTTCTTCTGACAACATAAAAAAATACAAGTTATTTAATGAAGTGTATTTATCATCATTACTCAGGTCTTAGGATGAAATGTTTTGAAATGAAACATTGTGCTTAAGTTTCACAAGTAAGCATGTTAGGGCTGCATGATATGGTAAAACAAAATCATATTTGATTAGTTTGATTAGTGGGAATGATCATTTTTGCAACACAATTTTCACACGATGATGTGACATTTTTTGCAAAGGGCATCTTTGCAGCACAACAGTACTTCATTATCATGCTGTTATGTCACACATTTTACCTTTATCAAAAAATTGCAGCTTCTATGATTTGGATATTTCACTTCCATATTGCAATATTTTTGATTAACTGTGCAGCCCTAATGCATATTTTTGTTATTAATGTTATAATTAGATTTCTTAACATTATTATTGTCTGTAAAGAAGACATTTAGTGACTACTGGTCAATTAATACTGTAAATAAAATCTTTTAAAAAAACGAGATTTTTGTGGTAAAAAAAAAGTGATATTGTAATAATATTTCAAATCCTAATTAAAACTTTCAATCTTGGAATATGAAAAAAGGATGGTATTGACCTTAAATATAGTGATATTATTTAAACCAAAATAAAAGTTGTATGAATATTTATAAAATCTATCTTTCTTCTGAAACACTCACTTCTAGTTTAGTTTCGTCGATCTTTGCTGGTTTTCCCTCTTCCACCAGTAAGGTGTTATGATGCTGCACGATGGGTGGCCTCTGATGACTCTCCAGGTAAACCTTCACATTGATCCTCACTGCAAGTCGAAGACTTTTAGCTTTCACTGTTAAGTTGAAATAGTCTGCCAGATGATTGCTGTCATTGTGCCGATAGGAGATCAGCCCATCCTTTAAGTCAGACTGTGAGAAAGACTCCACCTTTGTTTCATTGCAATGAAGTCCTCCATACTTGGGGGCCTCATCCAACTTGAAGATGACCTCCTTGTCATCTCTGATGTCCAGATTTGATATAACACTAAAGTTGCTGGTGTAAATGGTTACTGATTGGCCCTTTTGAACCAGTAGGCCAGTGTTGTTACCAACCTTCAAGAAAGGGTCATGTGCACTGATGTCTAAAAGGCTTGATATAAAATGTTTTCCATCTGAGACAAAGAGCACAAACCGACCTGTGCTTACACCTTTGTGAATGAACAGCACTCGCTTTTCTATCAAATCCTTCTGTCGAAACTGGAACAGCCGATGAGTAGTGTCATTAACCAGCACTAGGTCTCCCATCGGGATTCCTCGTCGAGTGTAAATCAACTGGCCATCATCAAAATCAGAGTCCGGATCATGATAACACAAATCCTCTATAGTGAGTAACTTCTGTCCATCCCTTACTACATGGAAAACTTTATCAATAACACGTACCGGCTTTTGGTCATTGAGTAGCTGAATTGATATGTTGAATATTCCTTCTTTGGCGCCAATGTCATCTTCTGTGATGGAAGATTTGAACCCTTGGCTGGTGGAGGCTATAAAGGTGAACTTGTCTTGAGTTGTTTCACTATCATCATGGATGTACATGATCCGTTCCTCTAATATATC
Organism: Hollardia meadi; assembly: GCA_037974645.1. Lineage (NCBI taxonomy): Eukaryota > Metazoa > Chordata > Actinopteri > Tetraodontiformes > Triacanthodidae > Hollardia > Hollardia meadi. Next base: position 11,435,358 of record JBBPCS010000386.1, read on the forward strand.
CTGATTACTAAAGGTTAAGATGTTGTTGTAGCTAGCATTGGAATTTGAGTGACTAATACGGGCTAGCTTTCCATGTTTGGGGCTGCTTATGACCGTGTAGTACATATCCTTTGTACTCAAAGTCTCTGCAAACAGCTCATCTTTCGTAATGACTTTACTTTCTCCCTCCAGAAGTGAGAGTCCATCATTTTTCATAAACACGCTGTTGACATCAGCTTTAATGGAAAACTGGAAATCATAGTTTTGTGACTGTGCATGTTTGGAAACCAGCTGAAATTTGAACCTGTCACTTGTATCTTCATAAGGTCTGTCTACTAGTTCATAATGTACTTTTTTATTTGTTAGATCTCTCTGGCTAAAGGTTGAGTTCTTACTCAAGACTGTGGTGTCGAGCAGGAGTTTCCCTTTCTTTGGTATGGTGAGAACCCGAAAATAAAGGTCATTCTCTGAGAGGGTCACACCTTCAGCTGTGGCAAAAAGACACTCAGAGTCTAGTGTGACTTTTCTAACTTTATCCATTTCTATCACAACATTCCTCACCAAGTGGTACTTCACCCACTTTACAGTGATGGGGATGAGTATTTCAGTGGTCGCCCTTCCAGCCACATTAACTTTAGATTTAAAGTAATCAGTGGCACTGGATGTCTGGATTTCTTGAAAAGTGCTAACATACCTCAGGCGCTCTTTTTCTAGAAGCCTTTGGGAAAACGAGTCAGTAGGCCTCCATTCACCGCTTGAGTGAAGCCTCTGGAGTTCTCCATACTGAGGGGGCTCAATGATATCATACCGGATGTCTACAACTTGTTTGACAGCATTGGTTTGCACAGCAAGCTGCTTTGAGCCAATTATAGCTGACTCGCCTTGAATGATCTCAATGCCTGTGTTGTTGGCAATCTTATACTCTAGCACTACAGCCATGATCCTTAGAACCACAGTGTTACTGACCTTTTCCCCATCGCTAACTCTAAGAACTATCCTTGAGTTTCGAACCCCTGTGTGAACATAGTACACCCTCAGCTCCTCCAAGTCTAAATATGAGAATGAGGTAACTATCTTTCCAGGGTTGTTTTCAATTTCCAAATATCCGGCATCAGCGTTCAGGTTCCCAAGCACAGAGAAGACAAGGTCAGTGTAGCTGCTGTCAATGTCTGTGGCCTTCAGAACATCTGTGGTGAGGCGTTTTTTGGAGTTTTCCAACAGGACAAAGAGATTTCCTTCAGGGAGACTCAATTCAGGTGAATCGTTGGTGGGTGTCACAGTAATATTGTAGCAGTACAATTTGTTGCCCTTCAGATAATCAGGAACTTGCTTTCTACTGCTAGAATAAATTGAAAACATGAAGAAGTCATCCGGTTCCTCTGAGCCTCCATGAATATACATCACTCGTCCATGCCAAAGGTCCAACATGCTGAAGGTGTTCTCCTCTTGATCCTGATCAACATCAAGCCTTATCTGACCATGAATTGGTTGCTCCCGAATTTGGAACATGATCTGTGATTGTCGAATGCCAAGTTTCTTGAAGTCCAAAAGTACCTTGATGTGTTTGGCCTCGAGAGATGCTCGACTGGCTTCCTGGACAATGAGGTTTTTGAGGTGCATAAAATTCGAGCCATACCTCCTGTCCAAGCCCCTTGCAAGGGTCGACATGTGAAGTGATGGTGTTGTTGTCACCAAGTGAAAACGGGATCCTGGAGCACTTGTTGGACTCACAGTGGGTGATGGTTCTGGTTCTTTCTCTGGCTCACAACCAACTGAGATATCCTTGGTGACTATAGCATTGGAGAGACCCAGCTTCACTCTGTTCACTTCAATGTTCTTCAAACATCCTTTGAAAGAACCTCCTCTGACACGCTTTCCAGACACAGAGACAAGCCCCACCTTTTTGACTTCTGCTCTGGTGCTATCATCGATACCTCCAACAAAAAGATAACCTCTAAGCTGAAGCCCCTTTGAATGAGAACTAATGCTGCTTTTCACTATCTCTCCATCAACAGTTAGTTCAAGGCTTTTGGAACTGAAGTTTAACTTGATAGAATGCCATTTCATGTCATTGATGAATGTGAGGGAGCGAAGCTCCGTTTTGGTTCCACCTTTCCCAGTAATGGCCACTGGCAAACCTTCCTGAATCTCCACGGCCACAAAATCCCCTTCTCTGGCTGAATTGTACAGGATAATTCCCTCTTTGGCTGAAGTGTGCACAACACACTCAAATACCGCTTCCTGCCGGGCATTCCAGGTTGGAAGAGAAATGTAAGCCCTGGAGCTGAAGAAGCTGATAGGGTCCTCCTCTGTGGCAAAGAATTGGGGACTACATCCTAAAGACACCTCATAGACATTCTTGAATCCGGTATACGGCCTTAGTGATGACAGCAAGTCATGTTCGTTGAAGATCACTTCATCCATGCAACCTCGGAAGCCAATTGGGTCTCTGGGGAGATAAAGTCTGTCCAGGCCTCCTGAGCCTCCAACATAGAGACCATCCAAAATGTGAAGATCGTGCTGGGAGCCTGACATCTTTACACTCGAGTGAGAGTTCTTGTCTACAGTCAGAGTGATGTTGTGCAGCACATGGTGGACCTCCACGGAGTGCCAGGCCAGGTCATTGAGCTGGGTACCTCTCTCTGATTGTAATACCTGCTCCCCTGATCCGAAGTCCAGTTTCAGCTAAATGAAGAAACAAAACAACTGGATTACAAAATATACTAAATTATAGGAACAAAGGATAAATTCAAATGCTGGGTATTTGTGATTTCTTGTTTACTTTATTTTCTTCTGTACTTTTGCTGATGTAAAGAACAATTGTAACCTGTAAGTGCTATATAAATAAAGTTAGCATTCTCCCACCAGAATGAAGCCTACTGACTTTGGTGACCCCCCTGACTTCTCCCTCTAGCACCAGCATGATTTGGTTTGTTTTATTTTATTTTTTCAGTGACATGTCTCGCCAACTATTGCATGGATTACCATAAAATTTGGTAGAAGTCCATTTCCCCCTTAGGATTAATTGTAATAACTTTGGTGACTTTGGTAAACATTATACTTGCTAAACATCCTAGTAAACCTCACACTGCCACTACCATTGCTGTAGACTCTTGTTCAGTATGATCATGAAGACAATATTGTTAAAAATATTTAATAACATAAAGATATTTATATAGCATTACAAATGCAAAAATAATACGAAGATTCTTAAAATATTTACATTGTATCAGATGAAATAATGGTTTCTTTAACCCGTGACATTATAAGGAATTAACCAATTAACTATAGTCACTGTGACACCTAGAATGGAAAACACAGGATTTAGACTGCTTATATTTTGTGATGTCACGTGTTGTTTTAACAGTTAGCTTTGTCTGTGATTTAAAACAGAAAGAGAACTATTATCTCTTTCCCTTTCGCTATGTCCTCAGAGCATCATGTCACTATGCTTGTCAAGGCTTGCTGCTGAGTCCCTGCTATTCATGCATGGGGTTGCAGGGAGCAAACATTCATGACTGACTCACATCGAATGAGACCCCAAGCCAGAGGATAACTTGTGCGAAAGAGCAAATTTTTTTTGGGTGACCTGTGCCAGTTTAAGGAACAGGGATGAGCGATTTACTCCTTGTGCTCACTGATGTACGACAATACAATACAGTTGTCAGTGTGATTCATTTCCAGTAGCATAAGTCTAACACAAATAGAAGCTTAGTCACAAGGATTTCTCGGGTTTGATGCACAAAATTTATAATGTATATCTCAGGAATTCCTTTGTTTCTTACAAATGTGTCTGCATAGTAAAAAGGCTTCCTACAGTGCATCCGTCTATTCTGTATGCTGATTCAGGCTGGCAGAGCTTCTTACTGGATGCTTTACATGCAGTCTTAAAGGGACAAGTGTATTTCACCCCTAAAACCTCCCAGCAAGGTTTGTGTTGGGCTAAAAATAGTGCACTCAGCTTGGGACACAAACCCATCCTACGTCTCTTAAGTGTGCCCAAGGTATGCATATTTTGTCATTAAATCAGAAGGAAATGTCCAGCGGTGTATATTGCATGTTATGTTAATTTTTATTAAAATTTAGAGCTAGATAAATATTGTGGCAATGTAAGCCTATTATACTGCTGACACACAGTTTTACAGTTTGAATTTAACATTAAAGCAAACTTCTCATATTTTTTTCTGACCTAGTAATTTAAGCTTATTTGACTATGGAATGAAATACGGATATACACCCTCTGTGGGATATGCAAATAGGTGCTGTAATCATTGAGCAGACAAATTTATGGGTGCACACAGGACAGAATTACAAGTGACAGTGTTAATAATAAAAGGACTACACAAAGGAGTACTCTTTATTACACAAAGTAAAGGAAAATTAATCATTTCAGTCATTTTTTTGGGCAGAAACATTTGTTGTTTCCATCTCAAATGAGGATTTGCCACTTTGCTATTTTACATAATTCTTCATTGGATATAGTCAGTTTTCCGACTGTTGGTCAAACAAACTAAGACATTCAAAGATGTCAGTCTGAACGCAGAGAAATTGTGTGGATTTTTGCACAGTATTTATAATTAATAATAACTGTCATGGTTTCAAGTTTAAGTGTGTTATTTCCTGTGTCATGGTTTTGAGTTTCTAGGTTTATTTTGTCGTCCTTTCCTCGTGTCTTGTCCTGCTTAACACTTCCTCCCTTTGTTCTTCTTCCACCTGTTTTGATTGTCTGCCCTGCCCTGATTTGTTTAACCTGTGTCTTGTTAACTTCCCTTCCTTGTGTATTTTAATCCATGTGCTCCCCTCTTTGGTTGCCAGTTTGATGTGTTGCTTCGTGTGCCTTCGTCCAAGCATTTCTCCAGTGTGCTTTCCAGTGTTTTGTATTTTGTTTTGCTTTACTGTTTTCGAGACCTTGCCTGGTTTTTGGATCACTGCTTGTGCCCCTCAGTCTTGTTTGCCTATTTGGACTCATTCCTGATTTTGACCTCTGCCTGCCTCGAAATCCTGCAAGCCTTCTGCTTTCTGCCAAATAAATATCACTGAACGAAACCTGCTCTGTTGTCGGTGTCTGCATCTGCGCCCAACCCTGTTTCTAGCATTTTTGGCACACAAACCGTGTGAAATACCAAAATCAAAAATGTAAATAACATTATATTATATAGTGATTATAATGCAAGAAGGCAAGTGCATACAAGCAGTACCCTGATTAATTACATAGTTTTTGATAATTCAAGAAAATTATGAAACTGTTTGACAGAGGCGGTAGAAGGCAGATGTGTGTTCAAAGGTTCACTCGATTACTCGAATACGCAGATCTGCTGCTTTTATAGTCTCCTAGTTTCTAATGTGACAAGAGACTGGTATGGAGTTAACACTCTGCTCACACCACACAGGCTTGTCTGCTTGTGTTACTGTGTTGAGAGACTGACACTGTCAACTGAGATGGAGAAATAGCTTAAGGTGGACATTGTGTGACATGTCTTTCCATATATGTGCATTTGGTCAAGCACGAAGATCTGTGTGTATTGTATGGTAGTACATACTGTACGTATATGCATGTGTGTGCTCATGTAAGCCAGAACACATGATCATGTGCTGGAGCCACAGATGTACCCACCTGCAGGCGACCAGCATGGAGCTCCAGTAGCAAGTAGTCAGTCTGGCCGGCGGCGAGAAACAGCAGGCCATTGGTGCTGGAGGTTCGGAAGCGAACGCGGAGCGTGTTATGGTCGGACGACTCTGTTGCCTTGAGCTGGACAAAGCCATCGCCATAGAAGGAAGCTGGAGAAAGAGACATTAGAAAGATATATTTCATAAAAGGAAAACAGAGAACAAGAGGGACAGAGAACATTTGATCAACGTATATGTGATCAAATGTGGTGTTTAGTGTCTTTTGCAGGCTGCTGAATCAGTGCTTTACACTATTTCAAAAGGGAGCTAAGAGTATGAAGGGGAACTGGAACAGAAAGTACAGTAGCAGTGAATACAGCAAACACAAAGCAAGTCAAGTCAGGCATAGGTGGTCTTAATATAGCCAACATGTGACATTTAGATATAAAAGCCAGGCTAATTATCATCCTGGTTGTTCTTTACAAGTGGAGCAGAGTCTATGTGTGTGGAAAGCACTCATTCATTCACACACACAAAGCACAAAGAGCACTGTGCACAAATTATACCTCACCTGAGTAAAAAGAATGTTTGTAAGACTCTATGAATCTGAAGAGTTCAGCCTTCATGGTGGGCAAATTGTCTCTGTACTTTATGTGCTCAAGCATGATGATTTACATACATTCAAGTGAGACAAAAGTATAATTATGACACATTAAAGCTTTACCTGTAGAATAATAACCACCTTTAGGATAAAACAAAACTCCAGCCCATGCATGGCAACTGAATAGCAGGTTTATGTCTCCGCTCGTTTGTAGCTTTAGCAGAGTTGTTTGTGGACTGTCCAAAATCGTAGGAATGACATAACTGAATTTTAAAGGTATTTGACTTTAATGCCACAACAGCTGTATACAAACTGAGGCAGTAGATGTGGAGGTGGCTCGGAGGGAGTCAGACATGTTTGGGCCTGCCCTGCCCTGACAGGAACCTTCAACCTGAACATGAAAGGCTCTGACGTCCCCACATTATCTGTGGCCCCATGTTCCAGGAAGAGCGTGGCGGACGGACCCAGCTGTTTCTTCTGCCTCACCTTCCAGCCATCTCACATCACCCTGTAATCTGGCCTAACACGCTCTGAAGCTTTCTCATCTAAGCCTCCATGCCCGGGCACCACCAGTTCATCTTTTAATGAGCTCCAGTGTCCCATACATAGTCAAAGGTTAACAAACATCCTCGCCTCTGTAAAGAAACATGTCCACTCTATGTTTGATTTATTTGTAGTTCATTACCCAGGGTATGAAAGGGACTACTGCTAATGGACTCACTGGAGAAGATAGATAAAGTTAATGTGAGTTAATGCATTGTTTTTACTCCTAAAAGGGTTAATGCACTAATGGGTAGTTTGCTTCACCAAATACAATTGGTATGGATGGTGCAGTATAAATTAAGACAATTAAACCAGTAAAGCATGTAAATTAACCCTTCAGCCAAATACATTCATCAGTCAATGTGATCTGATTGCAGAAAGACAAAAAACAATAAATCAACCTCAGTGTATCAAAAAAAACAACCCTATATGGCTATATGTACTTACTGTATATGTTTAAAATAATATATTTTTGTGGAAAATTAAAGAAAAACAAAAAACATTGCACTTTTCTTCATGTCCAAACCTTTCTCCAAGTATCTGGCTAAAATTAATGTTTTGTATGTGAACAGTCAATCAGTCTCCCTGTACACCCTGTCAAGCCACCTTTCCATCAATAAAGTTTTCTAACTGGAACTTTTGGACTATCTGTGATTTCACCAGTTACTTCAGTGGTAGATGGTGATTTTCGGGAACACAAGTGTATGAGAGACGCCCCAGTCAGCCAATTCTTTCTTTTATCTTGCATCATCTTGCATATCTTGCATCTACACACTTCAATACAGTAGGTTGTGGTATGCACCTTTAAAGTTGGTTTGCGATCATGAAGAAGAATCCACTTCATCCACTACAGGTTATGAACTTCTTTTTCAAATACAATAAAGTGAAATTATTGGTTATCTTAGTTATGTCGGCCATGAGAAGCAGGTTGTTATCAGTTATTGATATCGGCTGAAAAAAAAATGTATATAGTGCATCCTTAATGATTTTACATACAAATGTGTTATTATTATGTTATCCTAAATGTATATATGTAAAGGTTGCTTTTTACTCTCAGCAAAACAGATTCATTATCAAGTAGTCTGATTATTTTCTCGATTAATTGTTTGTTCTACAAAATGCCAGAAAATAGTGAAAAATCACAATTTGACATCTTCAGTTGTCATTTTTTTTGTCTGACCAACATTAAAAACCCAAAGATAGATAGAAGAATCTCATAATGGAGAAGCTGGAAACAGTGAATATTTTGCTTGAGAAGTGACTTAAAATTACTTTTAAATGACTTGCAGTCCTCAGACACTCAATCCTTTAATCTTATAATTAAAAAAATACCTTACCATGACCATAGCAGTCCATATTAACTGTCTACACGTTTTACAGTGAACATGACATGGTTGATTGCATCCTATTTTACCCACTATAGCCAGCTTTGGTGCAGAAAAGAGAGAAAAAATCATGTTGTTTGTTAAAAATTAAATTAACTGTCAATTACGGACCAGACTGGTGTAATGTGCCTTTGACAACCGTTAAGTACAGCTGGGAATAAACAAATGAATTGGCCCACAGGCACAACAGCAACCAGCATTACCTATCCTTTCTCTGACCCTGTCAGACTGACTTGACTTTATTTTTCATTTATACATCATGTTCATTCATCTGACTGGCTGTGTACATAACAGGGAGGAAGAATTTCCAACAACTGGCCAAGAGGAATGAAATGACATTTCTCTCTTAAATTCACAAGGATGGACATGCATGCTCAATTGTATTTAAGCAATGAAATCATATAACTGAATGTCATGTCTGGTTAAAACAAAAGGGTCCTTCCCAGAGTTAATTTCCCTGTAGTGAACTGGATTCTTGGAAAGCTTTGAAAAATGTAAAAAAAAAATTTTTTACATACTCATGCTGAAACATGGACATTTGTGGGGGGTATGTAAATGAAAGAGCACAGTAGACTGCCAGAAAACAATACCCACACATAAACACATACCTGTGTACACCTCTAGAAGCAGAAACAGGAGGTGTTTGGAGGTTGTTCTGTAATCTACATGTCTGCAGTGGCAGTTTTCTGTGTATCAGGGACATTTTTTGTGACATTTCACAGCAACGAAGCTAGTGACCTTTTAGCAAACACCCACTTACAGTTAATAGGGGGTAAGAGCAGTGCTTGTCACTGCCTGTGTGCTCAGTTTATACAACAAAATCAGAGATGCAACTTGACTGAAGTGCCTCTTTTGAAGTGCCCACACTGTGGCTGATGAATTGTCAAAGCCTGGGACGTAGATGTTTTATCAAAGCCTCGTTTCATGATGCCACAGGAACATGGATGATGCACATAATCTACAGTGCACTGAAGTAAAGCAAATGTCTATACTGTATTTATTTTCATCGAAGGACATGGTGAGTGTGAGTCATGGTGAAATGATTTCTGATTAACCCCAGGGGCAAAGCCTGGATGAACGCTGAATAGGATGACACATGCCCAAGATCAAATCAACCAGAGAGGCCAGTACATGCACACATGGATGTAAATAATGCACATCTGAAGCTGTAACGTGCTAAAAAAAAATACTTTCCACCTTAGATCTCTCAATGCAGCAAGGCCTGTCCATCTCTATGACTTCATGCGAGTGTGCTACCATCACACAGTCAGATAGTTCTTCCAGTGCAGTGGGCATCACAGTCCTATTTCTGCTGCTGCCTTTAATAAAGGGCATATCCTGTGCGTGCACCATGCATGCACTGATTATCCAAAGTCTAGTGCCGGTCATTTAGATGAGATAAATATTGATGTTAGTAGCCTCATTAATTAAAAAACAAACAAAAACATGCAGAATGATTAAAAGCTAAAAGTGATTTTCTGTCCTCTGTCCTCTTTCACAATTAATTCAGCTCTGTCAAGTGTTACACTGAACCACTAGAGCAACTACAGAAAATATAACAATCCTCTGTTACAAAAATACAGCTTTAACCTGTATATAAAGGAAATTACAGCCAGCAGAATAAAAAGGGTAAATGGTGATGTTTATGACCTCTCAAATGGTGGTTATAACCTGGCAAGTAGCCTTCAGGGTAAAGCAATTTCCTCAGTAAACTCCAAAAACTTGAGGGAACTCGTCAAAGCTAACCAAAATGATGATGTGTGTTTACAGTTAAAAATAAATCGTGACAAAAAGGCACCATGAAATACGTTTACATGTCGTTTTCATTGAAAAAATAGTCGAAAAGTTGCATTGTTACCTGCCGACGCCAGCTCGAGCAGGAGCAGGAGCGACCACCAAAGCAGACCGCGGAGCCACAACTTCTTCTGGGCGTTTTTCACAGCAGAGTCCATCTTTCTTTCCCCGGAGGAAAACACTAATGTTAGCGGGCCGTGCGGTTACATATTTACAGAACTGTTTTCACTTCTTCTCGCTTCGGTACCGTCAAACAGTTACTGCTAATCCCTAAAATGGTGTGAGAGAGTACGTGCGTGAGGAGCTGCGCAGCAGACCCTGAAAACGAATTGAGGGACCCGTGAAGGTTCTCGCTAGACTCCGCCTCGCGCGCGTGTGTGTATGTGTGTGGGTATGCGCGTGTTTAACCTCGGTTTTCAAAATAAAAGCTAGAAGAAGCGCAACCAAACGACACCATGTGTGAGCTAAGACAGAGCTCATCATTAAAATGACTCACATTAGCTTTAATGTACAACCCCTCAAAAAGATAATTTATGTGTGCTGTCTGTTGCTGCCATAGGAAGAGGAAAACAATCCTGTCTTTATTTTCTCATCAAAGTCATACATTATGATCTCTATAGGAAAACTATGCCCATTCCTTGCAGACTGTAGCAATATAAAAATATTTTCTTTGCTGTTGTAAAATGTAGTTAAATGCTCATATGTTCATACTGCATGCATTTTCATGCATTCATATTGTGCATTTTCTCTTAAATGATAACATATTCAATTATAATTGCAATTGTGTTGTCTTCCTCTAATTAGTAAATATTTTAATATTTTATAACTATTTATATTTATGTTTTCAACCAGATTATTAACAGACTGATGCTATATGTTTATTCTACAGTAGTTAAGTATCTATGTATGTATAACACATTAAAATACAAAACTTATAGTTCAAGCATGTGGTAAAAAACGAACACTATGCTTTCGTATATAAAGCATTACATTGTCCAGTTTACAATATACATGAAATATACATTTTCTGTAGCTTGTTGATATTTATACCTGCTATGATTACGACTGTTTTGCAAAAAAAAAAAAAATGTGTATAACATCCATATGTGTGAGAGATTTGCAATCAGTTAATAAAGATAAAAGGGAAAAACTCACTTCAGGTTGGTTCAATTTGTCTGGGATCAATACATAGTTATTAAAGATATTACAACAAATCAAAAAAAGTTTAATCTGATAAAAGATGAAATTTAATGAATCAAAATGTTGTGATGTCAACAGAACATAGTTGGTTTAGAAACAGAGGTACAGTTTTACTATTCAGATTCCCATTTCAGTACTATGCATTAGTGCTTCACTTGTTTTTTATAATACATTTGATTGCTTCACGACTGATTTCACTTCACGTTTACTTAATTCACTTTACTGCAATCTTGATAACATCTCCCCAAGACATTATTAGAATGATGTCACCCAGACTGCAGCCCACTAATAAAAGCTCTTTATCATATTATAGATTTAAAAAAATCAATCTGATGCAATGTATGGATTTGTTTAATAACAATCAGACAACTGTACAAAATATAAATCATAAATAATAAATTGAATCGCAAAATACGGAATCAAGTTAAACTCAAGGCTAAACATGATGCATTATGAGGTATTAGAGCAGATACTGTAAACAAAGCAATTGTATGGCACAATCAGGAAATATTAGTGATAAATTAAGTTGTTCTGATCTGTCAGCATGGTCCCAAAAGTTTTCTGTACTCCAGTTTGATGCAGCTGTAGATGGGATGGTAGAAGCGCCTGTCGGATGCCATGAGGTCGGTGACAATCTCAGTGTGGTCAACTCTGGGCAGCAGGTAGAGCGACACCTTTATGGACAGCTCAGTGAGGAGCTCAGTGAGCCTCATGGAGGACTCAACAGGAACGATTATGTCACTGGTCCCGTGAAGCAAAGAGAACGGAGGCACTCTGGCAGAAAACAAGAAGGATGTAGTTGAAACATGTTCATATTTGTATTTAAAATAAATAACAGGTACAACATATAAACATCATTTTACTGTCATCTTTTTTGTCTCACCTGCTCAGTTTGTCCTGGCTGAACTTCTTTAGTAAGTGTGTTGGTGAGTAGTATGGGAAGTTTTCCACTCCGTTCATGGCTTTGTGCATGGTGGAGACATATTCGACTGCTCGCTTCTGCTCGTGCTCATAATGGTCCATGATGTTGTACACACCACTCAGACCTGTCCAGGAAATATGACCGATTAATTAACTCATTCACACAAAATCCTGTTCAAGGTCCTGTTCATTGTGTAAAAATGTTTTGGAAGAACTTCACTGCCCTGAACTAAAACAAGAAAAATAATTCAGATGACAGAACACACATTTATTAAAGTTGAGTTTTCTTTAGCATAAAATATGGTTACAGCTGTGGCTGAAGCTTGGTGACGCACTGTACAGTGATCCTTACCAATAACTCCTTTTATGGACAGCGTAATGTCCCTCTGCTTGTTGGCCTCTATGAAAAGCTCCTCTCTTTCATCAATGAGAAACAGTGTGGTCAGTGCACACAAATGGGCACCCGCTGAATGGCCAATAAAGACTATGTTGTCCTATAAAAGACAGAAAACAAGACAATAACAAGACTGGGTGAATGTGGATGTACACAGAATGATGTAAAAATATATATCTCAGGCTGAATATCTTAAAGCAAAAGTAAACAAGTATTCTCCAACAAAACTTAAGTCTTTTAAGTTGTTAATAAATTAGAAACAGATTAGACAGTAAAGTTTTAGAATGTATTCATGATATGAGTGTTAACTTTCAGCTTAAAGATCCCATGAAATTGCTTTAATATCCAAATTTTCCTCCATAGATGGACATTGTCCTGCATGTAAAATGATTTTTAGTAAATCTTTAGTAAAACTGTTTAGTAACTAGTTTAGTAAACTTTCGGAAATTTTAAGCTACCTGCAGGTTTTATATGATTTAATGGAACCCTGAAATATTTTCCTTCTTTTAGAAGTTTAAAATAAATGGTAAATCTTGTCAGTGTAATCTGACAGTTTTCCTCAGTTTCCAAAGAGCACTGAAAGATATTTCGTACTTTGTCAAAGTTGAACTTGGGTCCACTCTCTTGGGCCCAAACCAAGCAGTCAGCAATATCTTGGACCATCCCTAAAACGTTCCCCTGGCAATCAGATGAAACCAGCAGTAAGTTCAGATACCACAGTAACATTTAAAATTACATTTCTTATCTGTGATTTGGGTTCCTGCAGTGAAATCCGTACCTACAGTTCACATGGTTATGAAATGTACTTCATATTCCAGTCATCTGTGCTCTACATACATGTATGTGCTATAAATCTTTAATCAGAAAGCCAGTGGCTCTTACCTTTGGATAGGTGCAGTAATCAGGACAAATGACAGTTGCACTCAGTTCTTCAGCCATCTGCCTGGCCAGCAAACAGTAAATAGATCTTTCTCCAGAGCCCCATGCACCTCCGTAGATGAAAACCACCAGTGGTGCAGGCACGTCTTTAGACCCGCCCGCGTTTGGAGGGTAGTACAAGTCCAGTTTGTTGCCTCGACGGCCAAATGTGACACCCTTTTAAGTGTCCAGACAGACAGTACTGTGAACTTTGACACAATTTTTGGTATTGCATAGACATTTTTTAGGGATCACAGTGAGTGGCGAAAGAGACAGAGAGAAACATAACAGTGTGATTATTTCTTTTTAGATATATACTGAAATGTCTGGTCGCTACCATACAAAGACACACTGATTAAACGATCACTTTTTACTTCTAATTTAATCTCAACACACCTTTTCATAATGCTTACGGTTTTCGTCATTGTTGTACCACGACTTCCACTGAAAGTAAAGTCTCCCATATTGCAGATATTTGAGAGTTTCCAGCATAGCTCTGGTCAAACTGTATATTCGCCTGTTGGAGAGGCCAAACATGAAGCAGGGGATTAACAATCAAGTCATTCTAGTGACTAAAAAAACTGAGCCAAACTAGATTGACAGTATTTTACAAGTTACCTTGGTTTTAGAGCTTCTATGTACTTCTTATATCCAGGCTTGTTTGGCCAGCCATAAAGCCACTGAGCAGCTAGTGAGATAGAATATGGAAGGCCCACCAACATGACTCCCACCGCCACAGGAAGTGACATGTGATATTTTAACCCAGACCTTAAATAGTAAAATAAAAAACATACATTTATATATTAAGATCTTACTCTTTCAAAAGTAGCTCAGTGTTCTTTAAAATGTTGTATTTGAGAGGCTCTTACATGTTGTAGTTCAGTCTGCCCGTCTTACCTACAAAGACCAAAAGATTAAGGAAACTTAGAATTTATTAGACACACAACAGGTACTGGCTTCATTAAGGTTTAGAAAATATGGTGTTGAATTCATCCTCCTCCAGTTTTTTTTTTTTTTTTTAACTATTTGGTTTAAGCTCTAATATACTGTTTGGCCTCTGAACCCTTACCCCTAATTATTACTCACTTATTAGCATTTGTAACAGCGTGATTACTAATTAGAGACACTTGCTATCCACAATTAATGACTTGACTATTAATGACGTACCAGCCATATAAATTTTTAACAACATAGCAACCCAAACGTTATTTTAATTAATGGCTTATGACTTGTGTTTAGAGCATTAGTAGGGCGCCATCTAGTGGGTTTTTATACAATAACACCGGGAGGCATTCATTGTTAAAAGCTTCAGTACCTCAACTAAGCTAACGAATAACACAGAAATTGCGTAACCTTTTGATAAGGGCTACAAACGTTAACGTTAAATCATAAATTGATGTTGGCTAAGTTAGCTACGCAGCATAATATACAACATAGCCAATGTTGTGGTACCCTGCTTTTTTTTAAGCAACGGTCTCAAATGAACCCACCATACATATTACAGGTAAACTGTTGAGGTTTAATTAGCAGCAAAGTTTCCCTAGCGTTAAAGCTAGATGTTTTGTAACGTTAGCTTGCTTATTATCTTCTTTGGAAAACAACAGAAAGGTCAAGAAAACACAGGAAATCGACGTAAACGTACCGAAACATAAACCTAATCATAAAAAGCTCTCTATGCCGATGTCCATGCCTCTGGTTGTTGTGCTTTGTTATTAAATTCCTCGTGTCACAGGAAACAATACATAGATAGCCTCAATGGACTACCTGACTGTGTCCTCCAAAAATTGGCGTCGACGTGATACATATACAAAGATGAATTAGGCTAAGCGAGAGGAAAATGTCAGTAACTTCCGTTTTGGTAAAAATCTAGAGAGCTTCCGGTGTTGGTTAGAAGTTTTGTAAATCCTACCACGAGAGTTGTCGTATATGTTGTTGTATTGATAAGGCATATATTATGATTCACAGATAAATGTCACCATAATTATTTATTCATTTGGATATATAAGCGGAGAGGCCATAATGTTTTTGATGTAGCATGGCTTGTGTATCCGCAGGAAAAGACGGATTTCTTTCTTGTGATAGTCAACATCTCTGTTCCGATTACCCGGAAATCTCTAATACTAGAAATTCAGATTGTTGGTCAGGTTTATTGATTGTCAATTCTTTTATGTATTCCCGCAATGTAGTCCCTTGAGGTCCACGTACTAGCTTTTAATGATATAATGTTAAGTTTAAATGATTAGATTTTAATGTGTTTTGCTTTTGTTTGGTCCATGGCAAACTACTGATTTTGTTTGAACATCAGAAACTCAGTAGTTGTTTATGCTACAGCTTTGAAACGGACACATGGTACCCATATTCATCTACTCCAAATAAAATACATTTCGACCTCTAGTACACAAGGTCGAAATGTGTGTGTGAAATCTACATAGATTATGTGAGTTAATACCTAATACAAAGAGTTCCATTGTTACAACCTACTCCACTACTGGGGCGAGTTGTAACACTAGCTGGGGATAGATGTACGCCTAACACTACTAAAAACTTGGAGAGAGAGTGTGTGTCTGTGTAGACTGTATTCCTAAATTTGTCAGATTATGGCTCAGCCACTATCACAGTTGTTGCAAATGTAGATTGCTGCCCCTGGAGTGCAGGCTATGTGGGCCCAGAACGGACAATGCACACACTTGTCCCACACCTGTGTTGGCCTTAAGTTTGCAAAGTGTTCCATACACATATTGCAGAAATTCTCGTCATAAGAGGTATTAAAATTCTCTTGGTCATTAGGCTTGGGCCTTTTGCTTGTTTGGATTGTTTTACCTATTTTGCCCCTTTTCAAATGTCGGGTTTAATCTCTGTTTTAATCATCAAAAGCCAATGGTTTTAACATTTTAAATGAACTGTTACAACTATCCATACCCCAAACAGCCATTACATAATGCAAAGCATCAAATTAATAGAAAATACTTTAGGTTATGAAAGTCAAATCACTGTATATACAACACAACGAATTCAAGACAAAAAAATTCTTCTTGATGAAAATTTTTACTTTCTTATCTGAAAATCAAATTTTTTTGGATATAAAGTCCACTATTTTGCTCAAAGAGACATGACATCACTGCAGCTCTTTTCTGATTGGTCAAACTGACGGCATTACAGCTAACCCATTACAACCATTAACTGTACAAAAAACAAAACAACGCAGAACACTCCTTGGTCTCCCCTACATGTCCAGTTATTGTAGATGAGGTAAAATTAAAAGCATTCTTAGATTAGATTAGCCTCTATTGTCTTTCGTGTCACTGTTTTAACTGTCTAATTGGAATTATCCATAGCAGATTGAATAAATGCGTAATTTTGAAGGACCTCAATGTGTCTAAAAAGATACTGATGAATCAAAAATCACAAATTTATTGGAATGCCTCAGTGTAATGCCTTGGCATGATTAACTGAAAATTTTCAGTCAAGGCTATCAACCCTGGTCAATTATTTACCCCTCAAACTTCTTTCTTTAGCAGTGACTGAAAGAGGAAATGATCTTTCTTTAACAAAGTGTTGAAGAAAGTTCTGCTCAAGTCACAGTTTACTAATAGGTAACATTCGACCAATGTAAGAGTCTGACAGGCATTTCATAATAATACTGGGCTTTAATATATGTGAGCATAAGCATTGCTATTTTTATATTTGATTTCTTTTTTCTTTTTTTTGATGGACAAACTAATTCTCTTAGCAATAAAAAACCCCAGATGTTCTATGTACATCGATGTAAAAACACACTCTGAATCCGAGTTATAGCCTTTTCATTTTTACAATAAGTTTGGTCTAACTGATTTGTCATCACTACCAGTGGATTTGATGTGTTTTATCAAATGCTGTTTTCACAAATGCTTCCAGTAAAAACTCTAAAAAGCCTGTGGCTGCCTTTATTGGAAGTGTGTTTCGCTTGCTGTGTTTCATTATTATCAAATTAAATATACTTTTTGAAAAATGTAGATTAGGTTCACATTTCTCAGTCTTGTTTTTAAATACTTAAAAACCTGACATCCATGGACAGAAACATGACCAAAAAGCATTTCTTAATGTTACTAATGACTGCAGAGTGAGGGGTAGTATTATCTCTACTGATAATCAGTGAATCCATACAAATCAGTACCCTTCAAACTGTATGTAATCCTTAAATAATCAAATGTAAATGGTGTTACAGCAATCTACGGGATTACTTTATTTATTACAAAACAATGTTATTGTAAAGATTCACTGAATTGGTCATATTTAACTGCTACTGCCGAGAATAGGTTATAGAAAGCAGCACTGTCAGCTTATGCCCAGCAGAGGGAGGAAGAATTCTGTCACTTGCTTCTTGAATCTGGTTTAATTGATTTCTGAATGTCCTGCCTGCAGTAATTCAGCCAGTACCTACCCTATTAAAGGAGACTAAACACAACACAAACACACGTGAATATAAAACAGATGTTTGCTTTACACCGGAGCACACACCGGACTGCACCTCAAAGTCAGAACTGGCTTTAAGGGCCATCCCAATGGTTCTCCAAGTTTGAGCCCTTAAACCCTCAAGCTTCATGTCTGCATTGTCATCGTCATACTGCATTGACTCGAACAGAAACAGTGGCTGCTGTTTTATGATAAGCTTTAAAAATGGTCTGCAGTAATGGAAGTATTTGTGATTTGTGGCTAAAATAGGGGAAACCTTGCACATGTTCCTTTATGGAATTATGCAATTCAAAAGAAATATTGTTTTGTCTATGTAGCCCACAAAGATATCCAATTATTATACCTCTATTAATGGCCACCCAATGTTAAAGACTTCTCTGTGAATGCACAGAGGGTATAGTGCAGTACTGGACAGAGGTTTCCTTGGCCATGTCCATGGAAAACCTTGGATTCAACATTGCAGATTCATCGAAAGCAGAGCAGCGTACGAGCGCTGACCATCCCGAGGGTTATTATTATGTTTGGCCCCACAGAGCGGAGCCTGCAGCCCTGAGTGGGTGTGTGGTTGTTTCTCCATCTGCCATGATGTGGGGAGGCCCAGGTGCTTTTTCAGAAGCCACAGTGGAAACAGAGCTGTGGCGTGCAAAGTCAGACGTTCAACTGGCATTGTGAGCTCAGTCAGCCCATTTTGAACGCTGCGGTAAGGAGAACAGCTTTTTCCCATGCCTGTTTAAGAATTATAGTATCTTTGAGGGAATTATTGTAAGAATAGTGGTATTAAGATAATAACAACTGATGTACACAAGCCTGTGTGCTGTCTAGGTGTGGAGGAGTCTTTGGAACCTGTAGGGTATTCTATGTGGAAAAAAGTTCTAAATGTCATTTTATTGGCCTCTGCCTTTAGGCCTGCACTAAAGGAGAGTGAAGAGATGCTGAAAACCAGTGACAAGATGTCACAATCACCATATTTTTTGCTCTCTGAGCCTTTCAGATCAAATCAAAGATCGGTGATTCCTCGAGTGCTGCAGCACGGTGAACTATCACACTGCATGTCCTTCAATATAAAAGCCCGGTCTCAGGCCATCATGGCAGCAAACCAACTGTCCCACTGACATGTCCTGGAGCAACCACCAGCTGCTTTGATGCTGCTCTGCTCTGTAGAGGATACCAACAGTCTGTTCCTCTTCATTCACTCATATCAAAACATTAGTTATCATGGATCATGACGCAGTTCTCCTGGATGACCACCAACAGATGCTGATTGCACGTAACTGAGATCGAAACAAAATGATCACGCTATAAACACGACATCAGAGATTTCCAGTTGTTAGGTGCTCAACTTGAGAATAGCACAATACAGTATTATTCAGTCTGGTAATTAGGGAGAAATCTAAAGCGCATTTTAAATTAATAGCTAAACACTGGCCTCGAAGTGAGGTCTTTGAGAAGATTGGGTTGAATTTCAAGAATATCAAGAATTAATTGTCCTCGTAAAATCACAAGGTGTGAGCGGCTCATTACTACGACATGTACAAAACCAGCACTCAATCAGTTTGTGCACAAATGTAACTGGAAAGGCTGGTGGTACTGGTTTGAAATTTCATCGTTCAGTCTCTTTTGCATATATAGCTCTGGGACAATGGTACTTTTGTACTTCACTGCTATTCACAAAAAATAGAGTTCAGTCACATATCCCATTCCCTGTAAGTACCTGGTATTTTAACTTAGCGAAGCAAAGTATCAAATTATACATGCCGGTGGTTTCAGATTTATTTGGGGTTCATAGAGACACCTCAGTTATGTAGGGTCTTAATTTGAACCATTTTCACATTTCACTGGTAATCTGTATGTTATGTGTATAATCTCTTACACAGGAGAGTTTGTACACGACTGCTGATGAGTCATTGTAGGTGTTTCACGTTAAACAGGAGGTTCCTGCTACCTGTGTTCAAAGTCTGTGAAAAAAAGAAACCAGGCGTGGCAGAGCGTTTCCGAGAGATGAGTCAACTACACTGCAAAAAATACATAAATATGAAAATATCTTTATATGGAGATTTTTGAAGTGTGCAATTAATGACATTTCAGATCATGCAAACAGGTGGTTTATTTGTTCAACTTTATGAAAATGAGTCCTTCATAGAGCATAAATGTAAACTCAAAAATGCCAGGAGGGATAGAGTGCATTAATTTTGTTTGACTCTCTGTTTACAAATGTCTACGTGTGTGTGTGTGTGTGTGTGTGTGTGTGTGTGTGTGTGTGTGTGTGTGTGTGTGTGTGTGTGTGTGTGTG
>JBBPCS010000386.1:11467689-11491066 GCA_037974645.1 Hollardia meadi
ATCTATCTATCTATCTATCTATCTATCTATCTATCTATCTATCTATCTATCTATCTATCTATCTATCTATCTATGAAATAAATACATCCCCACACCTAAAGTCTGCTAAAAAATTATCTAAGGACAACTACATGAC
The DNA here is from genome assembly GCA_037974645.1 of Hollardia meadi. Taxonomy (NCBI): domain Eukaryota; kingdom Metazoa; phylum Chordata; class Actinopteri; order Tetraodontiformes; family Triacanthodidae; genus Hollardia; species Hollardia meadi. The sequence continues at coordinate 11,467,826 of JBBPCS010000386.1, forward strand.
ACATCATCCCACTTGCAACATGTGTCTTATTGTTTACACACAGGATGTACATAATTGTACATGTAATATCCAACTTTACTGTCATGCTGATAATGTCAAAACAGCCCTGAAAAGGAGTGTGTGTGTGTGTGTGTTTTTTTTTTACCCACAAAGCCAATAAATCCAATCTCTTCCACTTTGGGCTGACTTGACTAGAAATTATGCATTTTTAATCAAACTTTTTCAAAACCAAAGCACAACATTACTTTTTGAGGACGTGCGTGATAAAGAGCGTCCAAAATAGCTTGTCCTATTTTTTACTAATGTATTAATAGCCATTCTGTACGCTTGTGCCAAGATAGCTGAAGGAGGGTGCTGCTGCATCTTGGGAGGGCACTGGTGTTCAAATGATGAGGTGACCCAGTGCAGCATGGAGCATAAAATCCATCCTGATGACTCACTCAAATAGAAATGTTTCCTTCATGGACATGAGTGATCTCTTGAGAGTGGCAGTCATTACTGCATCACAGGATGTGGCGTGTATTTTGAAATACTGGAAGATCTTCGTGGAGATGACGTTGCACCAGTCCTCGAGGAGACAGTCAAATGTAATTCACACAACTTATCATTCCAAATACTACTACTGACATTTAAAATGTTATATTTTAAAAGGATTCAGTCTGGCTTGTGCCAAACTACTAACTACTGTTTGAATATACGTCACACCCTCTTTTAATTTCTGTTCTTTATCTTAACATCAGAGTGACATAAAGTCTATAGTTTTTCAGAAATAGTAGCAAAACTCAAACACATCCCAGAAACAGTCTGTTAGACAGACCTGATGTGGCATTGGCAGTTATATTGACTTCAAAGTTGGGTATTGTTGTTCTTTCCATCCCACACCACAGCCAGCTGCCCATTCTGGGTGCCAGTTTGATTCTGTACCATGCTGACCTGTCCAGATTTTGCCCTACAAGGTCTGGCAAAAACCAACAATGAGGGACTGTGAAATACAAAAACAATCAAGTAGACCTATGCAGGCCACAGAAAAAGCATAATTTAAACATCTTTAGCGTGTGTAACCTCATTCTGACTCATTCCTGAAGTTATTGTCAGAAACCTCAGGTGTGAACCATGAAGTCAGAGCAAAGTCTGCAAACCATTTTGAGCTTTTGGATGCCCTGTCATTCTTGGTTTGTTCTTAATTAACTTAAAAATAGTTAATTTTTTTAAAGCTACTTATGTGTGTGCCCTTCATTATGTTTCTTCCTTAAGCAGAACCAGCGTCCGTTTTTTTTATAATAAGTGTCTGTATCTGACAAGGAAGTTCACTGCATGCCAGCGGCTGTGCATTTGATAAACAGAGTTGATGGGAAATAGCTTTAAGGTTTGCACAACGGAACATTTCTATTATTCGCTTAACTGTGCATATGTAACTGCAATTTGCATTCATTTTGATAAATTCAGTCTCAAATGAAGCTTTCAGATGCACCCTTAGTGCTATCTGTCTAAGCCATTGCTGTTAGAATTATTTGTTAAATGTTTTAAAAAATGTTAATTTTTTAATACCAGTCTTTTTTTAAGGGTAAAAGGTGATGGGCATTGATGTTTATGTAGGTCTAACTATTATTAATGTAGCCTACTCAGAGTATGGCATGACTAACATTAAGGTATAATTGTCTTATAAATATATATGAACTATATTTAAGGCCTGTCTCAATTCAATTCAATTCATTTTATTTAATTTAAATCTATACTGCTTTCCAGTTGACCCTGTGTACATATATTAAAACAAATAATAAAGCCTATTTTAGCCTATAGAGGATATACAATACTTGCAATCATGCAGCTGAAACATATCTTTTATATCTGTTCAGAAAGATAGACAAGGAATAAAAATGTAATAAAAAATTTAATCATTAATATATATATATATATATATATATGTTTAATCTTTAGGGGGAGACTCTTGTAACCCCTTTCAAAGTCCCTTGGGGATCACCATCTCATCCACCCACCTGCTCGGGCAACCTTCGCACCAAGAAAGTGAGACAACACCGCCACTGTGTGGACAGAGGAGCAGTGCACCGGACAGTGACACAGCAGGAGGCGGAGGTGGGCAGTGAGCCAGACCGGATCCTTCATGAGGGAAGAGGCCAGGGACAGTCAGCCAACCCCGGCTTCTCTTCACTTATATTATTCTGTATTGCAAGCCAGGAAGCCCGAGCAGGGGGCTGTGTTAGTGTTCATAGGATGTCCCGTCATGAAGGTAAGAATACACTTAAACAAAGAGGTGTGAGCAAGTCGGGATTTGTGATTAAAAAAAAACGTTGACAGAGCACCGCTAGCTAACGTTAGCTAGCCGAGAATTTCTTGTTTTGCAGCCAGTTCTGGCTAGCGTTGGCTAGTGCAGAAAGGTTGCAGTGTAATTTCATGGGGACGCATTATGGCGGCCACAAAATCTACATCTAATCCAGCGAACCTTGCAATTGACTTTGATGTTTCAGAAAATAGACGACACTCTGCATTAGTTGACTGAACAATGTTGACATATAGCTAAAACGGAAGAAGCTAGTTAACGTTAGCCAAGTGTGCCAGCTAGCCTGGAAGCTAACTGGTAATAGCTTATGTAGGTTAACGTTGACGAGCTGGGGAGCAAGGGGGAGTGCCGAGAATTGGAAACACAAGAGAGCAGCGAATCCTAGATGGCGTTGCGGGGTCGAAGCTTGTCATATTGTTAATGTTAGCTAGTTTTAGCCTCCTTCCTTGGCCTGTATATTCCAGTTTGGCAAGCTAACGTTTAGCAAACCCACATTCACCTCGTCCTTGTGGCCAACCTTGTTGGGCTTGAAGTTCGTTGTTAGTGTCAAGTATACGTCAGTTAACGTTTCAGCTCACCAACTGGTAAAAAGTTAAGCTAGGTAAAGTCTAACAACAGCTGTCTAGCCTGTCAGCTAACAGTTAAGCTAATGGGTGCTGGTTTATTCGTTAAATGGTTAGCCAGCAGCGAAGGTTAGTAGGGCCTGAGCGGCCTGAATTTCCCATGCTTATGTTGTTGTTGTCAACTTTACTGTCAGTAGTCATCAAGTTATTTAAGTCTGAGATGTAAGTTGTTACTGTCATTAACGTTTCTGCTAGTCGTCAGCCGCTCCACAGCAGGATCAGGTTGGCACTCAGCTTTTACTGTGTGCACAGCTATGAATGGAGATAAGAGGGGGTTTAAACAGCCTGGTGTCATACAATACACCGAGACTGCACGACTGTCCTGGTCAATCAAGAATTGCTTGGACTTGGAACACAGGGGGATCTCATGTGGTACATTAGGTTTAACGTTTAAAAGATCATGTTGGAATGAATATTGTGATGAGGATGGCTTTATGAATGAGGAGGGTGTGTGTAGCTTTGTGAAAAAGTCAATGAGGCAAATATTATTCTAGTCTACAGATCTGTTGTTCACTCCCAAGCAAGATAATTGCGACAAGGGGTGGACACAGTAACATACCTGTAATTGTGCAAGGAAAATCCCTGCAATAAATTCATGTGTGACTTTTAATGTTTAAATTTGACTGAACTATGTCAAATAAATGCTGTTTCTACTCCAAGGCATTTCCTTTGAATACATTTTATAAACATAGCTGCCTTATTGTGAGAGAGAATTACACATCTTAACCATGTCCCCTCACCTCTATGACAAAAGCAAACATACAGTTAAACCAACAAAATTCAAAATATACAGCAAATATAATGCAATCCTGTACACTGCCACAGCACCACAAAAAGCTGAATTAACTTCTGTCAAACCCTTAATTAATAACATTACTGTGGACAAATGTAGTATTTAATGCAGGACTGTCTTATTGGATTGCATTATATTTTGCAGGTCATTGTGTGTCCAACTTATGTGCAATACTAAGGACAATTCATCCTGTATTGATCATCTAGTATGTTCCAACACAAAAATGTGGAGCAACCAGCTCCAAAATAAAAAAATGCCAAGCATTTGCATAATTTGTTCAACTTTTAGCAGAAGATCCAACCAGATCTTTATAATTATTTCAATTAAAATGCCACTTTTTTTTTGTCATTTATCTTCTTAATATTATAGCATTTGCATTCTCTTGTCATGTCATCTCTTTCTTTGCGCAGGCGTCAGCTGTGATGCATGTTTAAAAGGCAACTTCAGAGGTCGACGATACAAATGTTTAATTTGCTACGACTACGATCTGTGTGCATCATGCTATGAGAGCGGTGCAACCACAACCAGACACACCACAGAGCATCCCATGCAGTGTATATTAACCCGAGTCGACTTTGGTAAGTAGAATTGATATTCACATCAGTGTAGTTACCCCAGGTTTTTGCAGATTTGGGAAAACTCCTTTTTCATAATATGCACTTTGATCATGGTATAACCTGCAAAAAGATCTAAAGATACACACACTTATAGCCATAAGGCATGTGATTGTTTTTTTTTTTAGAGGCCACTGTGTTTATCTGTTGTGTCTTATTGTGGATATTTGTGTATCATGTTGTATATAATTGATTTTAATATGTTATGATTTGGTATGGCTGCTACCTTGGCCAGGTCTCGCTTGTCAAAGAGATTATAATCTTAATGGGACTTCCTGGTAAAGTAAAGGTTAAAAAAATGCAAAATTATATTGCTAAAAAATGATAAATTATCAGCCCGATAATAGGAAATTTTATTGGCTGTTAATGAAATTATTAACGGATAAATAGAGTCAATATTACAAAGCCAAATTGCTTTCATTGACTTAAAGAGGACAGCATCTACACATTCTGATACTCTAATAGTAGCTGGCAGTGTGTGTGTGTGTGTGTGTATGTATGCATATGGTGTAATTGGTGACGGTCCAGACTGTCGTGGTAAAATACATATTTAAAATAAACAGAATAAATAACTTAATAAACAAAACAATCTGACCAAAGGGCTGTACTACAAAGGGAGTTTAACCCACTCAGATTAAATCAGGGGTTATCTCGGACAGTCAGGGTTGACAAACTCTGATTGCCTAACTTGGAGGTAAACGGTACTACGATGGTGAATAAGATGTTCATTAGTTGACTCTATGACAACTTAATTTGCATATGTGCACGTTTGCATAAAAGAGGCGTGTTCGGCTACGTGCTCACTTGTGCTCCGTATTTTTCCCAAGAAGAATGCACAATGATAATGTCAGGATATAAAGAGTTTAAAGAAACGTCAATGGCCAAATCTAATACTGTGATGGCCAACAATGCCAGGGAGGCTTGTTGGCAGCGCATTGCTGGCACATTATTCTCTATCTTGTCTTAGTGACACTTCTTCTATTTCTATGACTGCGACAGCATATTAGGGCACTTGTAGGTTTAAAAAAAATGGGGGAGATGGGTAATATTCTGAGAAAAAAAATTTTAGATTGAGAGTGGTGAATTTATAAGAAAATAAATCACAAATTCACATAGAAAAAATACAAATATTCTCTGACATTACAGTCATAAATTTACAAGAAAAACATTCTGAAAAATGTTTTTTTTTGTAGGAACTTTGTCTTCACTTTTTAAGACTAGGTCAACCTCTTCATACCAGAGATGCCACAGCTTGCGGTGTATTATGCATGCATTGGGTGACCTCATCAAATTATAGGCGAACTTCCAATCGGGTAAGACTCCGGACACGAGACATTGCAGTGAATTGGGCGTGTTTTGAAGAAAACAATATGATTTGGATTTATTTTATTTATTTGTGGCTTTAATCTTAGATAATTGAGTTTTTTTCTGTGATTATTACCCTCTTCACCGGCTCTGTATTTTTTTAAACCTAAAATATTGGCTCAAATAGCCATTGTAATAGGCCACACACACATAAAATAGTCAATGTGAAAACAATGAAGATAATTCTTTACTTTAACTTTAAAAAACTTTACTGTCCTCCAGAGAGGTAATTTGTGGTACAGCACAGGCCATATAGACACATAGACACCTTAAAAGCACATAAAAACAGAAACAACAACAATAATCCAAATCATCTGTAGCAGCCATCATAAATACCGTCACAGTTGTATTCAATTATACACATGGGCTGCATCTCGTCACTAGGTTGTAGGGATAACCGTATAAATGTAGATAAGGTAACATCGAGTTAACCACGAAGATAAACTGCTTGGAGAGCAGTTTAGAGAACTTAGAGAGGTAAAGTAAAAAGTAGAAGTAAAACTTATCCAACTTTCATAGTACAGGTTAATCGGGAAGTTATTCCTAAAGTTACTTGGATAAGCCAGTTACCTCGCTTCGTAGTAAAACCCCTAGGTTTTCAAACTTAGTACAGTGATTTCTTTTCAAATGTAAACACGACTGCATAGACATCAGTCACAATCAAGAACCAGCATTTTTTGGCATGTCATAATTGGAATAAACCTTTATGGTCACTATTGAGAAACCTCCCTTCAGTGACATTAATAAGCCTGCACAAGTAAGTAAGTACCTTTACTATGTATGTTATCTTTTGCTGGCACTGGCTTTTGTTTTCAGATAGGAATGCTCCTCCCAAACGGCTTAGCAGTGACTGATTTGACCCAGCCAGCCTGAGGAGTTTTGGGGAGTGTGTTATTGGGTTCCTGGGTTTGATTTATCTCTACTAAAACAAATCATTACTCACATTGGCAGCAATGGGGATAGAGGTATCCCAATGCTAACTAGACCATACTTAACTGTAAAATCAGTTCATATTAATCATCGGTAAACCGAGCATTATAGTAGTGCTGGTGTAATCTCATCTCTTCTAGTAAAATGATGGTTTTGATTGAATGGACTACTTCTCTTGCTTTTGGATGACTGCTTCTGTATCTAATTCATGCATTGGTGCTGTAAAATATGTTGGTATTAAGCCTTTCACACATTGGAAATGCTGTTTTACAATGTGTTGAAAAAATACAAACTGTTGCAGTAACCGCAGCAGAAGGTGCAAACTCGCAAAGAAGTCTTCTTCTTTATTGTGTTTTTTTCTTTTTTTGGTGCATTTTCAGTGTGTCTGTTGTTCCTCCACTAACTGAACCAGCTGTTTTATCTACGCCCACACCTCAGTTTAATGGTAGAATTCAGACAAGCTGTCAAGAGCTATGGGAAAACTAGACAGGCTTCTTATAGGTGATTTTATACTGTATGCTGTAAGATTTAAATTTATAAGTTGGATACAAACACTACCCCTTCCTGTAATGTGGCAAAAAGATGGACTAAACCTTGTCTGAATTTAACCCATTTATTAATTAATTTGTTCAAATCGGCTTTAACATGACTTTATGCATGGTCACATCATGATAAAATACACACTCGAAGCTTAAACTTTCTGTTAATCGTCAAACTCTCTTAACCAGTATTCATAGCTCTTGACTTTGACATTTTCAACAATAGTTTTTTATGATTTTGAGACAGCTGGCATAAATCTTTCATCCCATGTAGGAGAAACACTGCAATCCCAGCACCTGAAATACTGTTGCTTGTAGTTAAAACATGCCAAAATAAACAGTGAATGCCATATCCATCTTTACCCCCATTCAGACCTGTACTACGGGGGAGAAGCATTCTCAGTGGAGCAGCCCCAGGCCTTCACATGTCCCTACTGTGGCAGGATGGGCTACACAGAGATGTCCCTGCAGGAGCATGTGGCTGCAGAGCACACAGAGACCTCCACAGAAGTGGTAAGTTGTGTGCTGAGCTTCACACATTTAAATTTATGTTGATTGTTTTCCTTGTATGCCCCAGAATTTATTCTAAATTGAGTAAATTAAAACAGTGTCTGAGAGTGTCCCTCACATTAGAGGAACCTATTGGTTTTCTAAGTATGCTGTAGTATGTTACATTTTATTCATCGTCTTGCTTTCACATTGTCACAGTGGAAGTCTAGATCTGATGTCAACTGAACAGCAAGTGACGTAAGGTAGACTCTGCAGCTCTATTAATAGATTTTCACTGTTGTTCTTCTGAAGGCAAAAAAAGACACTGGCTTGAGCTGGGGGGTTGGTAACAAAAAAAATTCACAGAAAAGATTCACAGAAGAATCTCGATTCTTATCTTCCAAGATTCAAAATCGATTCAAAAATGTCAAAAATAGATTTTCTAAATGTTTATTTATAATGTGATGTTGACAGAATCAAAAGGCAGAACTCGACTGTGAGGGCAGTGCAGCACCTGGACAGTCTTCAGTGCGCACACGCGACACTTTTCTTGTAATTCAACTTTAAAAGGCAGTGGTTAGAAGTATGTTTTTAATTTAATGAATAACCTTTGCAAAACTAACAAGTGAAGTTTATTGCAAGTTTTCTCCACATCATCACTCTGTAACTTTAACGAAGCGGAGCAGCGGTCGGCGGTAACAAACGAGACCGGCTGACCAACAGACACTGCAGCATTAATCAAGTTAAACCAATTCTGTGGTGAAGAAAATAACTCTATGTTCAGTCTGTTTCACCTGAGAAACCCTGAGCCTGCTCACTGTCTTGTAGATGGTGTTTTTCCCTGGAGCTAACGGCGCTGTCCGCCGTGGGAGATGTAACGTTGAAGCACTCCGCCTCCTCCTCACTTAGTTATTCTCATACAGGCATGACTATAAGATGCTTTCAACGTAATTAATTCATTAATTAACACTTAACTTTTTAAAAAGAAAAGGCTGCAGATCATTTATGTTAATTGCCAGTTGTGTTTCATTTTGTATTTCAGTCAGAGGTGGAAGAATTACTCAGATCTTGTACTTCAGTAAAATAACAATACCACAGTGAAGATATACTCTGATACAAGTAAACATACAAAAGTATTGGCATCAAAGTGTACTTAAAGTACCAGAAGTAAAAGTACTCATGCAGAATGACATATTTCAGAATAATTTATATTATTGTAATATAATTAGTGAGGCATTAATGCGTCCACCCCTTTAATGATGAAGTTGATGGTGTGGTATATTTTATATAGTTTATCTGCTGGGTAGCTTGTGAATTTCCCTTGTGGGATCAATAAACTTTATTTTAATCTGTAATATTACAACATAATTTATTTGTTGATTATATCTTCAATTACTAAAGTAAATCTACAAAGTTACTAGTAATTAAAGTTATCAAATAAATGTAGTGAATTAAACAGCACAATATTTACCTCTGAATAGTAGAGGAGTAGAAGTATAAAGTAGCAGAAAATGGAAATACTCAAGTAAAGTACAAGTACCTCAAAATTGTACTTAAGTACAGTACTTCAGTAAATATACTTAGTTAATTTCCACCACTGATTTCAGTGGACTAAGGTGAATGGTTTGGCACACAGAGTATTGGAGCAAAGGACTGAAAATAGTGCCACCTTTTTATTCAATCAAGAATTAATTTTGAATTGAAAATCGATTCTTAATCGACTCGGACCACCAAGAATCGGAATCCAATAGTGAGATTCCCAAGGATTCACACCCCTAGTTTGAGCTATTGAGAAATACTTTCTACTATCTCATACCATCTACTGTACACTATACATTACTGCTGGTGTTTTTCCCAATGCATGACATTTGTTTCATTTAGATATGTTTTTGTTTGTCATATGTCTTGGTGTCAACAACCTCTGATTCTTAAAACTTGCCTGAGAAGGGTCCAAACATTACAATGAAGTGTTCATTTTGAAATTGTTTTAGTTCAGTTAACGCATATTAACTTACCACCGTGTGACTAATAGCAGAGCTTTCACCAGCAGATTAACTCACAAAACTGTCAAAACATTAAAAATGAATCCTGAGTTTTGACATACTCAACACAGAGCTGGAGCTTTCCTGAGACTGCATCTCTTCATGTTTAAATAAGGCCTTTGTACAGTAGATATAACCAATCTCCGTGTTTGTTCAGGAGGACCCAGCACCAACTGGTGAATGTTGTGCACTTGTGCAGTGAAATGTGCTGAGATTATCGCGTACGCTCTCTCTTCCTGTCCTCTAGATCTGCCCCATATGTGCAGCGCTGCCAGGTGGTGACCCGAATCATGTGACGGATGACTTTGCTGCACATCTCACACTTGAACACAGAGCACCCAGAGACTTGATATCCTTTTCAAGTAGTAGTTACTCCTTCACAGACATGACCATAACCTGGCTGCAATATTGACTGTAAAAAAAAAAAAAAAGTTACATTTGTCTGTGTGCAAACTATTCAGATATTTCTGCTCATGCTGTGTGAAAGAAGTGATGCTGTTCGTGTCATCCACATTGCGTTGTCATTTTAAATATTACAGCAACAGGGAGGAGCCTGTTTAATGAAACTCGTTGACATTTTGCTGATCACATCAAAGCCTTCTGTGGTAGTTTTTTCAAATCACCATGGTGGGTGAATATAAATGAGGGAAAATATCAGAATATGTGCACAAATGATGATGATATGTGCACCCACAAACATCTGGCGTTTGGGTAAAATCTACATTCATTCCTACGTCAAATGACTCTGCAATAGTCAAGGGTATTTATTGGCTCATTTCTGATCAGCTGTCATGGAAACATGATATCCGGATGGGCACGCTTATTTTCGGCTAATTTCCATTGCGATGCTGTGGCACGTGTTGAAATTAAGGATGTTGGCATGTAAATACTTTTCCATCGGTCTGTGTTCAAGCAGTGCTCAAACATTGTTCAGTCAGCATCGAGTTTGAAAGAGAGACTGAAGAGAAAGTAACCACCGTGATATTGTCACTGATGAATGGTATCAATTGACTGAATGGTGTCAGATTGATCAGTGAGTTGCAAGACGTTTGCCACTTTTTCTCCAAAGCCAAATTAACTGAATTATGACCTGTGTTGTTTTGTTTTTGGGCTTTACTTTTTGTCCCCCAGTGGCATTATAGTTTTGAAGATTTGCAGGGATGTGCCAGTCCAATCTGAGTCAAATTTATGTTGATGTTATGCCTGATTAAGCAAATTATGTGATGTTGTGATGTGGCCAATCCATGTGATAAACTTCATACAGGTGCTTCGTCATTTTAAAATAATTTTTATTGACTTTTAGTTATATTAATTCAGTCACACCAGACCACCAACCAACGGTACCTTTTTTGGGTACTTTACATTCTCTGTAATGTAATCTAATGTAATTTCAGTTTGTAATAAGTCCAAAGTGTTTGCACTCAGCCAGTGTCGGAGTGTTGGCTAATGCTAGTAAAAATTCTAAGCAAACGTCAACCAGAGCAGTGAAAAACCCAGTTATCGCCAACATCAACTTCTCCAACTAGCTAATTAATTACCCAAAGTTCTCAATGAAGTTGTTGATGCCTCACTTAAAGTTTTGTCATCCATGGAGGGTTCGACATCCTCGGCCCTGGCTGCACGTATGCAAATGTTAGCTGTGGTTGCTGCAGGGAACATGGCTTTCAAATACCGTGCTCTCTTCAGCTTTAAATATATTTTGTTTTTGACCAGGTCTCAGGTCAGATGTGTTTTCTTGGCCAGCTTTGCATTTCACATCACAAATATTGGCAGCAAGTGTTGTCTGAGTCGAGTCACTGTGACTTAAACAAGCTTCAGGGCTGACATAGTCTCACTTAACATGAACCTGTAGGCTACTTGTTAGTACCGACATAATACCCTGGTAATGAGGTCACCCATTTCTGCCAACTGCAGAAGGCTTTTAAGAGTTATGGCAGAAAAAGTACTAATGTGCCAAAAGAAGTGAAGACTGCAAACAGTTTAAAGAATGGAGTCAAAAAACTTAAAAACGTTTAATTGGAGAGAAGCAGATTCATATATGATTTAGTTTGAATCAGACCAGTTGAGAAAAGAGCAACTCGAATAGACAATCAAAAAATTGAGTAATGGTTTTGTCTGTTACTTACAATGGAATCTGTATTAGAACTAGAACTAGTACTAGAACTTTACACTCTGTTGAAGTGCAACAGTAATATTATGTTCCAGAAATGTGCACGCATGCATGCATCTCCTTCATTCGTTTGAGGTTGAAAATGCAGTTCTTATAGGAATTAATCTGTGTACGAGTACAAATTATTCAGTAAATGAGCCCTTTTTAAGAATTTTTAAGGCAGTGAGCATTAAATTCAGTTATTTATCAAATAGAGTTTAAACGGCAGCATCTGCTTATGCCTGTCAGGAATCAGCTGAATTACTCCGTGTGAGCTGCATGCTGGGGTACACTCAGGGTACTGACAACAGCAGTCTATTTATAGTACTTTGAATATGTGCGACGGAGCAAACAAATTATGCAAAAATGTAGTTAAATGAAACAGACATGTGCATTCTTAGCTCCACAAAATATGGCCAGAGCTTTTGTTTGTGGGTGTACCCAGTGTGGTGTCTTACGCATGGGTTCAGGGTGACATGAGAGCATCTTGCTAATATGTTAGCAGATTGCAGCTGGTTCAGAGGGCTTGAGTGGAGTGAGCATTTAGAAGAGTGGCATTGGACAGTCTCTGTGCTGAAACTACAAGTTGATCAATGAAATTGTTGCTCAACAGAATTAGTTTTTGATTGGTTAATCTTGCAAGTAGTTTTACTATCAATTATTGCAGATAATCTTGGGTTTTGGATTGTTGGTCGAACCAAACAAGCAGATTTTAGTTAATCAATGTGGGCTCTGGGAGCTAATGATGGGGCATTTTTAAAAAAATGTTTTGACATTTTGTAGATTTAAATGTAATCCAAAAAGATGATGCCAATGATGAAAATCATGAGTAGCACCATCACGTTCTTGATGTGTTCCTTAACGGTAAACTTCACGATGAGTCCAGTGGGGTGCGACATGTGAGGAGGATGTTTCACCCTGGGCGCGGGTTGGGGGGTCCACGAGCCCGCAGGTCTAACATGCACTTCACCAGCAGCACCACAGGGGGGCTTTCCACCAGTCAGAGCTCCTCACAGAGCTCCAACTACAGCAGAGAGGCCATGGACCCCATAGCAGGTCAGTCACACAACACACATATGAAGGAGGAATCATTGTTACATGGTAAACCCACCTTATATTTCTGTAGGATACAGACGGTACAGGCTTCCTCTGAGCAATAGAACAAGAAGCCGGTGTAGGCCAGACAAAAAAACTTCTTGTTAGTGCAGTCAGACAGAAAATGATTACTTTCTTGTTATGGTCAAACTGCATTAAACTGTTTCTCTAACACACACACAATAGTTACCCTTGTTTCAGTGTCCAGTTAAAGGTAGTCTGGATATTACAGTAATGTGTGGGCAGAGTTGTTTCTGTGGCAATTCCTTGTTTATCCTGTTCCCAATTTAAGCCGGTTCAGTGCTTGGCATTCGCCATGTCGGCCCCAGCTGCGCCATAATGAGGGTCCCTGTTTAGCCTGTCTCAAACGAAGCACCAGCCTCCTCTCTAATGACCCGCTATACCTGCTGGGCCTCAGACCAGGAAAACCTCACTGCTGAGGGTCTTATTTCTGTCTTTGAGTTATAGTGCTGTACTTTTGATTGTGGATCAGAGGATGCACAACGGCTCTACTAGTTTTTTCTTCTGGTTAAAGATCTGTGGCAGTGTAGCTCATAAATGCTATTTTGTAGGGATTAAACAGTTGTACATGTTTTCATATTTCCTTATTGTTATACATTATCTGGTGAACTGGTGTACTGGCTTTCTGATAGACGGCCACTCTTTACACTAACCATTTTTAGGGATGCACGATATATATTGAGCTGCTAAATTATCGGCCCGATAATGGGACATTTCTAATACATGATGTCATGCTCATGTCAAAACTGTTGCATCTGGGTAGAGCCACGCAATGTAGACTAGAGAGCCAGACATTTGTCCCTGGTGTGGACAAATGTTTTTCTTTTTATGATTTCAGTGGGAAAAACAGGGTTGTAATTTGCAGTACCTGTTCCCCAAGGGTTCCGAGAGGAAGTCAACAAATCTTATTAGAGCTATGGAGTATTAAATCATACATCTTTGCTCACTACATTAGCCTTTCTTACCCTAAATTACAGGTTAGGAACTTTTTAAAATATGTGAAACAATGTGAAGTCATTGGTTATTGCCATGTCGTGCATCCCTAACCAGTGTTAATGGTTTGACTGGAGGTGGTGTAGGTTAGTAGCACAGGACTGAATTGACCAACTCTTTGTTCCTTGTTGTAATCATAATTTCTGACAATAAGCCCCTGTCCTCTCCGTCCTGATCCCCCAGAGCTGCTGTCCCAGTTGTCAGGGGTGCGTCGTTCGGCGGGTGGGCAGCTCAGCTCGGGCCCCTCGGCCTCCCAGCTCCAACAACTGCAGATGCAACTCCAGTTGGAGCGTCAGCAGGCCCAGGCGGCACGTCAGCAGTTGGAGACGGCCCGAAACGCCACCCGAGGCAGCGGCCGAGCCAATGCAATCCTCAATTCCAATTCAGCCACCGCAAACCCCAACCCTAGCGCCAATCACAATACCAACCCCAGTCCCAACCCGGGTCCACCTGAGTCCAACGCACAGCACAATGCACACAGCTCCCAGTTTCTGCTCAGCAGGTGGGACTCTTATTTTTTACACCTATTTTAAATGTGTTGGCTTTAAAGTCCCCCCTCCGCTCAATGTTTTTTGCTTAAAGTTACTTCACTTTGATCTTTCACTGTGCACAAGCAATGTGTTTGAACACTAGAAATCTATTGAAGTTTCTCTGTGCTCCCAAATAACTGGTGGAGTTCTCTTGTAAACAAAGTTCGTGTATTGTAGTGAAACAAAGATGTTGAATACGTTTTATTTGTGCAATTGAGCTTAAAACCTTCAGTGCACGTACACTAATAATGGACTTCCATGTGATAATGTACATTGATACTGTTTTAAACGGCTGAATATGCAACAAAAATGTTGAGAGGTGCGTCAAAAAGCCCCGTCACCTCTACTACGCAACCTTGTTTCGATTTTGGGGTGTCAAATGAGGACTGCGATCAAAGCAGTGCCATTTTGTAGAGAGCTAAAAGGAATAAAAATTGAAGGTGTGAGAGAGCGCGCAGCTGAGCCCTGCTCGACGCTGCATGTTGTGAGAACACACTGCTGTGAAATCTCTCATCAGTAAAGACCAAATTCAGCTATTTCTGAATCCTTATCTAAGCTCCGTAATGCCGAGGTAAATATATAATACTGTTCTGTCACAACTGTGAGGAGACGTCACCAGAGTGAGTCTTCTTTTTGAGTTTTACATGGAGGCTGCATATGATTATCTGTGTGTATGTGTGTGATTAGGTGTCCTTAACATGCAACTGCGATCTTTTCTGTCTTTATGGAAGAATATGATTACTACGTTTAGCGACATTTTCACAAAATACTGCTGGTTCTGTGGTGTTGGCGTTTCAAATCTGATGCTTGCAGTGGGCCATGGGAGCATCAAAAGGGACGCATCAATAGTTGCTTTCAGTGCATTTGGGCTTTTAAACTTTTGAAATGAACAATATTTGCATATAGACAACGGATTTTTCAATGAGTGAGAAAGAATATATGTAATTTAAATTTAATTTGTATGTCTTTAAACGTGTGGAGGGGGATCTTCAAGCTGTTCCCTTTTATTCTCTACTGTCACCTGATTTCTTCCCGGTATCAAACCTTACATGATGCTCTCGCCTCTCACAGGCTGAGCGAACCGCGGCTGTCTGAAGCGGAGAGGCAGGCGTGCGAGGCTCAGTGGGCCGACAGGAGCCTGTTTGTGACAGAGCTGCTGCTGTCCACGCTGCTGCCCGACGAGGACGCCTCGGCCTCCTCCTCCGAGGACGAGGATGACTGTCACGGCTCTTTGCGGAATTTCGCTGACTTCGAGGCCATGGGCTGTGTTGAGGTCATGACCTTGGACGTGGCACTGGAGAACCTCAACCTCAAGGAGACGACCCCGGCAACCAAGATGACGAAAACGACGCCTAAAACGGCACCGACGAAGAAAGAGCCTCCTGCGCCGCCCCTTTGATGACATGGCCACACCCTCCCCTTAAAACCACCATTGTAACTGGCTGACTGCTGAGTCGGTTCAACTGCCAATGGATGACAAAAAAGACTGCAGTTCTTTTTGGCTTTGTTTTAATTTTTTTTTTCTTTTTTTTTTCTCAGTGATTGTCATTTCAGCCCTGTCGCTCCCCACTCGACCCCATGTTTATTACGTTGTGTACATTGAATAAAAGTAGTGAGACGAGAGAATGTGAAAGCAAGCAAGCGTGGTGGGTGCGTGAGAGAAAGAAAACTATATAAATATATTATAGAAAAATCTATATGAAAGTTGATAATCAATTCCACATAACCCGTGTTTCCTCTAGCAGATGAGCAAAGCGTAGTTAGCTGTTTAAGAGACGAACACATCACACTCACCCTTGGAGAGGAGGCAGACAAGAAACCTCTCCGATTTAAAAAAAAAAAAGAAGAAAAAAAAGCGCTGCTGTGTATTTATAGTTATTAATTAAAGTGCTTGGATGGTTTACCACAACTTAAGCATGAGCTTAAATCACCATGTGCCCATTTTTAACTGAACAGTCACTAGATGGGGAGGTCTTTCTCTTTTGTTCAGACACCTGAGTAACTGTAAATTAAGGGTGCCGAGTGCCACATCACTGGCATTTCTGCACAACACACACATGCACACACAACAGACTGATGGCTGCGTTTGGTTACATTCATGTCCAGTCTCAACCCCCCCCCCCCCCCCCCCCCTTCCCCCTTGTGTGACATCACCTGTTTTGGGTCATGTGACCTTGCTTTATAGACTGTGGGCACTTTGGTTTTGAATGGCATATCCAGTGTCCATTTGTGTACACTACAGATGCTCGACATCAAGGCGTTTTACACAATTCGGAGGCAGAGATGAAACCATCTCTTCAGTGCAACTATTTTCAGGCCTTTTTCTAACGTGGAAGAATCACAACACATATGGTTGTTAAGTTGTTGTTTTTGTTTTTTTTCCCTCTTTTACAGAAGACCAGACGCTTCTTCTCAAGCTTCCCGTAATCTGAAATTAATCTCTCCATTACTCATGAATGCAAAGATTATTTATCATGTGACTTGAAGGAGAGAATCCTGTATTGCTCTTTCCATTAATTTCTCTCGGTCAAAAAAAGATCTTTGTATGCCTCCACTGCTACCTGAAGAAATGCAATGTATGTTTTTGGCTTGGTGAACAAGCCAAATCACAGGGTAAACCTTTCAGTTTGGAGGACAATAAAAATGTTTTGGATGGAAATGAACTAACCCAATCCTGCTCTCTGGTTTGTGTTTTTTTACTTTTTTTTTTTTTCCCTCCACAGATGCTAACTTCTTGGTGGGCGTGTACAGTACATGGTAAAAAAAAATAAACACCTATCTTGCAGGTCAAGTTCAATCTCACTAAGTCTTGTCATCTCCATGTCATTCACAGCAGCAGTGTAACATTGATTAACATGCTAGACTAAATGAAGTACAGGTGATATTTGAGTGGACTAATAAAGGATGATGGACGTAAAACAGACGTGTTGTGCTCAAAGCAATCGGTTTAAGTCTGTTTATGTATCATAGGCTACTTTATGTTCACGCTGTGATTCAAAATGACCTCAAATCTGATTTTTTTTCACTGACAGTTCACATTTAACATTCTATGTTAAGGCTAGAAGCCAAAAAATGGTTTTTGATTGAGGCATTTTTGCATATTTATTAAATGTACAACCTCCTGTCTCCCAGTCTTTGTTGCTGCAATCATCCATTTTTAAAGGATAAAATGAAATTCTGAGAATTTTTTTCTTCTTTCTCAGAATTCTGAGGAAAAAAGTCAGAACTCAAATTAATTTTCACATGGCCCTAAACCTCTTCCGTATTACAGTGTGCGTCGCCCTAGCTGATGTCATATACACCATCTAAAATGCCTAAACAGCAAAAAAAATAGCCATATCATTGTCATCCAAACGCCTGCAATGACAAAACATCTTTTGGTTGAGCATGTGAGTCATTCATAATCTTTGGGAACACCATATTCTGAAAATCTAACAGATTTGAGTCTTTACAGAGTCGAGAGGCATCTGACATGGATGGATAGATTTTAGTTTAAGAAGTCTGCTTTCAGGAACATGCATGCACAAAGGAAGTGGTTTAAAGTCTCCCCACGAGAAAAATAAATCTTAAATGGCTGTGAACTTAAAAACAAAGAGGGGATATAATTAATTTAGCTATATGTACTACAAACTACAGTGAGAGTCTTAAGTTAAAAAATGTAAATCAGAGAAACTGCTGTATTAATTAGTTGATATGACAAAATACAGGCTGCTCCCTGTTTAAAAGTTTCAATTTTATATATTTATAATGAGTTTTTAAGTCACTATAAACCTGGAGCTGAGCCTGATCCCTGATGAGACTTCTGTGTGCAGGAGCCAAACTGTATCACTTTACTGCGGTCAATCAGTTGAACACAAGAACCACAAATAAAGAAATCAAGATGAGCAAACACCTTTCACAAACCCCGAGCGACGTCAGTGTTTCTGAGACACCGCAAACCCCTGACCGCAGAGAGGATATGGTTTCCATTTCTTGTTGGTTACCGAACATGAAATGGAAACCGTGAATGTGAATGTGAATGGTGTCACTTGCTGAGTGTCAGCATCAAACCAGCATATTTCAGTGTTACTGTAGAGACGTCTTAGATTAAAGCCAGCACAGACAGCCACAGTGCTGGGAACTTGAGGTGCAATCTGTGCAGAGTCCCTGAATTATTATCCGAGCTCAACACCCTAAACAACAGCAGCCTGAAAAGATGTGGCAGATTAATTCAGGCTTTAAAGAGTGTGGTTGCTGCAGGAAACACCTAACCACAACATTAACTGTTTTAGGGCACAGCAATATACTGCAGATATAAAGTTACAAAACCAAAATAAAGTTAATTTAGTCATAAAGCATGTAATGGTAAATATTTCAATAACTACCTCAAATAAGATAAGTTGTTGAAGGGGTAACAATGTATTCCTATATTATAAATACCATGGCACGCCAAGTAAGTGAGTTTCATTACAAAGTTTAAAATAAATCATTTTGATCAGGACTTGAGAAGTATTGTTCAGGTTGTTTCAAACAGTTGTCAGCACTGTCGATCAAGTCTGATCAACCCAACCGGCACCAACAGTCTGAAGCGGAGTTAAATATTAACAATGTTTTTACCAAATTTTAAGTTGGACTGCTGCTTTTTAGTCATGGATATGGATTGTTATAGAGAAGCACTTAAGATTTGAAACCACGTTGTGTTTAAAATATGGAAATGCTCTCCAATAAGTTTGAAAAGGTTTGCCACACCTATTCCTTTATCTCATATATATATATATATATATATATATATATATATATAAATAACATAACATGGAGACAATATGTTGATTTAAAAAAAAGCTAAATTTTATAGTGCACAGTGTGTGTTTTAAAGTATGTGATGGAGCACCAAAAGGATCGTTTTTAGTTTTAGTTACCACTCATACACATTTCCAAAAAATAAGACACAAAACTCAGTGGAATTTAGGTATTCTTTGTAATTTTAATTCCCATAATTTAGTTTAAATGCAGACATTTTTTTTTCTCACTAAAATCTTAAATAAAATATTACAGTACAATATATGCAAATCAAGAAGAGCTTAAAGATTTTATAGAGGCAGGCTACCGTTTCTTTTGCCTTTTTTACAATTTTTTATAATTCGTTTATTTATTTTAAGTTTTGAAGGACCGGACAGTTAAATAGCAGTAAACAGCAGAAAGACAACACAGAGCTGTAAAGCCTGCAGGCCAGCCAAGGAGCACATTCTATTACTAAACAGAGCAGAAAACTAGAGACAGCACGCCACATCCAGATGAAGGTCTGAACTGATGCCCCTCATACAGACAGCAGAGGGCGCTATTACACCAGGGCATGTGGATCTACCTGAACACAATGTAGTTGCACCTTCGGGGAGAAAGAAATGGCACGTTCCGTTTCTCTAGTTGTTGTTTTTTCCTCTGCAAAATGTTTAAATGCGACAGAAGCACAGTAACTCCCTCAAATGGCAATTACGTCACCGTTCGCTGATTTCCACTGATCAGCTGGTCTAACATGCTGTCCCTCTCTGCGGGGAGGGAAAGTGCGCCATCTAGTGGCTGCAACACATTTTACCTGCAGTCATTAGAATTATTGGCCTTCAGGATAGAATACAAAGTAAAAATGTATTAAAGATTTTAGTTGACTTCAGTTTTTACCTGTAATTGAAAATACATCTCAATAAGGTCTAACTGAAAACTTTGATTGATTGATTGATTAGACAGTTCTGATAAAACAGATTAGCTGAGTCCAATATTATTTAAGTATTCCTATATCTTTCCTTCAGGGTGCTGCTTTTTTAGTAATTCATAATTAACGTTATACAGAAATAAGACTCAAGTTTTCAGGGGTTTTAATATACAAATAGCGATGCTACTTTAATATTTACCGCATAGCATTAGTTGTTTGAGCCATTAGTATCAGATATGTTCACTTTCCCTCCCCATCTTGAGCAGTGCATCCGTTTTGGCCTATCAGGACTGAGAATGCATGGAAAAACAGAACAGAAACATGGCAGTGTGAGTTACAAAGCGGGGGGGCTGCAGAGCATCTCAAGCCTGTTGGCTGACAAACTTCATAATCCAACATGAGGAAACACACGAGTGACAAACTCTGCAGCCAGACCAAACAATTAAATCGTATTCTACAACTGTTCTAGGATTATTTTAAAGGTTGATCTTTTGTTAGCATTCACCAACAGCAGCTACGATGTGGTTTTAACTGCACTTTATGGCTTAAGACTCATGGTGGCTTTAGTTGTTACCTGCCAACATCTCTTTTTAATCTTTAATAACTCACAAGGTGCTCAAATTTGTACTATCTAGTACAGGAGCAGTAGCTCCCGTGTTATATAATAATCTGATTTTTATTCTGAAGACATGAAATAAACTCTACAGTAAAATAACTGTATAAAATGTACATTTTTGTGTTTACTACTGTAAACGGTGGTGATGCTTGGATGACCCATCAAGTCAATGAGAGATTTTGCATCCTTGTAAGTAATTTTGAAAGAAGAAATAATTAAATCTTCCTTTTACAAATGACAAGATTGGTCAAAAGCAGTAAAACACACTCAGGTCAGTATGCTCTAGTATGGCCTGTAGCTTATGGTGGCTAATTTGAGCTATTGCTGTGAAACTGACAGTACTTTGTGACTCTTTTCTTCCTCTGTGACAGTATGCTTTCATTTACTATTATCTTGCAGCTGTCACTTGTGGCCTCTGATCTCTGATGTGTTGGAAACAAAGAGACCTTTTGTGCATCATGAGATTGCAAAGAAAATGTGAGAAAACCCACCAGCTCTGTGCAGCCCCCCTGTGTAACACTCAGCCTGGGAAAGAGTAAAAAGTGTTTGAGCTTCAAGAGTGGTTACCTGCCAAAACAAGGAAACACAACATCCTCAGAGTCCAGTTACCAAGTTTAAGATTTACTGCAAGTTTCTCAACTACAGAGATTTTGCTTCAAGGTTATCGCCTTTCGGTGAACAGCCGTCCGGGTTTTTAGCAAGATGCCGTCCTGCTCTCGCAACTCACGATCAAAGCAGCAGGGAAACAAAATTACAAAGTGTTTTCATCTAAAATTCAAAAGTAAAAAAATGGTAATTTTAAAAATCTGATCTATTGGCAACCGACACGTCAATCTACATGTTAGAAGAACACACTGGGCCTTAGAGGTGGTGTGGCACATGGCACCAGCAAGGCGGGACCGCCGTAATAAGACCATTTCTCAGCATCACTGTGATCTTATAACGACGAGTCCCTCTTTTCTAATATCCCATCAACCCCCACAGTGCATCCTCCTCCAAAGTGTCTAGAAGCTCGCCCAGGTTAAAACTCAGATATGGTAGAAAAATATATAGTCTTGATGAGATTTCTCTAGTCATTCTCTTCATTACTGAATTGCACCCATACATGAAGTGTTAACACATTGTAGTAGCAGTGTAAAGTGACGGGGGTCATGATTAGCATGACCACTACAACCAAAAAATAAACAAGAACAAAAAACGAGTCATCGCGTGCACGCTTGCTCTTACTCTCTTTCTCTAGACACTTCAGGTTATTTGTTTTTACTTGCACTTAAAAATTAATAGTTTGTCTTTCATTGGCATCATTAGGCAACTTTTTTTTTTCCAAGATACTCTACAATATGGTTACGATGTAAACACCACAGTACTTAATAATTTTACTGTATCTGCACAAACAAAACACAATGTTACAAGGCAAGTGGCTACTTAAGCATAGATTTGTTCATGAGACAAAAAAAAAATGAAATTAGGAAACACACCACAAGAACAAAAAGGAAGTTGCAACACCTGGCATCGAGTTTGTTCAAAAAAAAAAAAAAAAGAAGCTTTGTTCATCTACAGGTCAGGTGACCCTGTTAAAAAGCTGGTGATGATCAGTACTATCCCTCCTGATACCAAACCCATTCACACATAATGATCCAAAGACTGACGTCTCGTGATACGTTTGTGACCCCCTACTCGACCCTATGATGATATCTAACCTTAAGCACTTCGCCCGAAACGCAGGTGATCAACAGACTGAACGCTTTTTTTACGCTTCAAACAACAACCAGCCCGTTGTGAGGAGCTACACGTATGGCTGAGGCGGAATCTCAGTTCGTTCCACTTCTGCATAAACTTAGTTAGAACACAACAGTCAGTGTTTGATATGACACTTAATAGCTGTCTGACATTGACAAGGCTTTCAACTTCTGGAGGCATCTCGAGAGCCTCAGATTTGTCACGAGGGGTATGGGACGGAGGTTCAGGGCTACGGAAACAGATAAAAAAAAAGGGTGAGAGATCTGAACTGCCCCCGAACACGGACAGTGGAGAGGTCGATCATTGGCAGGGAGCCTTTAATATGAGGAAATGACTCCGGTAATTTGAGCTTTATGCATGAAAACAAAGGCATACAAATAAGGATATGTCAGTGTGTTTCTGTCTCAGTTTGCTGCACCGAAATCTCGTTCTACTTTGAATGCACTCAAAAGAGCCAAAGACCTCCCTCAGGTACCGGCCAACACTGTTGAGTCTAGTGATAGACTCAACAGTGACAATAGACAATAAAACCAGAAGGAATGGAAGATCTACAGGTTTGGTAGAGATCTACTGTTTTCCAATCAATATACCTATGCCAACCTCTGCAAAACAGGAACCTGTCAAGTGTGTGTGTGTGTGTGTGTGTGTGTGTGTACTCCCGGATGAAATGTACTCCATGATATGACATTACGACGTTAAAAACAAACCATGACCCCC
>JBBPCS010000386.1:11501483-11512642 GCA_037974645.1 Hollardia meadi
ACACACACACACACACACACACACACACACACACACACACACACACACACACACACACACACACACACACAAGAAAATAACACCTTGCAAGAACATTACTTATCCTCTTGTCACACCTGCAAGAGGAATTTTGAACAAATGACATTGGTATCATCACCCGTTAATACTGAGATGATAATTTGATCATATATTGGTGTTAAACTACATAAAGAGCCACAGTATCTCTATTAGAGATAACTGCCACCCAGCACTCACATGGTGCTCCAGTGTACAGGATGGAGAAGGTGTTGATCCCAATGGTGGTGGCATAGAAGAGGGGCAGCGCTCGTAGGCCATTCGGGACACAGTCAACCTATGTAGAAAACACGCACAGGGTTTCTTATATGATGATATAAGAACTAAAACGTCTGCATGTTTCTCAACTGTTAGTTTGATTTCATGTTAATATGATGTGGATGTTTTACAAAATTATGCAAAATGAATGATTCCAAGCAAATTTGTCCAAGCAAACAAAAAAAATTAGTTATTGTTTTAGTTTTATACGCATGTTTTATACATTCCACAGTGTTGTAAACATATTGATGGCGCTGATATGATTCGTTAATTAGTCAATATATGATGCAACACTTTGGATTTGAGACTGATGGTCAGATGAAACAAGGAATTTGAAGATGTCACCTCAGGCTCTGGGAAAATTCTTTCGGAAATTTTATAGATAAAATAATTAATAGAAACGAGTTTTGCCAGATTAACAGATAATGAAAATAATCATTATAATTTGCATTCATATAAGTATTGGGAAATAACAGCACTGATATTGTAATATTTGTGTTGACTATTGCCCAGTCTTTTAAACTCTATTATCTGTCAGTTTATTAAACTTACTCTTGCTTCTCCCCTCTTTAATTTCTTATGTGATGGCCAAGCTGCCATAATTGGCACATGTCCATCGTGCCAAATTATCCCTGAGGAAGGCAACAAGCAGTTAACTGTACATCACTCCGGGCACGGAAAGCTACTGGCTTTCAAGGGGGAAAAAATGCACAATAGGTCGAGATGCATTTCAGTTAGATCTATCACTTTTTTGTGTCTGTGCAAATGATCAAAATAATGTGTGTGAATCAAGTGTGAAAGGCTTTTTAAAATATTTTTTTTGTTTTGAACTTTCTGTTGAGGTCGGACGTTCAGCTCAGGTCAAACGTGTGGAAATAGTGAAAACAGATGATGAGGTCAAACTAAGTATTCAACAATTGACTCTTGCACGATGTGCGGTTTGATGTGCAGTATGACCTGAAGGTAAAAGTCTGACATCTACAAGCTAAACCCTCATCCTGACTGAATGTGGGCATAAATATAGAACAGAGACTTAATATTCAGATCTATTTGCTGATGCAGAGACAGAGACGAACTTATCCTGAATTTGACCCGGCTACACAACAACTCCAGTCCAGATGACAAATCGTCCTATGACTCATTCATACATAATCCTGCTGTCGTGACCTCAGGATGATCTACAACACTTCTCTCTTCCTGGTCTGCCAGAGATTGCCCGTTACATAACAGCAGATCTGCGGGTGTTGCCAAATCAAATGGATTTTATCTGTGCTGAAGTTCTTTGGACAGGTTTGTGTGTATGTGTCTAAATTCTGCCATTTTCAACTCAAACAGCTCACACTACATGCTGACGGTGTGAATGTGACGAGAAGCTGAAACTGCAAAGATCATAAAATCATTAAAATTGTACACAGACATCAGACATAGACTGGCAATAATCCACTAGATGGGAAGTCATAAACTATTATTTTACATGGCCAGCGCTCTGATTGTCTCCCTCTCATTGTTGTTTATATTGTTAAAAATGTTACTGAACCAGAAATACAAATAAGAACATGTAAATTCAATGAGGAGGGAGTGTGCTTGTTTGTGTTTGTGTGTCTAATAATGTGAGCCCACCTTCTTGAGGATGAAATGTCTTATTAGTATAAAGAGGAGTCCAGACATGAGTCCAGAGAGCAAGGGGGAGATGAACCACGAAGCCACTGGAGAGGGAGGAGAACATGTCATCAGTAAAGAACAGCAACACACATGCTAACAGACTACATAATCACTCACTGATGCTCCATCACCAGGCAGCCATGATGGAGTCTTACAGCTGTCTTTCTAGTCGTCTCATTAGTAGTTTACTACACTCCCCAGAACAGTGGTGGAAGGAAGTAAAAGTAGCAATACCACAATGTGGAAGTTACAAATAAAAGTCAAATAAAGAAAAAGTAAAAGTATAAATAAAGTAAAAGTACTGGTTATGCAGAATTTCAGAATAATGATTATTACAATTATTGTTGAATTACTGTGTACATCATTTTAATGTTGAAGCTGGTAAAGATGGGGCTAATTTTAATTACTTTATATACTTCTGTGTCTGCTTGGATCTGGGATTCAACCAATGTCCCTGAATGATCTTCAACCCTTAAGGAACAGGTATGAACTTTTAACTTGGCTGTGGTTACAGGAGGAGGAAGCTATAGCTAGAGTTTATTTATCTGTGATAAAGTGAGAGCATATTTTACTGTATTTTACTGTCTTGTGGTTTCATTGCAGGCTGGTCTGTTGAGACTCCTAAGAAATTGTAACTCTTCTAAAACAGATTGATCGCTGTGTAAATTGGTCGAGGGAGTTGTCCTCGCCAACAACATAATCTGATGATGGCTGTTTGTTTTACAGAACTAAAAACTCTTCCTGTATTCAAACTCAACTAGAGCAGTACTGGAACTATCTCAGCGTGGTGATATTTAGTTCATATTCTGTCAGTTTTCAATGGGAAAGCCGCTATTATGTGTACTGTATGTGAACACCATAGATATACAGATGCAGGCATGGGGATACACAGTCATCATAGAGGTCTCTCAGAGCTCCAAGCCATTACCAATCTTAACAAGCTGCATCCACTGTACTCCCTTGGTGCCGATGGCTACCATGGAGAAACCAATGGTGGCGCCAACAATGCAGTGAGTCCCAGAGACCGGCAGTTTGAGGAAAGAGGCGATTAGCTGCCAGACTGCTGACCCTGTGAACAAAGAACACAAATCTCAGACATTCTTCATATTTAATTAGCTACTTTCCCCCCGATCAGAAATGTACTTCAGGAACAAAGGAAAGTACAAGCCTTAAACTACAGAAAACCACACACATTGCCTCATTCTGTCATTTTCGGCTCAAGTAGTGAGATTGTGCTACTGTTTGTTGTTTATTCACTGGATTGAAGCCTCTTTCAAAAAATAAAAAAAATAAAATAAAACTGGATTATGACAGCTTGAGACATTTTCAGTGGGCGTCTGAAATTCAAAATGTTCACTTAAGGTTTGTATTGCATGTAAAGCTTGGCACAAATTAACCTTTATTTTAAACAGGCAGTAGAAAACTTTTTTTTGCTTTTACTTATCATTATGAAGTAAATATACATTGCACAGTGTAATGGCAAAAAAAAAAAAAGACAATCCATAATTACATTGGTTCCCTAAAGGCTTCTCATTCTCTATGCTATTCATGACTGCCACCAGGCACGGCTGCAAGCAGTAGCCCACGTCTCATATAAACATAATAAATGAACCCTAGATCTAAAATTGCTCAATGAAATAGTCATTTCAGTCATTTTCAAAAATATAGGATTATACATATTTGGCAAAGACATGCTATGAGATTCACTGAAGGCCTGCTGCGAAGATAAATCTGTAAACAAGCACTTTCAAATCACAAACAACATGAATAATAATGCTTCATTTATCAAACTCAAACCCCCACAGAGTCTTTCAACTCAATATTTTCCCACAGGTAAATGTATTTTCTTATTCTGGGCCACAGAGATTATTATTTGAATAATAAGAGCAGCTTATTGTCAGGCTTGAAGGTTTGTTTCAAAGCTCTAACTTACACACTGACAGCTCTATTCTGTATTGTCCCGTTTCTGTGACCTCCTGCTGGACACAATAGAAGTGTTTTCCTGCTTTTATCTAATCAAATTAATTTCTTCTAATTCTGTAGAAACAACATGCCAGTGAAAAACATTTCCTGTTTGACATTCAATGAGCTGCTCAGTGTTTCTCCAACATTCACTTGTGGCAGGCTCCCACAACTGAATTTTCAATGACACGGGAATCCCCTGTGCGTAATATCGCCTTATTTATCACCGTTTCCCAGCACTCACCCTTTCATTAAAATGGTACCGTCTCAACGGGAGCCCCATTGTTTTCTGCTCTGTGCCATTCATTTACTGAGGTAATCTAAAGTTGATGTGTAAAGCTACTGTTGATACTCGACAATTCCTGCTTGTGCTTCACTGTAGAAGTGGTTTAATGCGAGGACAATGGCAGGCTTTTTCTGTGAAGCAACTCAAACGATTACAATGCTGCGAAGTTAGTTAACATTACATCACGTCATGAGGTCCATCTAAAAAAGAGATCCAACATTTTTCATGCCGTTTTTCAGGAAGTTGCTTTGAAACTTTGCAAGGACAAAACACATTTTTTATAAACTTCTCTCATAAATCCAACTGGTTCGTAAAACAAGCGCAGATGTTATTCAAATGAGCAACGATGAACTTTCACCAACTCTGCTGGAGTTATGCAAGTTAGCAGTTTAGTCTTAAGACAGACAGAGCAACGAACAGGTTAAAAACCCCTTTTATTTTGGGAAAACGTCAAACTGCAAACATGTAATGAAGATGAGCGATGCCTCTGTGTGCGTATGTGTGTCCTGTGGATGTGCAGTGTGACTGCAGCACAGACTCTGATCACAGCAGCTTCAGAGCTCATTGTAAGGTCTGTATCGAGCTGAACTTAATGTCTGAATGAATGTTGCATGTATCATGCTGGTGTGTTTGCCCTCAGGTCAGGAAATGAAAAAAAAAAAAAAAAGTGTGACTAATGTTTACATAAATAAACACGTGTTGAAATCACTATTAAACGTGAGCAGCAGAGGGAACGGCAGAGCTGAATAACTGGAATGTATTAAGTTATATATAGAAACACATGTTAGAGCTGAAAGGATTAGCTGATTAGTAGATCAAAAGAAAATGAATTTGGATAATCTATTATTTGCTTTAGTTATTTATCAAAAAAAAAGTAACTTTACCATTTTATATTATAACATACTGTATATCTTTTGGTTTTGGATTGCTGTTCTAACAGAACAAGCACTAAAAGAGGTCACCTTGGGCTCTAGGAGTTTCACTATTTTTTGCTACTTGATTGTATTATTGATCTTAATAACCATCTATGACCCCACGACTCGCTGAATTCAGGCTTCAACCAACGTTTATTTATTATTGTTTAAAGTCCAACATGGCATCTTTAAATTCCTTGTTCTATCCAACTAAGAGTCCAAAACTCAAAGATATTCAGTGTACTCTCATTTATGACAAAGAAAGAAAAGCAGCAAATCCTCAAAATTGTGATGCTGCAATCAGAGAATGTTTGTCATTTTTGCTTAAAAAAAATAATCAATCGTCAAAATAGTTGCTGAAAATTCAGCCCAACTTACCGACCATGGCGCTGACCTCCCCTGCCATGAGTACGGGCACCGTTTCGTTGTACAGGTTGACATCTATGATGCCCTTTCGAATCGTCTCGCCCACTTTGGCCCCCAGCAGCATTGAGCCCAGCGTCTCGAAGATAGATGCGAGGATACAGGCCTGCCTCAGCGTGACCACGCCGGATCCCACCGCTGTGCCGAAGGAATTGGCCACATCATTGGCGCCCACTGAGAAGGCCAGTATGAAGGCAATGATGAAGCCAACAATCACCATCCACAGGTACGGTTCCAGATCCATCTTGATGTGATTTCACCCGACAAAAATCCAAGTGCAAGAAAAACTAGCTTAAATATTCTTTTTTTGAAGAAGTGCTCCGTGCGTTTTTAGCGGATCACTTGGCAAGTCCGCTCTTTTTCTTCGTCCCCTGGTTATAAAGAGTTCGAGGGGAGAAGCACAGCTGCTAACTAAGCGACTGGAGCTCAGTCCAAAGATTGGAGACTAGTGATGGTGAGTGCAGGAAGCATTCCATAGCTTAGTGTGAGACAGTCTGTCTGCACGGCCCTTCACCTGCAAGAGATACAAGAGAGACACAAACAGATTAGTGTCATAAGTGAGCCATGGTTACTCCTCCCTGCCACTTCCTCAGAAAACCTAAAAACAAAGGAGGGGAGGAACCAAGAGAGAGAGAGAGAGAGAGAGAGAGAGAGAGAGAGAGAGAGAGAGAGAGAGAGAGAGAGAGAAAGAGGAGGAGGAGAGTTTATGAGAGCAGAAGATAAAAAAACCCCAAAAAACTGAAAGATTCAGGATGACAATGCAGAACAGGATGAACTGGGGGGAGCACTCCAGTGCTAGAAAATCACAGTCTGCACTTCAAGGGAATCAAATCATCCCGTTCTAAAAGGGCCTGCTGACAGCACTGAGACTATAAAAAGACAGTATCCAGAGTGAGTGCGTGAGCAATGCTCCCAACATTACAGGGGGCTATTAACACCTTATACCCATGCATCAGGGCAGCTGACGTCTCTGAAAACACCTGCCTTTGTTTTACAGGTTTCACCTTTTGCCACACATCCAAAAAAGCCTATGACAGAATATCAAATTCACAGAGTTTCCATATGAGACCACCAGAGTATCTCTCATGTCTGACAAAGTGATGCTATAGCTGATAACAGGCAGAATTATCAAGGATATCAAATGTTTTACATCACAATGTTAAAGCCCTTCCTGAAATGTCTGGAAGCAGTTTGATCAAGCGGATCTCATTTAAATAGAAATGTTAACTAAGAGACAGTTTCACTCGCAGCCTCGTGGATATTGCGTGGAGAATTGCATTACCCTTCTAATCTTTGCTCTTTCAGCCTCTGCATGACTGCGACGGGACTCACTGGGGGACAGTCAAAGGTACACACGAGTTTTGTAACAACCTTTGGAGTACAAGTTCAAACTAAATCGAAGCCTTTGCTGCAGTACAAAAAAAAATAAGTGCATGGATTTATGTTCAAGACTGCAATGCTGTAAGAACATCAGCAGTGATGTTTTACTGCTGCTAAAGGTGGGAACAGTTCACAGAGCTGCACGTTTGGGGGTCAGTTCACTAAACTGATTATACAGTTGAGAACACAACTTCTCTGGATTCTCTTGTGTCTATTGCGAATAATTCAAATATTCACATACGAAAGTAAATCACATGTTTCTATGTTGACAAATGTTATTTGCTCCATTTTCTTTGGGAAACTTGACTGCTGTCAAACACCCGACGCAGACAACAACTAGTTTCACGGCTGAACATCGATGAATATTACTTTAGATCTTGTCGGGATATTTCAATGTAAATTAACAAGCCTGCTGCTCGTTTACAAAAAACTCAACTGCTGTGACATTCACTAATTAAGAGCTAAATGGGGCGATGAGAATTATAACAGATGTTAATAGCTGGTAATTACCTATTAAGTCCAATCTGACAATAAGCATGACTGTCCTGTAAATGGATCAAACATTCCCTTGTTTCAACTGCTACAATGAGAAGACTTGCTGCTCAATTTTATATATCTGTAAACTGAATATGAAACAAGACTCATAGAAATGCTTTGCTTATTGTGATGTAATTTTTTGAGTATCTTCAAATACTTCATATCCTATAATCTGAAAAACCTAAGTGAAAAGATTATGCAAGCCAATAAATCATAATACTTGATAAAAATGTTGAAATTGTGTCATAAAAAAAAAAAGAAATTTTTTTTTCATAAATTTTTTACCAAATAAACACAAAACATATTGATCCAAAATGCAGAAACATCAACAAAATATTTCTTAACATGCCATAACTTATTCAAACTATGGACATTGTTTAGTTTTTGAGACATTCGCATCATTATGAGCAGAGTGCAAAGGCGTTTTTATAGTTTCATCTATAGTTTTGCACCGCCCGTAACATAATTACGTCATTGGGAGCGGACAACGTGATGAGGCGGAAGAACAAATCCTTAGCTTTCTGCTGCAAAAAATGTATGAATGCTGTCGCTCTTATGGTTTTTATTTTAAATCGATTTAAAGAGAAAACCAATTAAACATGAATCAATGACAGAATAATTTATTAGTTGCAGTCCGACTAAAATAATTTCTTTGTGTTGTTAGGTGACTCTGCTGCGACAAGCGTGCTCGGTTCTGCACTTGTTGAGTCCATCAGTTGATCACATCAGAGCCACTAGAACAACAACAACAGGAAAACGGCTTCCCGTCAGCCTGTAAAGTTCCACAACGGTTATTTACATCGCAACAATGACAGCAAGCTTGAGAAGTGGATGATAAGGCCACCAACACTGAAGCCTCTGGTGGTCCTTGAGAAACCTCCATGACCAAGGTTTTTCTCCTCTTTTTTACTTTTGTCTACACCACATAATCAAAGTCATTTCATAGGAGTTAATGGCAGCACATTTCCTTCTATGGTTAAGGCAATTTTTAATGGGAGCATTAAATGTAAACAGCTTGAAGGCCAGACTAGTACATTCTCTCGGCATGAACTGACTGTGTGCTTCTGATCGCGTGGGGGCAGGCAGCTCTTTTCTAAATAGCCTGCAGCCAGTTATGGCTCCCTCCTCCCAACCAAGTGCTCCATCTGGAACAGTTGAGGTCACATACTGCCATCCTTTATCCTTTGTTGAACCGCAACAGACACATAAAAAGATGATAATAATTTGTCTCTTGATCAGGTCTGCCTGAGACCTCCCCGAATCTGAATTTAGTACCTCAAGTAGCACTGGACATTATTTCATCGTTAATGGTTAAAAATTTTAAGAACGAATCCGACATGTTTCATTTTTCTCAGGTTCCTAGCGGTTCTTTTTTATATAGAGGGAGAGAGAGCTCTGAGGTGACCCAGTCTAAAAACACTGAGTAGAAATGACTTCACTGATCCCTGCAAGGAAATTTCACTTGCTTCCCCTCCAGACAGAGGTCAGAGCGAAGGATCAGTGTCCCAGGATTTAAAGATTCAGTTTGAGACAGTTGGGCTGAGAGTAAACTGATAAACTGCAGCCATAAAGTCGTGTTTGTCAATACAATTTGCTATTAAAAGGTTAGCAAAGTTAATAATTCATGACTAAACATAACAATACATGTCATTGTCGAGAAAGCAGAGAGCACATCGTTCAAGTGTGTGTTCGCACGCCAAGGAGAATAGATGAGCATGAGTGACTTGAGTGTGGGTGTGCACACAAGTAACAGGGAAACTCAACATGACAGCAGCAGCTGACGCTTGGTCCGTTCTGAAGACCTCGTCCTGCTGTCACACATGTAACACCATGCTCGCATACTGCCACTCGCAGTTGTGCACTTTCAAATATTTTCTCCAGGGCTAAAACGTGTACAGTAAGGGGAGTCTACTGGTGACCTGTGGAATCCTCTTATTGGCTTTTGTCATGCAGAGGAGAATGTTAAAAAAAACAATGTGCTCAATGTGAACAGCCTTCGTCAGGGTTCCTGTTGAAGAAGTCTGAGGCTCTCGAGAAAGTAGTGGAATTAAAAAGCCTTTATTATCAGTAAAAACATGCCTACGTGTTTCTGCCATTACGGTCTTCATCAGGGCAAGTACCAATATAGTCAGTATATTCAGTGAAACCCAAAACGACTGCCTGAGGGCCCAGAGACCAATCAGCCGTCTAACATATACGTCCAAAAAATGGGGTGAAACGTCATGACTGACAGCTGAGCCCTGCTTGCGATTGAGTGGGCGGGTGGGAACTGGATACCGTGACTCTGCCACCTGATCACTACTGAGCAGACTCTGGCTCCAAATGACGTCACCAGCGCAAGATGGCAGCACGCGTCGTCCATCTGTATATATGTCAATGGTTCAAACCCACGACCCTCTGAAGAGACAAGATAAAGTGTGAATACTCTATTCAAGTCTATTGTATTTGACACATCTTTGGCACGCACAGTTATTTTTATGTTCACATTACAAAACCAAATTAATCAATAAGGAATTTCACAAATTTCTGTCTCGACCCCTGCCCTTGCATGATACACAACTACACCTCAGGGTGCAAGAAGCAGCACCTCAAATGTGGTGACTGTAGAGGCAGAGGAGGTACTTTGGCTTTTTCTTGGACATCCCTGTCACACGCAGACCCTTTCACCACCAACCTATAGATATTACCACTGCCAAATATAGACACATTCATATCCAAGCTTCATGTCCAAACTGTGGTCAAAACGACACCACACTTCCAAACAAAAACCTGACTTTTACCATCAACATTTGGGGCGTTAGCAGCGAGATTAATCAAACTGTCAATTGCACAGTTCGAACATGGAGAACACAGCCTCGGAATGTTTATACGTCCTCACAGATGAAGATATATACAACCTTTTGTCCTTGTAAGTGGTAAGTCAACAACCGTGCCATGACTCAGTTGTGTGTCATGTGTGTGGTGCAATCTGAACAGGGCTCATGTGAAATGGATTTCTTGCAAACAGACTTATCTTCAGTACGTTAGGAGGAACCATCTCAGTCAAGTTATGTGACAAGAGTGTTTTCACTGCTCCAATGAATGATTCATCGGGACCTTCAAACTTAGAGTCCTTTGAAAGCAAAACATAAAAACTTCACAAAAGAATACAGTACAATTCAAAATTAGTTGCATAAAATGTTATGCAACCTGCCTGAAGGTTTTTTTTTTTTCATGAATTCCCGTTCTGTCTTTCCGTCTCTCCCTCTTCCTTCTTCCCATAGGGCCCTGACGGGTTCCGTCATGCTCGGGAGCTACGGTGGATTCCCTAATGAAAGCTTCCTTACAACGCAAGCAGGCAACAGAACCTACAAGTAACCTCCAGGCCTCACACACATCAGTGTCATTATTGTCAAATTGTGACTTGTGCTAGTTTGTTTAAAAGACGACTATGGAATTCAAACTCTGTTAATGAGTCTTATATTAATTTTCCTTTTTGAGGGGCAGCTGGTTAATCTGTCTATCGGCTTCAGGATCACAACAAGAGTATTGTCAAACTTAGGTAATGCTTGGCTATGATAAAGGTTTTAAGACAATCAATAAATCAGAGCCCGACCGATATATCGGTTGGCCGATAAAATCGGCCGATATGAGCCTTTCACAGATGTATCGGTATCGGCGTT
>JBBPCS010000386.1:11531633-11544041 GCA_037974645.1 Hollardia meadi
AGAGAGAGAGAGAGAGAGAGAGAGAGAGAGAGAGAGAGAGAGAGAGAGAGAGAGAGAGAGAGAGAGAGAGCATACATTAGCAAATTAATAGAAAGAAATTGAATACAGTTTGCGGTAAAACAGTGTTCAATTTTGCCTTGTTATTTTCTTAGCAATTTTCTATTCCTGCCCTGACTAAATGCACAAGCAGCAAGTTACACTGTACCTTATCTGGATGGACAACCAGCACAGCCCTTCTGTAGTACTTCTTCACCTGATCTGGTGTCACCAGGTCAGCCATGCTCACAGCCTTCCAGCGGGTTTCACCGTCCCACAGCACTGTATTCAGAGTCGACAGCAGCGCTCGGATGTTTCGCTCCTTCCCTTCAATCCAGTCCAAGATCTGCAGCATGGCAATAAAACAAACTTTTACTACTTTTAGCATAGAAAAAGGCACAAACACAGCACTTGGGGGCTACTTTTTAAAGAAAAGCTCTGCATATCACCTGCCAAAAGGTGCCATGTTGGGTCTATCGAAGCAGCCCTTTTGGCAAGATACCAAAAGGACCGACTGGGTGGCTCAGAATCCCCTTTTGTTCTAGTAAAACTCATCTGGTGCATATGTAACTGGACAAAGCCCATTTACTCAGTAACCATAACTTTTATAAGCACTTTTTAAGATTGATGTGTCCAGGGATGTTTTACTAGGAGCTACCTAGAGCTGCCCAGCACCTGGCTCAAAGGCACCTCAGTGGGGGTAATGCGGGAACGTCACGCACTGCTCTTTAGCTTTTTCCAACCAGGAGGCGACCCTCCAGTCATGAGCAAATGCATTTGTATCAGTAGTGTGCATGTCATGTAGTACACATCCTTTTATATAACATTGAATTTGTTACCTGCAATTTAAGTGGATCGACGTCTTTTGTCATCTCCTCTCTCCTCATTTCAGCTATGGTCCTTGGTCCCTTCTTATCAGGCCTAGAGGCAAAACCCTGAGTCGACAGCAGGTCCTCAAAATCATCCTCCTTTACCTTTGGCTTGGGGCCTGTGTGGCAACACAGCACAGAGGACTTAAGGTCTGTCATGGAAGTTGTTTGGGAATAAAAATATGCCAGTAGACTTCAACTGGAAAAATACAAAATCCTTTAATTCCCTTTTTCAAGTAGACAGACACAGAACAGAGAATCAAAACAATACTCTATTAACAAATTCCTGTCAACTTTTAATTTTCCAACTTCCATTTTCAGTAGCTGGTGAATATCGGTGCTTATTACTAATCACATTTACTCTTTTCTTGAAGCGATCAAAAAAACATGTCTCTTACCAAATCCTGGTCCACGAACTCCTCTCTCCTCTCTGCCACCAATAACACTAGAGAAGTTGAGGTTGTAGTTGGGTATGGTGGGCTGTGCGCTTGCAGGCTGAGACACGGAGGATGTTTTGGGTGTGGACCCAGATCCTGATCCGGATACCCAAGGTTTGTTCTGGGCTGAGGCGGGTCTTCCAGATTGCCAGGGCTGAGCTTGAGGCTTTGCAGAGGAGGAAGGAGCCTTGGTGCTAAAAGAAGGCCCGGAGGAACCTGCAAGAAACATGGAGTAATGATAGTTAGGTGAGATAAATTTGTGATTTATAAAAAATTCACAATAGAAGTTTGTCTCTTTTAAAGGCACCATTACAGGCAATCTGACCTGGCATTTTACCTGGTAAATTGGTTCCCAGGTTTCCTAGGTCGGCAAAAGGATCAAAGGTCTGAGACTTGGCCTTTGACATAGATGACACACCAGAAGCTACAAACACAATAACAATATGTGAGTTAGAATTTTCTGGGCTCGGTTTTCAAAATGCTCTAAAAAACAGACAGTTCATAATGCTAAGTAAATGTTCAGTCAGTCACAAACTGCTACATAATGTTCCTCAACCTACCTGTGTTGGTATACTTGGGTTTGCTAGCGGTGGCGCTCATGCTTGCGGTGTTGCCAGCTGCCCAGCTGTCCCACCCACCAAGCAGGTCTGGTTGGCTGGCTGATGATGTCATCTTAGGGGTATCATTCACTAGCTTATCTGTGAAGACACAAACATCCAAAGTGTCACCAAATTCTGTTTCTTTTGCATAATAATGTTAGTAAATGCTTGCAGCAAATGTCAATAGAAGGACGAATGTGACAACCACATTGTAGAAAAGAGGAAAAGCATTCGTCAAGCAAAACTGACGAGATTTAAAGATGCGGTAGGGATGTTTATTTCTGCTGAGTCGGAGTCGGGAGTGCGTAGTTATCTCTTCAAAGAAGATATGATGAGACAGCCGAGGAACATTTAGGACATTACGCTGAGTGATGCCATGATGCCACAGTAGCTGATTGCTACTTACTGAGGTTGAAGAGGCTTGTGTTGGAAGCAGGAGTGGTGTTGGTCTGAGCTGAAGGAAACCCGCTGGTGCTTGAACCATCAGAACCCAACAAGTTTCCAAACAGGTCCGGTCCAGAGGCCTGCTGAGGCGAACCCACGCTGGGGCCAACACCAGAGCCAGTCCCCACCCCAAACGGATCAAACAGGTCGCCCATGGCTGCAACACAGACACAGTGAGTGGGAAAGAATTTGCATTAAGGACAACTGAAAAGTTTTTAATAATACTGTAGCAGTTATGTATTTAAGTTTCAACCAGTACGTTTTGAGTCTGGTGTGGCCCCACTTGTTGGCCCACTAAAGAATAAATCTTCCTGCACTGCTCCTGTCTGACCAGCAGGTGGTGCAAACAGGTCATTGAGGAGGTCACTGTTGCTGGATGCAGCTTTCATTCCTCCCTGGACCCCTTGATGGGCAGCAGAGGAGGAGGCTGAGGACATGGAAGAAGGTTGAGGGTCAGCGTTCAACCCCAAGAGGTCAGCTGTGTCACCGACAGGAGATTCCTGGGCTGCGGGAGGGGGGCTCTGGGCGGAGACAGGGGACACCAAAAAAGACAGAAATTAATTAATGATGGAGAAAGAAAAGCAGTTTGGCCCTATGATGAACAAAGTCATACTGTATTGATGACATAATATGATACGATCGGCCAACACCTTCCCCACCTGGAAGTCAGCATCAAACAGTGGTTCGCTGGGGTCACGTGACAATGGCTCCCCACCGGGAGCAGAGTAAGAGTAGGACTCTCCTTCAGATTGATCACTTAGGTCCTCCTGGTCATTTATGGATCCCCCTCCTTGACTATCTGAGGCATCCGGAGGGCCAAGCACATCTACAAATACAAGAAGCTAGTTAGTGGACATCTTGCACT
Source organism: Hollardia meadi (assembly GCA_037974645.1). NCBI lineage: Eukaryota > Metazoa > Chordata > Actinopteri > Tetraodontiformes > Triacanthodidae > Hollardia > Hollardia meadi. Next base: position 11,534,884 of record JBBPCS010000386.1, read on the forward strand.
TGATGATTTCTGCTTAAATATTAACATGAGAACACAAGTACAGTACCTTCCCAATCCAGTGTCTGGAAGAAGTTGTTTGCGTTACTATCGGTGCTCACAGGAGATTCTGGTTCAGTTGCATTGGAGCCTTCAGGGGTCTGAGCCGGCTGGGAAGACTCTGAGTCATAAAATGCTGAGGAACCTGGCTGACGAGGCAGCTCAGGCTTACCTGTAGAGATTAAGGTTTGATGGTTAGTTTGTATGTACATTTGAATTAGAAAAATGCTGGTTCCAATGGGCTTGAGGGCAGAAAAGAAGCATACTTAACTGAGCAAACCGAATGCTAACAACCCTAACCCCAGAGCCTGGCTTTAGTAAAGGAATGCCACCTACCAAATTTGCTGAGGATCTCCTGCTGTTCATCACGAGAGGAGAAAAGGATTTTGGGGTTGAGGCCCTTGGTTTGGAAGCTCTCCCAAGGAGGAGTCTTGGTGCTGGGCTTGTCCCTGGGATCCACCTCGATGTCCAAATTGACCTGGAACAAGTCTGGGTACTTCTCCTGGATGTCACAGGCATCCAAGTCATACCTGACAAGAGAACAGGTAGATGGGAAAGAGGAAGTGATCGAGGTAGAATTTGAAGCTTTCAGTGACGGTAATCTTGTTTGGTCAAAAGTATTGCATTTCTCAAAATTGTGTACATACTTTGCAAACTTGACAGTGGTTGCATTTCTGGGGACAAAACCTGTGTGGAACTGGATCTGAAACATCTTCATGGATGCCATCTGAAACACGACAGTGCAGAATTTAAAATGATCTTTTCTCCATATTCATCACCGTTTTTCTTATATCTATTCTAAAACTGATGAGATACAGAATATGCTAACAGTTGATGTGTGTTGCACTTAAGCTTGTGTGTGTGTGTGTGTGTGTGTGTGTGTGTGTGTGTGTGTGTGTACCTTGGCCTGAAGACGTCCTCCCAGTGTAGATCTTGCATGATAGATCACCACCAGTACATCTCCTTGGACTGTCACATTAAGAGGAATCTCCGCTTTCCCATCCTCCATCTTAAAATCCCTGGAAAGAGCAACAGAGTGAGAGAGGGAACAGGCACACCTGAAAGGCATTTGTGTGTGTGTGTGTGTGTTTCAACTTACTTCATCCTGTCATACTCCTGTGATGTGGTGAGGACTCTCTCATCTCCTACATAAACCTCGCAGAATGGCCTGCACCCATTGCGTTGCTTGTTGAACAGCGGCACGGGTGTCATGATGATGGAACGAATTATTATGGGCTTGCTGTGCGGGATGATGGGCTCCTCTGCCATCATGTCACACATGTACTCTATATACCTGCAACAATCAAAAGCAAGGATCAGGATCATGTATTGTTAGCTTTTGTTAAACAGTGAATATTTTGGTGTAGGAGGAGGTAAAAGTGTGAAATGGGATACAAGCAGTCCTGAATGATATACAAAAAAGTCACATTGTGATTATTTTGGCAGGCATTGTCAAATGAGGCACGATTTTAATGGGAGCAGTAATTTTTGCATTCCAATTTCATTGGAAAATATGATGTTGAAATTTTTTCTGGGGTCTCTGTACCAAACAAACATGTCCCCTTACATCTGGAGAACATGATTTGTAGGCCAGGGTATCTCTGTAGCACGTGACACATTTTACCTTTATCAAAAAATGGCACTTGGCCATATTCTGATTTCAATAATATTTTTGGTTAATCGTTCTTAGTTACAAGAAAACATTTGGGGTCTGTTGAGGATCTATTCCATGATTCTAGGGTCATATCCATTAACCAACCCCCTTTTCTACACTTCATAATTTGCATGCGAGTGTCTTTATACCTCTTGTGTGAGGGTGCTATACCAGGTGGGCAGCGTTTCATTGAGAACATGTAGACAGCAGCCTCAGCTGTGGTGAAGAGGCGACAGAAACACAGGAAGGAGCAAACTGCCACCGCTGATGCTGCCCTGCCGTCCTACACAAAGAAAAGGTGAAGGGAAAACTTAAAGATATCTCAGGTGTCTCGTTTTTCTCCTTACTTATGTCACGGTCTTGACTTCCTCTTAACCCTTCATCCCATCTGAGCATGCTTGAAGGATTAAGTAATTTTAGTCATCTAGTCAGTGGCGATAGGTCACTTACCAGACAGTGTACTATACAGATGTTCCTCTGGTCTTGTTTGAGCCATAGATGCATGTTCTTACACACACTGTAGAGACTGCGGAGGTTGGGAGCACGGCGCACCTGCCAGTTACACTCTGAAACCTACACACACACAAAAAATCACAAGCCTGAACACAACAAGAATATTGTATCTTGTACTTTAACAATAGCAAATGCTGTAGTATTTATAATAAAAGTATGCATTACATTGCCAAATAGAAAAAAACCCCACTACTGACACTATGAGTAAGTAAACTATCCACTCATAGCAATGACCCCACATTGACACTCTTGACACACATATACCTATCAAAAAGTTGCACGCGCGCACATACACACACACACTTCATACCCTGTTGTGGAATCGAGAAGGCCTATATGATCGTTTGGAGAGGTTATAGACAGCATAGTGGCCAGCATGACGTGAATCCAAGAACAGACGGACGTCCTCAATGTTGTTCTTTATCGCGGACTCCACCCCCTCTGCTGGGTAGGACATGACTACACACACACACAAAAATGTGTAACTATTACAACAAAGATTCATCTCTTTCTTGAAATGTTAAAAGGGCAACTAAGGTAATATGTCACATCAATTTCACTTAAACCATGAATGAAATTACATGTGGAGTAATTGTCATCATGTGATGTAGGATTATGACTTAATGACAAAATTATGCAGTAAAAAATGGTTAGAAAATGCATAAGTGAGTTTTATGGTGGGTACAATGTCTACCTGCTATTCTGGAGGTGATGTATGAAATATCCAGATCCCCTTTGGCATAGCTGTAAGAAAAAATTACAAGTACACTTATAAAAGGAGTTGGTACACAAAATAGTAGGGAGAAAAACGGAAATCCCTACTAGAAATAACACAAGCAAAATTGTTTGACTAAGGTCTTGGAGACTTCACAAATACAGCCATTAAAAAAATAGCCTGGCAATGCATCAGAAAGAAAAAAAACACAAGTTTGCTGGATGGAGAGGTTCCTAATCGATGGCTGAATGGGCATTTCTGCCTGGGTTACCACACAGTGCAGTATTTTAAACAGCTTTGATAAAAGCTGTCCCACAAATAAGCAAACTAAATAATATTAAATAAACCCCTAGTTTATATTTCCTCTGAGTCAGTAATGTGGTACAGGCACCTGGCAGATGCTTGTTGTTGTATGGGAATATGCTGAGGTTAGCACATTAACCATTAGCTCCTTGGTGTCAAGCATTATTGCCAGTTAGTTGATGTAGACTGCAAGCTACATTGGATTTTATAGAAAAAATACATCATATTGGAAAAATGACAAGCGCAAAACAATGTAATATGATTCCCACTGAAAATTAAAATGTAGTACACACAAACTGTAGGACAAGCAAAAAAAAAAAAGAGAATCTATCTATGCTGATGACACTCAGTTTAATCTGTTTCAGGACAGACAGGTGATGCTGTTAGGACAGAAAGGTGAAAGGGTGATTTAGTAAACAGTGGAGCCATATTAAAACCTTTAAACTACCATTAATTCACTCATTCATTCAGTCAGTCAGTCATACAATTGTTGAAAGGGCTCAAAGTAATGGATAAACAGTTGCAATAGTTGACTTTTTTCTGACAGGGCTGATAGGGTACATGTGACAAAAAAGGTTGGGAACCACTAAAATAGGCTATGGATGAGGCTTTGACAGACAGAATTTCCTTACAAATGATACAAATAATACAATTGATATAACAAGAGCAGCTAAATTAAATAAACATTTCTAACAGACCATTTCCACTGCTTTCTGGTATTTAGCCTCAAAGACTTGCCAGCTGTAATTTCATTGTTTGATTTTATTTTTTAACTTGTTAATGACTGTCCCAATTATTTCCTCTAACATGCACAGAGTATGTTTCACTTGTGTTGTCGTTGTTTGATGTCATTTTCCAATCATATGACTCTTCCATTCACTCATAAAATGATCAGCATCTGTCCATTCACACCACGCTCTGCATTTATTCAAATTAATTGTTGAATGTGTGATGTTAGGATCAGCAAGCTGTGATGATGGACGCAGCACAGCAAATGGCTTGGTAGGGTTTTTCTTGCTCTAAATCAAACACAAACTACAGGAGCACACAGACAGAACAACGTATTAGTTGACGCACTTCACCGACCCGTATTTACCTTGGGTTGCTACGTGATGGACACAGAGGGACCATGAGGGATTGGGACAGAGAAAAGAAACAACAAAAAATAATCAAAAGGACCAAACAAATGAAACAAACTGATGTTCTAAATGAAACATTAAAACTTTAATGGACATAGATCAGAGTGGCTATTAAAGGAACACTTTGCTTATTTTCAACCCTTATCTTCAAAAATATCGATCAAAGAGCCCACCTGTCTATTACTTCAACAATCATTGTAAATGATTTCTGCAGCATCACTGTTTGCTGTCATTCACTGTTGCTGTAAACCTGAAAAGGGGTTTTTGTCTTCTCCAGAGTGGAAAACCACTTTTCAAACAGTCAATCAGCAAAATGTTCCTTTTAAATGTAAATCTGGTGCAAGGGTATGAGTATGAATGGTTACAATTGCAGGTGTACAATCATCTATATTTACTTCAGGTTGATGCAGCTGTGAAACATGATGACTGATAATTGACTGATAATCCTTACATGACAATGAGTACATACGTTTTGTACAGTAAATTTTAATTTAGCAGTAGGGATGCACAATATGGATTTTTTCAGCCGATACCGATAAAATAACCGATAATTTTACATTTACATTTGTATTTTAAAAAGAAGTTCATAAGTTGTACTTTATGCACACCTGAGGGTATGAAAGACTAAAAGGTAGTTTCTCTAAAACTGAAAAAAAAACCCAAAAACCCCCCAAAAAACGCCCACACCAACGACAACATGTTTGGCTCTCAAGTCTGCTTTGCAAGGCTCTAGCCAGGTGCAGCAGTGTGACATCATGAATGCCTCAAGAGCGTGCTGCGCTTCTTCTTCTTCTCCTCCATCTTGTTTATTGGCAGATCGCAAACCAACTTTAAAGTCGCATACCTCCACCTACCGTATCAGAGTGTGTATATGCTGTGCTTGAAAAGTCATAAAAGCAATTTGACCTCACATTATTGACTATTTAACGGCTACAATTTCATAGCCGATTTTTCATCAATAATCTTATTAAACGCTTAAAAGTGAGGAAATCTTTTTTTTTAATATAAAAAGAAAAATTACTGCTCACTGATCTGGAATGACAATAAATATTAACTGAACAGTATATAACCAAAAACTATGAACATGAATAGATCATGGTAAGAAGATTGGAGCACCATACCTGGCTACTGACTGGATGACCTTAGAGGAAGTGTCCTTTATGTTGGTCAGGAAGCGCTCTGTTCCTCCCCTTAAGATATCCAAGAGGCCACTGCCTGACTGATCAGGGTCGTACATCCCTATAAGGTGAGATACAAATACGATACATTTGCAGGTGTCGTTATAGCTAAAGCACTGACACTGGGTTCAGCTGGAGAAATTAGGGTGACAGTTAAACCCACAATGACAACAAAAACATGCAATCATTGGATGAAAGCTGTGTACAAAGTTTGCATTATTTGTGTTTTCAAATTATTCATTATTCTCTAAAGAATGGTCTTAAATACATTAGAAAATATCTGTTTTCCAAGCTTCAATAAATGACTAATTAGAAAATCATAGCAAAAAAAGGAAAATGATTGAAAAGTAAAACACAAATTCTATAGCCATCCGATGTGGAAATGGAGTATTAAAAATGATACTTTTAAAACACTATAAACACCATCACATACAAACACACTTCATGACATTAAGAAGAGGTCAAAATGGATTGTTTGTTTTAATATGAGGTAAACACACTGGATAAGATCCGTTTCTTTCAGCTGTGCTGGAGCCGGCTGATGTTGAGATGCAGCAACAGACAGATGACTCAGCATCTTTTATTGCCCTGGCCTGATAGTATGTATGGACAAGAAGGACTGGAGCCACTCCTCAAGGGAAAGACCATATTCTGACTTTGCCCAGATGGCTGGCTGCGCAGAAATCCTCTTAATGGGCAGTACACAGGCTGCATGTGAGCGTGTATGTTTGTTTGTGCGTATGGATGAGAAAATGGTAAGCCTATTACGTTCATTTATAGAAAAGCTACAGATTAACAACAGAAATATGATTTATTTTTTTACAAAGTAAAATCATCTCATGCTCTTAAAAATCAAAATTCAAATATCCCCCTCAAAAAAACCCAGGAGAATGAGCTATTTCGAGAGTTTCGGGATTTGCTTCAGCCTGCCTCAGACATACTGTAGGGTGTGAATTCACCAACACTCATCATGCCAAATGCCAATATGTGGTCTGTTCCTGTAAAGTTTGTTTTCTTTAACAACTATTTTGGCAGGAAATCATTCCAATGACTGCTCTTTTCCACTCTGTTACAGACCAATACTAAAAGCAACTTATAAACTGAGCATACGAGCCATCATAGCCAGTAACATACGCATGCATTACACAAGCTAAATGTAAACCTGTTTACCTCGGGTTTATGCTAATGGTCAGTCCAGGTTAGTGGGTTACAGAGTGACTACAATGTGTGTAAACTTTAAAGCAGTAAGTAAAACCATATTGAACCTACAATCCTGCTTTATAACCAATGGCAATATCGAAGTAATAATATATAGTTGTTACAGTGCTGCATAACAAATGTATGGATATGCTAGGGGTCCTTTATGGGGTTAAGTTGTCCTTCAGCAAATCAGTGAGTTGTTAAATTTCACTTTTGGAAACAGAAAACTGATATAATGACACAATGTTACAGCTCTGTTTTCAGAGAAGATTCAATTTCACCATTTCCCCACCAACAACGAAATGCTATAAAAACACAAACCTACAACCTCTCTAACAAAGCACTGTTCCAAACGCACAAAGAGGATAATATTGCCTTTCAAACAAACTTTTACCTGCGTTGTTGTGGACGTTGTGGATCTGCATGGGCGGCTGTGCTCCGTTGTTGCCAAAACCTCCGTTCTGCTCCAGCAGCTGCAGACATTCATAGCCATCATACACTGGACGCCAACAGTAGTACGCACTCAACATTGTAACAGGTAGGTCAACAAATTGGAAAAAAAACTAACAAAAAACTTGCAGCCCGAACTTGAGATTTCAAAACAGATATGGACAAGGAGCAGCAACCAAAAATAGGTCAACAGAGAGAGAGAGGAAAATCATCAGAAAAGTAAAGATATTCCACATTTAAAAAATATTAAAGGACCGCCAACAGAGGAAAGAAAAAGCATCAAAAACTGAGCGCTCAGCTACAGGTGTTGGCTCTGTCCCTAAATGTAAAATCAACAGTTCAAAAGAATCCCAAAAAGTGGCTTTTTTTTGTCCGGGTCTGCGTTACGGCAGCCAGACAGCCGGAGAGTCTCGCTTCCTATGTCTACCGTATTTCCCTCTCAGTGTTTCACTTCCATCTCTGCTCCCTTGCTTCACAAGTTTTCTCTGCCTCCGCTCTGCTCCATCTCACAGTCTGCCTCTCCATATGTCTGTGCCACGAAGCAGCAGAGAGAGGAGGAGGAGGATTATACTCTCCTTATGTCCAGCAGGGAAGCCCCTTCTTAACCCTAATCAGATCAGCGATCACCAAATCTGCCTTCACTCTGCACACATTTTACAAGCTTCATCACGATTCAGTTTGGCGAGAAATTGGTTGACATACAGAATAACTCTCCTTTTTTTTTTAACCAATTTGTTCATAGCACTCACATAAGCCTAGAATCTGATGGAAGAATCAAGTGTCTGCAGCACTTCAGCACAGTAAAAATAGATTGTCCTGCACTGATAACCAGTGTATGGGTTCCAAAAAAAACATTATTTTAAAACGTATTTATACTTTTAACTGTGGTTGAAATATAATTAAAATTACATACACTGGCTCAGCGATATATCAGTCATGTGAACAACAGAAAGTTGTTGGAAGAAACAACAATAACTGTAAATCTGGAGATTTTTGACACTTAAATCAGCTTTACACACTATAAATCACAACTGTGGCTCCAGAGTTTGAGATAAGTATCAGGATTTGTGGTAAGATCATAAGAGACTGCTTAGTTGGTCATGGCCAGACACCATGCAGGGAAAAAAGCTTTTTCTATTCCTTGGCTAATGCCTTAAATCTGATTGTGCTGAATTAGCTAAGTGTGGGTGGCAAATGAAAAAATAAAAAGTTTTTTGCTTTTACAGTCACAATACCACCCAAAATACTGCTTTACTACTGAGATGTTGGCATCACTTCATGCGTGTATTTAATCTCGGTTTCACCTATTTTCCACCTCTAGGTCTCTCTTTGGACCCATTAGGGCCACACCAGCTGGGAAGAGAGGAGCTTGGGAAAGAGAATACAGACTCCTTTGAGCCTGCCACTGTGTGTGTTTTGGTTGTATGCGAGGCTGAGCAAATGTAACCACATCAGCAATTTGAGCACACACACACACACGCACGCACGCACAGCGGAAGAAGGTTGGCCTGTCAATAGCCTCTTCACAGGCTGGCAGGCACTGAAGATGTGCCCGTGTCTCAACTTGTTTACTCCAAAATGCACTTGGTGAAAGTTTTCACCTTCTCAACACTGAAGCAGAAGCCACTTTAGACAGGTAGAGAAAAGGCAAAGTCATGACCCACACACCCTTTAATACAATGCAAAGAAAATTAATCAATCACAAATGTCTCAAATCCATTTTTATAAGGAGGGACAAATATGGTTTTCATGGTGGGAGACACCTTTGATTGCATTTTCCCCTTGTCTCTTGGCTAATGGGGCTTTTCCATATACAGTTAGGTCCATAAGTATTTGGATAGTGACACAACTTTTGTAATTTTGCCTCTGTACACCGCCACAAAGGATTTTAAGTGAAACAATCAGGATGTGATTGAAGTGTAGACTTTCAGCTTTAATTCAAGGGGTTGAACAGAAATATCGCATTAACC
>JBBPCS010000386.1:11564737-11578033 GCA_037974645.1 Hollardia meadi
ACACACACACACACACACACACACACACACACACACACACACACACACACACACACACACACACACACACCTTTTCATCACCTGCAATTTAAAATACATAAAAGAATGCTTACAGCTTGTGTTTTCCTCTTCTTTTTCTTGCAGTAGCCCACTCCCTCCATTGCCCCATATCCTCCCACTTCTTTTCCAAACTCCTCTCTGCATTTATCTTCATTAACATTTTTCTCCTCTATTATTTTACCTGCTTATTCTCTTTCTGACTTCCCTTTTCTCCTCTTGTCTTTGATGACCTATTCTCCACCATCATTTATTCCTCCTCCTATCCTCTCCCTAGTTACTTAGTTCCCATTGGTTCTTTAAGTCAGTTGAGGCTGCGAGGCCTTTAGCCCTTTTATAATCAGCTTTTACACATTGGCTGGTTGGCTGTAAACCACTGAAGAAAAGAATTGAATGGCACCATGGCCCAATGGATTTATCCCTTCTTCACGTTCATAGCCAGGAGATCCGCACCCGAAACACACACACAGGCTTTTTGTCACTACTCTGTTTACTTATCACTTTTTGGCGACCATGTTTGGGGAGGGGCACTGCAACTGCAGAAAATATCCTTATGGGTCAATCAAAATGTTGTACTCTCATCTTTGTCATTGTTCTTCTTGTATTTTTTCTGTTTTGTTGTGGCTAGACCTGTTTTGCAATAACACATAAAAGATATATTTCTACAGTAAATGTACACTACCCTTTCTTCATCCACAAATTAGTTTTTCCACCAGACAACATGACTGCTTCCAAAACCATCTTCACTATCTCAGAAGCCAAACACAGCAGCTCTTAAAGTGTTGAATAAGCAAGCTCCTTGAATGGTGTGAATCACTGCTACTAGTAGACACCTGCTTGTCACTGTGCAGTGCTTTAAAATGAAAGTACTTACTGTTTTTGACACAATGTCACCATTCAATTATTGCCTTCCATTTATTTTTCTCTAATTTTCTTGTAACTATGGCGCAAGAAATATCCCCATGTCTGCCCCAACGCCAGAGCAAGAAACATCCAATAAACATTTGGTTAAAATATTGTATCTCGATTTGAAACATTTGGTCCAATTTCATTTTAACATTCTCATTGTTCTCATTGTTGTCCAGCACAGGTGTTGCTGGACGGAGGAGCACTAATAGTTTTTGACCACTATGCTTGGTGAACGCTGCCATGTTATATTGGTGACATGTTTGGTGGTATGGAGATTTATGAACAATGGTTATGGCATTGAAGAACATTTACAGTGAGCAATAAATATTCCATCAAAGGCAAGAAGTGGAAGTCAAACTCTGCTGTTACATTAGACACTTAAGCTAGCATGTCAGTTATTAGCCATGCAGCCCCCCCCCCCCCCCAGGCTTTAAGCTTAGGCTTACCTGCTACAGAACACAGTTAACATTACATGTTGATATAATTTGCACTGAAATATGTCATCCTAGTCAAATGTTGCTTTATACAAAAACAGGCATCTGTTGCTATCGTTAACAATGTAAACTTTTGTGTCTATGATGTTATTGAATAATGAATGAAGTTATGTCAAATGGCTCTTATCACATACATAATATGTTACCTTATAGATTAAATTGTGCAGGATTTTGACTGTTTTATGAGTGTTTTCCTACTTTTAGACTCGTCGACTAGTCTAGTTAAACTTCCCGTTTAAATGTGAGGGAAGGGTAGGAGCATCCCCAGTGTGAGTTCAGCATTTCCTGCACGCCGCTCCTCCATTTCCGTTTGTGCTGCTTGACTTCCTTTCTGAGACGTCCCTTTCTTCTGTCTGTGTCTCTCGCAGTGGAATGGTGACCATTTCAAATTGCTCTCTACACTTCTCTGCATCTGCTGCCACAAACACACACTCTCACACACCCAGTCACAAAACTCTCATCCACAACACCACTCCTTCATCCCACCATTTTATCCTTCCTTCGGTACATCTCACCTCCTTTTCTTCTACTCTTCAAGGAGAGACTGGAAATGTAATGGATTGACGAAGTGAGGGGAAGTGACGAGGAAATTGGAGAGAGGCAAATTTGAGTGATGGGAAGAATGTTGAGAGAGGGACAAACTATAATAAATAGAGAAAGGTGGAATGAAAAAAATTTCAGCTCTTGGGGCAGACATGTGCTTGGAACTGCAGAAGCCACCATAATCACAATCTTTAGTAAAGACCGTGAATATAAAGGCCTCTGCAATTGACCTCTACAATCCAAGGAGAACAGCCAAATACACATAATATGATCATTTGGAACGTAACATCCTGACCTGAATAATGTGTTGAGAAAGGGCCATGTACGTCTGACTTGGAATACAGTAAAGGTTGTTATCTGTAATAATAAAAAATAAAAGAAAGAAATGTGTCCCTTAAGCCAAAAGAAATAATGATTTAGAAAATAAAGACCAAAACTATAACAACCTTAAAACAAAACAAAGACATTAAAACTTGCAAATAACAAAGACGCTCAGTTTTGTGTCATGGAAAATCACTGATGAAAACTCAATCTTTGCTATCATGCTAAAATTGCTTTTTTGTTACTTGAAATTGGTTTAAGTGATGTGGAGAACAAGCAAGCACATATTTTCCATTTTAAATATGATTTTACGTTGTCCCTGAGAGCTCAAAACACTCCAACTTCAGAAAACACTATCATCTATTTGCATAGACAAAAAAACAACTTTTGATTTCAGTCTAATATTTGTAAAGTTGAATTTAATATATTTAAGAAATTTTAAAGACCTTCTGACACGCCACTAGATCAAAAAGTAATTGAATCGAGAGGTAACTATCCATTGTGGAAGAAGTACTAAAGAAATTAATGTTTGCTATAAGACTACATCATTAATGTGAGATAAGGCTCCATCAACTGCAAGTGAACCTAGATAGAACAAGTTAGCTATCAACAGTTTTGCCATTTTCCAGCAGAAATTTTCTCCCTGATCAGTGGTCTTCTACGTGGCTGCACCACTGTTTGTAAAATGTGGGAATTGTGACATTTACCCATCTAAATCTGTCTTTCTCCTATTGTCTGCCTCAAAAAAGTGTGCGATCGCAGTGGCAGAGATAAGTGATGGAAAAAGTAATTTATATGAAGGAGGTATAGAAGAAGGATTTGAGTTAAAGAGTGAGACAGAATAAGAAACGGGGATACTGGATCCATTCAAGTGGGGTGTGTGGGGGGAGATGGTTGTCCGACCATATCTGGGGAAATGTGACTCCACTGCCTCATTGAAAGGGACATCAATCAACAAGTGAGTGTGTGGGAGTGTTGGGGATTACGGGTAGACCAAATTCTGTCAACAGTCCATGGACAAGGACAAACTCAGTGGTGACTTAATCACAATCAGGAGAAAGAGTTTGTCATGTCAGGATGAATTCCAGTTAGCAGCATTAGCCGCAGATTAAAGAGATCTGGCAGTCAGCACTTTGGCATAAGGCACAAGTTTTTCAGCAGGGATAGTCCTTAAAAACATGACAACATAACACAAACAAATTGCATCAACAAGGAAGAACAGAGGTCAAAGCGGAACACATTGCTGAGTCTCAACGAACATATCGCAAGTTTTCTTGTACGTTTCTTTCCGGGCTGTTGCACTGGGACTCATAATAAGTTGTCGTGTTTACTTTCTCCAGCCACTCTACCACTAATTGGAATCCATCCATCTATTTCTAAATTGTGCACAGACCCACTGAGAGCCACTGTCAGGGAGTGTGCTTTTAAATTACACACCACTAAATCCATCCACATGTCGCTAATAAATAGAAATGGGTAATGCCTGCTAACTTTATTATCTTATCATTAGTGACAGCAGGTGACTCGCCTGACCCAAAAAACTAAAGAACTGATAAATTTTAAGTGGTTTGCTGGGCAATATGGTTTTGCACGAATAAAGTTGGAGGAAATAATGGTCAAAATTGAAGCAGAAAATAAAAGGATATCCTTTAGCCGACTGAAGCTAAGACCCAATAGCATAGCATTTAAAGTCGAGCTGAAACGGCATTTCGAGAGTATCTAACTTCCGTACAGTGACATATTTCCTATTGAAACAGGACAGGAAGGCGGGACAAAATGTTTGGAGGAATTTGATTGGAACGTTGAAACCACCCACGTACCATACTGTTGCTAGCTAGCTAACCACTGAATCTTAGCTCTGTGCCGCTAAAAGTTGAAGATTGATTGACAGGTGGATGTCATGATAGAATTGGTTGAAATCAGTTGGTACTAGCTTACGTAAGCACGCATTACGTTTTTGTTTTACAGGAAGAAAACAGGATTGGATTTTTAGCGATTTTGATATAAAAAAAATATTAAGAAATTTGATTTTTGTAATTTTTTGGGCATACATTGTTGAAGTGGTGCACAATACGTGATGTGATCTAAAGGGTTACAAAGACATTTTTCATTTCAGCTCGACTTTAAGTGCTACATCCCCATCTTTGAAAAGCAGTCTTTCAGTTAGAAATCTGCAGCCTCCAAGCTCAAGTCCAGAAAGCTCTGATAGCATTACTTTGACTTCACCAGGGGTTTTCTTCTCCGACTTGACATAAGGTCCTCCAGAGCCACAGAAGAACTTCAACTGCTGCTCACAGACTGAGCGGTATTAATAAAGTAACCTTTTTTAACATTAAAAAAAAAATTAAATCCAGTAAGGAGAGACTGTGCAGGATATAGGAAATAGAGAGACAGAGAGAGAGAGAGAAGGGCAACAAGAGAACGAGAGCCCACCAAAATAAACTCCATGCTTGTGATGAATGCTCTGCTCAGAAATAGAAACTTCATCCCTCTCTCATCCTCTTCATCCTCTTTCACCCTATTATCTCTCCTCTTTACCACTCCGTCCTTTCTTTTCCCCCCACATCTCTGCCTATATATCTCCCTGTATCCGTCTGCATCTCTCTCACTCTTCCCATCTCTTTCCGTCTCTCTCACACATAGCGTGCCATCTGTGTGATAAATGGAGTTCATTCTTTTCAGGAAATTCTCCCATGATGGATTTTTCTTTGCTGTGCTGTGTCTGTGCAGTGTTTTTTTTTTTTTTTTTTTTTTTACAGCAGTGAGGGCAATTTGCTTCTATGGATAAAAGCTTGGACTGAAGCAAAAGCAAACTGATGTTCTGATGCTTTTCATCTCACACGTTTTGAACATTTTGTTGTTCTTTAAAGATGTAGAAAAGTAGACGTAGATATACTTGCATGCTTGGAGTAGCCTCGCTCAAAAGTCAGAAGAATTTAAAAATGACTAGTTATTTGTTCAAGTCAAGATGCAAAAAAAAAAAAGCCTAAGTAAGAAGAATAGGAGGAGTGGTATTTTATTGACAGTTGTATGGAAAATTAAAAGTAAAAGTGCCAAATGCAGCACCTGCTGAAAATGAAACTGACAGCATGCAGAGAAAAGTTAAACGGATCTATGGATTACGTTCGTCTTACATTTCATGTCTCTGCGTATAGTAGGCTGATGTTAGATAGTGTGTATGTGTTTGTGTGCCTGTGCCTGATTAAATATAAAAAATCAACACAATATCAAGCAGCATTAATACAATTATCACATCTTGGTATCTCTCCTTCTCACTCGAAACCCATCTTGCTTTGCTTTTCACTGTCCCTCGTCCTTTCTCTCTCCTCCTGTCCTACACGCTCCACTGTGTTTTGATTATTGGCTCTGTGTGTGTGTGTGTGTGTGTCTGTGTGTACTTGGAAATAGAGCAGGGTGGGCACTTTTTGGGGGAAGAATGATCACAGATGGACCTTGTCAAATCTCTGTACATCTGGCTTTGTTCCTGTCCAATTTTCCCCACGCACGCACGCACGCACGCACGCACGCATGCACTTATTGTTAAAGTGTACTTTGTGTCAGTCATGATCACATATACAATATATATGCACATACACTTGTACATGTCATACAAGTACAGGTACCCATAGAGCAAATGTAAATCTATGCACACAGGCAAAGAAACACACACACACACACAAACTGTGCAGCAGGACACAGCGGGTATGGACTCCTGTCGCGGCTGATGGTTGCCAAAGTAATGATGCCAGGGAATCTGGACCATGCCAGGTTTAATGGAAGCCAATGCAATACTAGTGTTTGGATGCCAGATTTCAAAGGAGCAACCCTGACTTATAGTATAGCGCCACCTATTGGCCTGACAACAGTGTGTGGCCACAGACGCTGAAGAGTTCTAAAAGTTGCGTTTACATGCTCGTTACATAACTCGTTAACAAAGATGCTGTTCAGTAGAAGGAGAGTGCAGTTGATTTTCAGATTAATAAAATAACAGTGATCAAGGTTCAATAGCAGCAGCAAGTAGATAAAAGACAAAATAATGTATTCTGCTGATCTGATCTGATAAATAATGGAAATAAATATGCCTGAGATAAAGGGAATAAGTTTTTTTTTTTTTAAAGTTTGTTTCTGACATCGTTAATGATTCCATTTAAGGGTCAACCTTTGCCTGCATGAGAGAGCTCTGCATGTGTGTGTGTGTGTGTGTGTGTGTGTGTGTGTGTGTGTGTGTGTCAGCTGTTCAAGGTCCCTGTATGGGATTGGGACATATGCTCCATGAGACTCCTGTTGACACATACACATGGACACACATGCAGGCCTTTGCACCTCAAGGACACCCATAAAAATGAGAAAATAATCCAAGAAAAAAAAAAAAAAGAATAAAGAAGCTTACTCCGGCTAATGTTCTGATGTGTTTTTGTACATATGACCCATATGTCAGTCAGCAGTGGGTGATTACAAACTACATTTGAAAACTGACTCCACTCCATTTTAAAGAGCATCTTTTGTATGTGACACTCCACCTATTAAAATGATGATATGCATCAAAACATAAACTACAAGTCTACTGTGAACCCCATAAATGTGCATGATGTTGACCTCTAATACTACATGAAGTTTGGCACTCAATGATGATTTTTTAATTTATTGTTTGTTTTAGTTAATTAAAATATGGATTAAACCATAATAGCTTTATATTTGAGAATCTTTTTTTTTTATTTTTTATTGTCCTCTCATGAACCAAAAAAGTTTTCCTCATCAACTGATGGCCAAGAACCTACTACTCAAGATAATAACGAAATTTAACGTAGAAAATCCTCTTGCTCTTCTCCTTTTTTACCCCCCATGTCTCAACTTTCACTGTACAGTATAATGTGAGTGCAGGGAGACATATCCATTTACTTAGAAAGTTTGCTTGGATTCTTCAGGGACAAAGATCCAACTGGGTACAAGTTGGTGTCATTTGTAGTAACGTGTATGCAGTCATCCTGTGCAGCATAAAAATACCAGTATGTACAATCCGTCACACTGTGACGTGTGCATATTTTTTTCCCCGTCTTTTCTCCTTGTTTTTCTCTTTTTGTCTCACTGCTTTTAGTTTCTCCTCCCCCATCTGTCTCAGTATTTCATTTATTCTATTGTCACTCTGTGCTTCTCTTCTCGTCTCTTTCTCCTTTTTCCTTTGTCTGTCTTTCCCATTATAAATGTACCCTTATGTGCCCATGCACCATAACCAAACCAGCCTGCTTATTCATGTTGCACCGGGGTATCACTCTATTTTCCCGCTATTATTTTTTTGTGAAGTCGCCTTGGTATGACTTGCCCCAGACAGCGCTCCACTGTCCCACTCTCATTATATTTTCACACTCCGCTAACCTAGGACACAATGATACACATGCACACACATTTTCCTCCCAAAACTGCTTCTGTGTGTGCGTGTTTGTTTTGAGCCAGCACTGGTTCCTTGGTGTGTTAAAATGGAAAGCTGTCTATTTCATACTTTTTCCTTGGTGGTATCTTTACAGCAGTAGCCACTTATTTACTCGTGTTCTACAAATGATACAGTATGCTTATTGCTGTTGTCAGTGGGTGCCATCCCCATACTAAGTTTAACACACCACGCTGCACATGTCAAATCCCCATAAATCTGTGGTTTGAAAACATTTGTTAGGTACCATGTTAACCGCTCTTGGTACCTCACAGACTATAGAAACATAAGCTTCTTTAGCTGTGTAGTTAACTATCCATAGCTCAGCTTTTCAGCAGTTTTACTGAAACAGACCGTTTTTTGGCCAAACACTTTAAACCTAAACTGCCTCAAGCCTCCTAACTGTTGCACAGAAGTTGGTCACATTTTCCAACTGAGCCCCACCCACTTCAAAACAGTAAAAAGAGCACAGAAAAAAAAAAAGAAATACAGAAACACATCTCCAATGTGAGAGAACTAAAATAGTCCTATTGGCTTTTATGGTAACTGAAACCTAAACCCTGCTCGTAAAAGAAACAAGTTCTAAATGAACTTGACAATAATAATAAAATTATAAGATAACAAATACCATGTTGTTTTGTTTGTTTTTTCCCGTCGGCTGCTCCAGTAGGGGTCGCCACAGCAGATAATCTGAACAGATCTGATGTTCCGCATATGCGATTTAACATATGCTTTTTACACCGGAAACCCTTCCTGATGAAACCCTCCCCATTTATCTGGGTGTGGGACCGGCGATTTGGATCAGTGGATGACTGTTCTACCCTGAGCCACAGCAGCCCCATGAATAACAAATACAGAACATCCATTGTAGCTAACTCTTTGTCTTCTTTGGTAATGAAATACTGCACCAAAACCCCAGTAATCCCCAGCTCCAAACTCCATCTTTGTGAAATGCTCAGTAAATACACAAGGAAACGAATAAAAAGTAAATGTAAATATATGGAAATAAACTGCCAAAGAGTAATATGTCATTTTTGATATATGCTGGTGTAATGCTTTTCGAATAGGAATTTAAAAAAGGTATGCATTAATGTAGAGCCCAGTGTGATGCTGAGTCTCTCTTGTTTACACAACTGAGAGCGATGGTGTTTTTGCTCACTTCTCCTTGTAGAGAAACTTTTAACACCATGTACTCTGGTGTGTGTTGTGTCGGCGGGTTGTAATGCATTTGTGAGTTCATGTGGAAAAGCTGATAGATGTGTGCATACAAAAAAAAAAAATAAAATCATTTCACAGGCCACTGAGTTTTGGACTTACACACTGTTTGTTGACTCGACACAGATTATTAGCTGCTTGGATTTCAGTTAGTCGCGTCAAGTCAAATTTTATTTATATAGCGGCAATTCACAACAAAAGTTATCTCATGACACTTTAAATGTAGAGTAGGCCGAGACCATACTCTTTATCATTAATTAATTACAAGTTACAAATGATACTGGAAGCATTTGAAGTTTATGCTGGCCTTTGCATCTGTTTTATGAACGTTTTTATACTTATAATGGAGCGACTCTTTTTCTTCTCTTTTTCTCCTCCCTCATGCGTTTGTCTTCTCTTCACCCATCGCTCCCCAGAGTCTGACAGCCAAGCAGGAGCAGCAGGAGTTGGACCAGGAGGAGGGCCGGACTTCTCCCAGCCCCATTTCTCCTCCTCCCTCCCCACCTACCTCCCTGTCCAATGCCAACTAAGTGGTGCTGACTCTGCGTTCTTTCTGCGTGAAGCCAATCAGGAGGTAATGCGAAACGGCAGCCTATCATCACGGACTGAGCCATTCTTCCTCCGCCAGCTGGAACCAGGTGTCGCCGCTCCACAATCCCTACCGAGCGTCAATTGCAGCTACGGAAACCTGAGCATTGAGCAGCCAATCCCAGTGGATCTGCTTCAGGGTCCACCCCCGCATCTGTTGCTAAGCACCAACCATGTGACACTAAACTGGAAAGTCAAGGGTCAAGTGGTCGTGCCCAAAGTGGGATCATCACGGCCCTGGATACAGGTACTGGCAGTTTAATCTTCATCTTAATTTACTTTGTACCAAGAAATCTTGTTGTCATGAATTTAAACAAGGTTTAAGGCTTCAGTATGCTAATCCCATATGTTACAAGCTTGGCTCAGGCTCGTAACAGTATAGGAAGTCACACACACCGAAATTGAAAACCAAAATGAATTTATTAAATCCTGCAAAAGTAAGATGGAGCACGAAGATATAGTCAGTGGTGTAAGGCACGTGGATGAGTGGAGGCATGTGTGAGGAGTGTTGAAGCTTGTGCAAACCCAAACTAAAAGGTTGTAGAAGCCATGAGGTGGAGGTTCAGCTGCCCAGCCAGTGAGAGAGCACAGTCTGGAGACGCAGCCTTTTTATTTCTGTAGCTCCTCCCACCTCGCAGGTGCAGGCAGTTGCTCTGACAACCCACCCAGACTCTTACAAGCAGAGAACAACGGCAAAGGAAACGAGAAGTGTGGGCCGTCACACATACAAGAAGAATGTTAAAAGCCAAAAGTAACAATTTATCATATGTTTGTCTATTTGCTCATGTGTTAGTCATTATATAATTATTATTGACTACTTGAAGCTTGTTAGTCACTGTCAAAAGAAAAAGAAAAATCCATACAATTGACTAAAAAATGCTCTGTAGAGCTCAAGGACTTCAGACTTGGGTGTTAACACTCTTTGGGTTTATCACCATGATCACATTGCTCAGTGATTTGATCCATTGTTAATATAAATGTATTGATTAATATACTCATTAGTGCATATGCAGAATTTTGTGCATACAGAAAGACAGGAGAAGAAAGTGTTTTCATGAATTGGAGCATTATTTTCTGTGCAATTTTCAATCAATTCTTGTCATTTTTGCAAGGTGTTTTAACATGATTAATAACACCAGCTGGCTATTGCAGTGTAAAAAAGAGAGAAAAAACCCATTTAGCTGTGTCTGTCCACTCACTAATTTACCCATTATGACGTTCAATGTATTTGTAATGTCTTCAGGTATTGTTCTACCTGGTAGGGCGGCGTTGGGATGAGCCTGACCCGCCTCCTCCAGCCCTCCTCCCATGTGTCAGAGCTGTGGCCATCCGTGACACCAGTGAACCAGCACCCTCAGTGGGCTGCCGCCTCGTGGGACCATCTGGCATCTGTGTTGTCCGTCTGGAGATTCCCCCAGCTTGGTTTACACCACCACAAGTGAGAAAAAGACCTCCTGAAGTGACTCTGCCATCAGTGGATGTCTATTACTCAATTATACCAGTGGAAGGGGCTGGTCAAGAGTGTCCCTCCAATGTAAATGAGCCATGGAGAGGTCAGAGTGCAAACCTTGGGCCTCTTGGAGGCCTGGGCATGGGTCTCGGGGGCCAGTGGAGCCCCTTACTGGATGGGGGTCTTCAGGACATGCTGAAAGCTGGTTCTGTGGTAATGACCCTGGGCACGGTTTCTGTCAAAGGAGAAATATTGAGACTGGATGAAAACGTGGAGGTTGTGGTGCCACCCAGCCCAGTTCGTCTTGGCAAAACAGTGTCGTTTGGCGTCTACATGAAGACAGATTCAAACACGGAACAGTTTACATTAAGGTAGGAACACAAATGCTGTCATTGAACTTTTGCTGCATTTCACTTTTTCTTAGGTTTCTCTCTGACTTATTTTTCTATCATCCCCACTTATTCCTTTCCGCCTCATCCGCTCTCTCCCTCGTCTCAACACTGCCGCCTCCCGAGGTTGATGGCTGTCACCTTGGTGTACTCAGCCTCTTTCAGGAGCCAGCAATGCAAATAACAACCTCATGAATATTCATGACTGATCCAAGGAGAGAGGAAAACACAGAAAAAGGAGAAGCAGGAGAGGGGAAAGGGAGACTGAGAGGGACTGAAGGTTGGGGAGACAGGGAAATAAAAGAAGAGGCATAAAATTAGAGTAGATCCTGGTTTGTCAAACTGAAGGTGGTACCCAAAATGGCTCTCAGGTGTGCTTTAGGAGGTCACCTACATGCTTTCCCGCATAAGCATCCCATCCCATGGAACAAATTTCTTTTTTGGTTCGCTGGCTAGAAAACAAGTTTAAAACCTCTGATCCAGACTAAGCATGCATATCTGCATCCCATCTCTGCCTCATCATTTCACTGACTTTAGGGATTTCAGGCTGACAACTGGCAGATGTGCAAATTTATCATTCTAGAACATCCCAGCACACAACACCATGCTGGATATAGCACCACTATAACAATATAATTCAATGTGGTTAAAATAAATTGAAAATATTTTAGAGAGCAATGCTGAGAACCTTTGGATACATTTTTCGGTATTTCAGACACACTGATTCATTCAAAGAAAACCTGGAACTCACTGAACACAATAATTGGCACATGTCAACTGACTCCCCTTTTCAAATGAGGCTTGAATCAAAATGTTGAATCAAAACAGGTTTGGGATTGCTCTGCAGCGACAATGTGAGGATGGATAAATTTACTAGATAATAAAAATAACTAGAATTAGCTTATTTTTTTATATTGCTGTTGAGGATTACATACATCCTGTTTTTTGTTTGTTTGTTTTTTTTACTGCAAATTACTTTATCTGATTTTTTTTCTCAGCAGTTCTGACCACAAGTAATATGCTGTATATGCAATTGTTGGTAGATATAATCAAGGTTTTTACTAGTGTAGACAGCTGCTGAGTCACATGACCTTTAGATTTAACTGGTCTCTCTTCAGTCAGATTAACAGTATAAGAATTTTAAATGTGATATATATATTTTTTGTTTTTATACTACATTCAGTTTTAATACAACAGTGAAGTCCAAATACGCAGGCATTTTTTCTGGCTGTTTAGAACTCTTCTTAAATTAAAGGAGTTTTTTGTACCATCCAGTTTGTACCATCCTAACAGTAAAAGGGGAGTCGATCAAACGCTGTCTGACCATGTGGACCCGATTTCGCCAGGTGAAAAGGAAAGGACAGTGGCAGCTAGCATGACCAGCAGGCTAGCAGTCCAAGTCGTTAATTATCCAGTTTTAGCTTAACTGTTTTTAACACTGTCGTTGCACTCACTGCTGCCTGAATGAGAGTTCAATTCTCCTCCTCTCAAATCTAGCTGGACATTAGAAAGCGATGTTTGTGTTTCATGAAATCATGTGTGCATGGTTTATTACGGATTGCAGGGCCTTCAAATGGAAGATGATCCTTTGCAATGGGGTGCTAAACACAATAACAAAAATGACTAGTGAAAATAGACCCAAGGCACTATTAACTATCAAGTAAAGCACCTTCATTTTTCTGATTTAACCTTTTAACAGGATATTCTGAGCTAAAAATAGGAACAGGATCACACACGTGTATTTCTTTTTGCACTTTTGCTCAGTCATCTGAGGACACTGGAGGAAAAGAACAAGTGGCTAGACTGCACTGGATCTTGTCCTGCTGGCTAAAATCACACACACACACACACACACACACACACACACACACACACACACACACACACACACACACACACACACAC
>JBBPCS010000386.1:11578133-11594706 GCA_037974645.1 Hollardia meadi
AGTCGCCACAGAGAGAGAGAGAGAGAGAGAGAGAGAGAGAGAGAGAGAGAGAGAGAGAGAGAGAGAGAGAGAGAGAGCAAGAAACAGGAAGCAGAACAATTGCGGGGAGTTTTCTGGAAAGTTCACTTTATGTAAAATTCATCTGTTGAATAATAAAAGAGGGATGGAGAGAGAGTTTTTTGGGTGCCGCCATTGCTGCACACACACACACATACACACACGTGGTATTTTACTTGGGAACATGAGCACACACCAGACTCAAACACTGCCTTACTTGCAAAAGAGTACTATTTTGAAGCGTCCCTTTTCTTTATTTTTCCCAAACATAGCACAAAACAACAGACAACAATGGTCAGCCACGGAACATTTTTCCTCTTTATTTACAGCAGACAAAAAAAAACAAACTGTTCAGCGTGAAACAGAAAAGGTGGGTTTTTAAGTTTTCACAAGACAGTTGTGCAAAACCCCAAAATGCATCTTGTTTAGATTCTTGCACAAACACACAGGTGCATATATACACTCACAAACATATACAGAGACCATGGCAAGGGACTTGCCATGACATATTTTCAGGAAGTTTTTGGCAAGACATGAAGCAAGACAAACACAAGGAAATAATAATGAGAGATGAGACAAAGAGGATTGGCAGTTTTTCCCCCCTTCTGTGTAAAAAAAAAGAAGAAGTTTATTAGAGAGTACATCTGTGTTGGTATTTGCATGATTATTTGCCAAAGACTATTGTATGCATGTAAATAAGAAAAGCAGTAAACAAGCTTGGGTGCATGTGTGCACGAGCCCATGAAGTGTGTTAATAAACTGAGGGAGGGTCTCGTCAAGGTGATAAATAGAACAAAACACACCGGGACGGATTAGAGAGAGAGGGAGAGAAAGAAAATAAAGAGATTAACCATAGGATGCCTTGAGAATGAAGGATGGAGGAGGGGCTGAGGGAGGGATGAAGTATGCTATATAGGGAAAGAAGAGAGGTAGGAAGGAATGGAAGGAAATCACAGAGGGATGGATGAAAGGAAGAAGAGAAGAAAAGAGGAGGTAAGGAAAAGAGATGAAAGAGGAGACCTGGTGAGGAAAATAAAGGAGGCAGAGTAACAAGGGAATGATGAGGAAGGAAGAATAGAAACAAGGAGGACATCTGAAAGGGAAGGAGGTGAAGGATAGGAAAGATGGGAAGGAAAGGAAGGAAGGGGTATGAAGAGGCAAATATTGAAGTAGGGAGAACTGGAGCCGAGACATGAAACAGGCATGAAAAAAGTAGAGAAGGTTAGGAAATGAGGAGAAAAATAGGAATGACAGGACTGGAAGAGCAAGTACATAATAAAGGAGGGATGAGGAAGGCAGAAATGAATAGTGGTAATTTCACTGGAGAGAGAAAAAAAGTAAAACTAGAGAAGGGAGAGGATGATGGATGGTATAAGGTGAGGGACAAGTAGGAGATTTAGTGTGTATTGTGCCAAATACTGAATAAAGAAGAGTGTTGAGAAGGTGAGAGGAATAAATATTTGAAAAGGACAAAGGCAAAAAGGGTAAACAAAGTAATGAATTAACAGGAACAACCTCAAATCACATCACTGACCGTTCACCTTTCTAATTAGAAAAAAAACACACCCTTTTTGTGTGTTAGATATAATCTCCAGCTCAGCATGCATCAGATCCATCCTCCACACAGCACTTATTCCGGTAAAAATGTTAACTTTCATAAGAGCTTCTCCTGTCACTCTTTAGTCTTGTCCCACCACGATATTCCGTGGGAGGCAGCACCATGCTGCGTGAATCGATTTTAAAAGACATTTTATACAAAGAGAGTATGGCATTATCAGGGATTAAAGAAAATCGGCGAGAAAATCGGGGCAGGGAAATTCCAAGCGAAGCAAATTCAATTTTAAGCAAATCCCCCCCCCTAACTGTCACCGTGACAACTCCTCTTTCTTTCCTCTTTTGTTTTTGATGTGCTTATGTGAACTTTGGATCAACCTCTCTCCGTTTCTTTCTTCATCCCTCTCCGCAGGGTGTGGTTCCAGTCAGGCATCAACTTCCTAGCTGTGAAACCCAGCAACCTCGTCGCGTGGGAGATCAAACAGGAAATGGCACCGGGAAGCAGTTCCTTGGCAGTGATGTGCCAGAGAAAGGCCTACTCCACAGCAGAAGGGTAGGACTGAATCTCACATATCTTCCCATGTTTTTTTATGCCAGCAGCTGGGAAGTTCATTCCTTTTGTACGGAATATTTCAGGGTGCATAAAGTGTCTGAAGAGGTCTGTGATTTTTCTGCGTCAAGGCCATAAAACCCTACATTAATACCCTACATTTTGGCAATAATAAACATTAGTTGTTTTTGTACAGTGACAGTTTCTTCAACAAAGTTTCTCTGATTTGAGTTTTTAAGGAGTAAAGTTGGAATGCTCTTCTACTCTAGATTGATTCTGGTTTTAATTTTATATGCTTTCTATGTGCTGATGAACACTGATAGTGTAACATGAAAAGCCTGTCTTGCCGTCTATTGACTGGCTCTTGATTTGACCTTTGAACTCTAACCCACAGATTTAGAAAGGCATGTTTGTATGTACATACTGTATCGAGAGTTTTGAAGCTGAGGTTGTACAGTTCCAAGTGTTCATTTTATCCTGTACACACACCATGACCATGTACTGTACGGTGAGCTGACAAGCAGCGGTGGAAAGCACTGACCCATGCGTCATGCTAAATTTGCCATTTACTTGGTAATTGCTCTGTAAGTTAAGTTTGTGTCAGGAGATTAAAACCAGAGAGTAAACACACTCTGGTTTCTATTTCGTTGCTATAATGTGACGAGTGATTACTACTTCACCGCAAGTGCGTGGCTGTTACATAGCAATACAAAAAAGTAGATTAGATGAAGACAGATTAAATGCAGTCGTGAAATGAAAATGACTCCTCACTAAGTAAAAGAATCAAGATAGCAAACAGACTGAAGTTAAGTGAGGGGCAGAGAAAAAGTGACTCAGCGACTGAGTGCAAAAGGCAATGGCACAAAAACACCACTGATAGCTTGTTTTGATACAGATGCAGTAAATGGTATTTTGGAAAAAGAAACTCTTAAGTGTTCGATATACAGTACACAAGCTAAAATATGCCACATTCAAGTGACTGAAAATGGACTAATGATGGAACAGAAATAATTTACCTGTGGCCACTATTGCGCTATTGCATGACAGATGCATGCTGAATGCAAAAAAAGAAGAAGCATATCTTGGCTGGTTCCGACTGCTGTGAGTGCTGTATGTGTACACATATGTTGTTGTGGCAACTCAAACGCAGTCTAGACGGCACACACACACACACACACACACACACACACACACACACACACACACACACAGAGTGAAAGTACTGAATGCAAAATCAGGCATGTTGGCCAGTGTGTTGCCAAATATAGAATACAGTATATATCCATTTGTGTCGGTGTCAGGCAAAATTAGCTTGAAACTGTGTTAGCCATGGCTGAATGGAAAGCTACTTGACCAGTGGATGTGATATGTTCACTTCCCTCTTTTCCTCCTCTTCTGTCTCTGTTTGTCTTTATTTAACTTTTGTTTCTGTCCCTTTTCACTTCATCTTCACCTCAACATTTGAGTGACTGAAGTGTCTCTCGGTGCCCCCTTTTTCGCCCTCTCACTTCCCTCTCTCTCCAATGGTTGAGAACTGTGCTGATGAATGACTTCCCATTGCACAAAACTATTATTGTGCGACCCCATATAATTAGCACCACTTAGCTAGCCGTTTGCCACGTCGAGCCTTGACTGATGGGCACCATGTGGCATGGAGGGAAATAAAACATGACGACACAACAGCTTTAGGCTTTCTAATTAAGATCTTATAAGACGGTTAAAAACGTTTGACAGATGTTAAAACTTCAAACTTAGTGTCTCTTTAGAGTATGTGTGGTACAGGATGTACCGGCAGAAGCGCAAAGCCTTCCCTTTATGTGCCTTTATGCTTCTGTGGTCAATGCATAAAGCCTTGTTTACCTCATGTCTTATCCAGAAGCACAAGGTCTGGTTACTTTGCTCATAGGCACAAAAATGATATGGTTAGGTTTAGGTAAAGATCAGTGATGTTTGGTTAAGCTTAGGCACAAAAACCACTTGGTAAGGTTCAGGAAAAGACTGACGACTGACGTTTGTGTTCACACAGCGCACGAACTCCAGTGTCCTAGGTGAAAGTCATGTGGGTTATAAAAATAATGAACATAACAAACTTGATGGCTAAATATATGGTGGTGTATGAGAATGAGGCTCAAGCTGCATCCCAGACAATAAGTCAATATCCTCATTATATAATGATCCATGTAGAAGACATCTAAACAGAGAAACAGCATTGTTTTGCACTGTAGAGCTAGTTAGTCTTGGTATTGAGAAAAAAAGAAGATAAGATTTTGTATTAGAGTTGTTGGATTTGGGATTTTTGTAATGTAAACTGAACCCCCCACAGCTAATTTAGTTACTACAACTTAATGAAATGCTCCTTGGCCTTGTAAGCAGAGCTCGGTTACTAGGTCGTCTAGTTAACCGGACTTCCCGACAACTTCAGCTGAATTTAAAGCAGAACACAATGCTTAATTCAGCCATTACACTTTTGCTGGTCGGTTTTTGGTTTGAGAAAGGCTAAAACAAAATTTCCTCTGAGTATTGATCAGAGCAATAGTTATGGTTGATATGCTGTGATTGGACAAATACTGTTTGAGGAAGGAAGTCAGCTAGTGAGTGCTGGTAAACAGGAACACATACTGCACATAGTATTGATTCTGTGGTAACATTTTTTTAAAATATGTTTTGAATGGATGACATCCTGATGAAATACTGAAGGCATTTGATGAATTTTAGGATGTGCCAGCCATTGTAGCCTCAAGGTAAAGAAGTTATTTTCCTGGCCCACTATCATTCATCAGGATGGTGTTCCATGAGCTTTGGCAAGTAGCCATGTGTGCTGCAGTTTTTATTTTCTTGTCCTGAAGGAAAAAAACACTCATCAAAGTAACGTCAGGGTAAGCATAGAAAGTGATTCTTTTAGAAATCACATTATGATAGCTCTCACAAAGACAATCGCAGATGCAAACACACATTCATTCACATCCGCTTATACACATACACACTCCTGCCATCTTCAAAGTGATACCGTAAACAAAGATGCGTGTGCCTAAAAGCTCAGATTATGATGCAGCAAGCACAAATACATTCAAGTGCATCAATGTACACACATGAATAGATGCACAGACCTGTATAAACACACACACACACGTACAGTAGACTATATACAGTTGCCAGCGTACAACAGGCAAGATCACAGGCTTTCATCAGCGATTGTGTGGGCGGGATAGCTAATTAAAAGAGCTGATCTGTATTAATCTCTAATGAGATATTACTTGTTGAGACATGAAACAGTGAGTGTGCTTTTTTTTTATGAATGAGAGGGCGGGAATGATTACTGCCTCTGACAATTAATCTTGTGAATTGATTCCTGATACCTATTGTTATTCTTTGATATAATATGATCTGACATGATGCAGTGCTCAGTGAATGCATGGTGACTGGATGCAGTAATTAGAACCAGAGCGTAGGCTTTGCTGTGTGTGTAGGTGTGTTTTTTGTGTGTGGCTGTGCATGTGTTCATTATTGTGACTGCCTGGGTGTATGCATGCTATTTTATATATATAGTATTTTTGCATATATGTATGTAGGTTGATCTGAGAGGAAAAAAAGAAAGGGTTGCGCATAATGACTGTAATGACTGCTCCACCGTCAACTGTCCCATGAGACCTCAATTGGGTTTTTTTTTCCATTAAAGTACCTCATTTGTGCAGAAGTTTTGGATCAAAGCTCTCCTGCAGCTCTCATTTGTTTCTTTATTGCTTTTTATTAAACATTAGTTATTCATCATTTGTGTATTTCTCACCATTTGACCGTTCTGATGTCATTTAGCAGTCATTACACAGCCACATCATACTGTGTTACTGACACACTGCTTAATTCTGACTCCCTGCCCTTCTGCCGCTGTGTACCAGTGCGCTGAAAAATAAAATATAATTAGATACTTGGATGTGCATGTGTATGTCTCCTCGCCCTATGAAGCTGCCATTGAGGTGCCCCTGAGCAAGCTTTGTGGGAATTCATTTGGATACTAATTTTAAGTTATTATTCATTTATCTGTCCCTATTCACATTACTTTTCGTTTCATTTTAATATCATGTTGTTATATGGTATAATCTGGCAATGCGTATCGTTTCCAGCATTATTTCCAGCATTTTCCTTTCATTTTCCATTTATAAATTGTGTTGCTTTTGTAGTAGACTTGACCTTGTTGGGTTTTCACTGTTGTTGCTGATAGTGTTAGTCATCTTCACAGCCTCGTGGGAGTTTTGTCTCACTTGTAAAAATTGTTCCTCTTTCCTTCCCACTCTGTTTACAGTCTTTTTTTATTATGTCGCATTTTAAATAAATTAAACCTAAGAAGAAGTGGAACACGCTCAACATGACACCAGTTGTGGCTGTACCATAGTTTATGACTGTGGCTGATACTACCACAATGGGAGCAGTGCTCTATTACATGATCTATAGATTAACACTAATGGGTCTCGTTCAATACCAGAACTGGGGTAATGCACTGTCCACACTCCGTACAGCGACATGCTATTTATCTGCTTGTGTGTGTGTGTGTGTGTGTGTGTGTGTGTGTGTGTATTGAAGTTTTTTTTTTTTCATCCTGAGACCTTACAGTGGCAGGAAAAAAAGTTCCATGTAATTATTTCATAGTATTTCCTGCTGTAGCTGAACCATCTTTGAATACATGTATGTGCTGTAGAATTAATTAGTATGAACAAAGTACTTCAGCAAGCTATGCCTGTGCAATTTGTAACTTTAAAAGAAGGTGAAACTGCATATACTTAGACTAGGGAATGGGACAAAATTGAAGCAGGGATTTTCCAGGAAATAATTGAAATTATAGCATTTTGGAGTTTATAACCATTTGAACAGTTGGCAACAAGTATTGAAGCAATAAGCATCAGGTTTTAACCTCTTTAAGGATGTGTCATCATTTGCTTGCTTGTTTAGCAATGCCACGGCTAAAAGCTCTATCTTGCAAGGTTGGAAACTTTGCATTGCTTTATTTCCAGCAGATCAAATTAGTCGTTCGAAGACCTGAACTTTTAATAATGAGCACGCCACAGATCGACAATGTGTGTGTGAATGTGTAATCTGTGAATATAAAACACCTCCCACAAATACAAAATAAGGTTTGTAAACTCACAAGAATATTTTTCAATTATAAAATGGATCTGCAAATGCACAAATTCCACAAATAAAAGAAATATGTGAAAATACATTAAATTAATTTTACATTTACAATAAAAATCTTTTGTCAATATCTTCCTACCATTTACAACTTTAGAACATGTATTTGTGAATCCATTTTTTATTTGTGGATTGAAAAGGCGTTGGTGGATCTCAATTCTACGCCGTTGGATTTGCATTTTACACATACAGTTCAGTGTTTTGAGACAAACTTTCTACCACTCGAACTGAAGATCTACTTGTGTCACTTGGCTTTCTTTGGACATGTTGTAGACTGGGGGAACGAAAGAAAGGTGCAGGATTTTATACATGATTAAATTACATTGTGAAAAGACGACAATTCTTACCCATCAAGCCTGCAAAGCTGAACCCCATTTGGATGTTATCGGTCCATGGATTGGGGTGTTACCAGTGTTTATCAGCCCATGGATATGCGTTAGTAGGGGCCTACAGCTTTTAGTAGGTTCGTCAGAACGTTATCATCTATTCATTCAGGTGATAATCCTTGGAAACTTAGGCATCATGCGGGTAATTATCTGAAGGTTTGAACAAAGCTTAGCTGCAATTGATTTAAACTTTGTGCTAAGGAAGTTGTCATAGTTTTGTTTTATGTACTTCGGGGGCACAGCAGATGGAAGAAGAATCCTCAGAACAGCTACTTATGTAGCCGTCTTGATGACTGCAGATGAAGGTATCTGTCCAAATTGTGATATTCCACATTAAATCACAGGCGGTGGCACCCACTATCACACACCTTTATGACTTTGTATCAGAAGGTAGAAATATATATATATATTTTTTTTTATTAAACGTTTATTCAACCAGGAAGTCCCATTGTGATTAATAACCCCATTTCTAAGGGAGACCTGGCCACGTTTATTCAATAATATGTATGTAATATTACTATTTAGGATAACAGTCGTGATGTACTGTATATAAACACTTTATGCAATTATGCATGATGCTTGTGAATGTCAGTGAATTGGTTTTCATATAGTTACTATAAGAGACATATTAAGACATTTTAAACAAATACACCTAATACTACATTTACATACAATACATACATTACATACAATAAACACAAATACAATGAGGAACCCTGCGTTGAGCCTGCCTGTATCTTCTGATACAGACCAGCAAGATCTGAGTGTCACTTCTGGTGAGTTGAAATGCAATACCCCAATTTTCAGTTGGAACAAAGTAAGCTGCCTTTTGAAACATTGAGTTGATGATGTCACCATACTGGCTTCACCTCGAAACTATTTTTGTTGATCCTTTGGTAGATCAAGGCAATATGTGCTGTGCCTGCATCATCCAGTTTGATGAAAAGAAGAAGAATCCTTCAAAGATTTAAAGAAGTGGCGCTCATGGTCTCACAGTCACACACTTTAGTTTTAAAAGCAAGTGCCTTCTCTGCCAGCATCAAAACCCCCCCCCCCCCCCCCCCCAAAAAAAAACACCCAGAAACATGTCAATGTTAAGAAACATACAGTATAAGATTTACTTTTACTGTGTTGACACTCCCCCATCCCATAGCTACACACATAAATAAGCACACACACCTCCATCTATTGCCCTCACTGGCTATACGGTACTAATTAGGATAACTGCCAACAACAAATGGAGTGATGCTGCCATGGCAACAGATGCTGGAGTAGCTAACAGCTAACATTAGCTTTGGTTTATCTAGGCTAATAACAATGAACAATAAAATTTACAATACGATATTTCTAAACAAAAATACTGTCAACATTCACAGCCATACTATTAAAGACCTTAACCAGGGTGCTGTCCGTCGTCATATCATACAAAAATTAGTGTAGCCTACAATGAGACAATGTTGGCCTACGCAGTGCAGTTCACAGCCAATACATTAAGTACACTACATACTAAAGTGTGTGCTAGATAATAAGGAAAAAAGCACTCGCTAATACTCACTTAGTTTAAGTTATTCACAGATATATTTTGGTTTTATTTGTGGAATTTGTGCCTTCACAGATCTGCTTACTTTGTATTTGTGGGAGGTGTTTTATATTTACAGATTACACATTTACACACACATTGACCATCTGTTCACTAATATTGAGACAAATCTACTCCCATACAAAGCAGTTGTAAAGATATTGTCGATATGAACTATTTTGAAACAAAATGACAGTTGTTGAACACTGTTGATGCATTTCTTATCATCATTAGTGCTGTATTTCTATCTGGAGCACTCCTTGTGCAGTGACGTTATTAGATTCTGTTGTGCTACCTAGCTAAAGTCAGTCTTGTGCAAATACATGCAGACACACCCACTGGAAGGGCATACACACTTGAATACAAGCACCGACGCTCGCATACACACGTTGTTGCTGTATGCATCACTGCGTGTCTTGACGCATACTGTAGGTAAGCTAACGCACAACATGAGTTATTCATTGACCCAAGTCATACGTTTCATAAATGTTACATAAACTTGTCATTGGTTATTCAAACACAAACAAGGATGTGTTTGTCTTCATGTGTGTGTGGCATTCCTAGTCTTTATATCTTATCACAGACAGGTTCTCACAATCATTTCCTTTCCTTTTTTGTGGAGTAACGTAACGCGTTAGTTTTGCAATTAAAGTTATTAAGTTATGCTTTCAAACAAGCAATCCATTACTTTTAAAATATCACTGCATATCTCTGTGTTTTTCTGTGATGTATTGTAGGCTTTAAGAGCCAAAGAAATGTATTGCTTTCATAGCGGCTGGCATACTTTGCCTATATGCCCCTTCTCAGATCGCTGTCAGATTGTTAGCAGCAGGGAATTAAACAGCATGTGGAGCCAGAATATTTTCACATCTTGATCGATGACTAAAGGATTTATTTCCACCAAGTTTCCAAAGTATGCAATTGTTGGAAAAGTGGAAAGACAAACCAAGACAATTTTGGTGAGTTTTACTTCGTTTATGTCTCGTTTGGATGAAGTGTGTTTTACGATGAGTTTTATTTTGTTTGTCTCGTTTAAAGATGAGGTAACGAGGCAAATAAACTGGTCTTAGTTTGGTGAACGAGAGAAACTCGAATTCAGTAGGTGTACGGATGTACAGTATTTGTCTGGACAATAAGGACAATAAGTATAATATTTTATTTCCATTCTTGACACAGTTTATTTTGTTGGTTTATGTTTGAAGGTGATCACCACTCGACACATCCCCAGCTGAAACTACATTGTAAAGGGGTTGTCATTTTTGATAACGCAAAGCACTCTTAACAAGTTACTTTTCTCAGTAGGTAACGCTGTAACGTAACAAGTTACTTTTAAAAGTTACGCTACACAGCAAACACACACGCACACACACACAAACGAGAACACAGAATTTTGAGAATTACGTTTTTTTTTTAAGGCTTGAAAGGTTTAAATCCAGACAAGAAGAGGGACAGTTGCAGGGCACAGGGTTAAGTGATGTATGTTTTGAGTTGTTTGTAAAGACAAACTAACATAACAGAAAGCTTTTGTTTGAGTGCTGGCAGTCTCCCTGGGACACACACACACGCACGCACACACACACACACACACATCATAGACACTGGGCCAAGATATCTGCAGTCTCTGGCACACACGAGGATTAAATACACAGCAGCAGGGAGGAAGGATAGAAAGAGAGAGGGTAGTCTGCCAACAAGAAGAGGGAGAGAGGGGAAGAAAAGCAAAGTGGAAGTGAGAAAGTGGGTGAGTCAGGCCGGAGGAATAAGACAAGAAAAATGGGGGAGAGAGAGGCCCTGAGAGCATGACAGTGTTGCTGTGTGTGTGTGTGTGTGTGTGTGTGACAGAGATATTTCTGTTACATGTTTACATTATGAGCATGCAAAATGAATTTGCTTGCGCTCTTCAGTCTGACACGTTTCTCTGCCCATCCCTTTGAACAGGGCCAAATAACTTCCCTATATATACAAATATATATATAAATGCCCCCTGACAGTACTGTATATAGACCCACACACATACAGTATACTCACATCAGCGAATGTCTGTCTTCGTGGATGCCTTTCATTTTTTCTCCTCACCTTATTCTTAACCATATTACATTCCCTGTACCCTTCATGCCAAGTATTTACCCATAACAGTAACTCAATATTATTGTTACCTTATTGTTACTTTAGCCACGCAGATATTTTTGGGTCTTATCCCAGCTTGTGACATACCGACGTTTTATCATGCGTCTTATCCAGACGCGCAAGGGACCCTTTGGCGTCACTGGCCGACGCACTAAGCCTTCCCTTCATTTCAGTAGCACGTTCAGTCTGTTGCGAGTCCAATCTGTAACATTTTAGTATACTATATAGCCTATTCACACACTGTATAAGGTTAATAAACTTTGACATGCTATGAGCACCACAAACTGTGGTCACCTTATTGCATTTGGGTGGCAACGGATAGCCTGAAAACCTTGGCAAATAAAATGAAAAGTATGCTTTTATAGTTTTTGCACCCTCATCATGGCGTGAGCTACAGATTCAGATTCAAGCATGGAAGATTATAAAACGAGGATCAAGGACTATTTGACCACTGGATGTACATGTCCTGCCACTGAACACTGATACATTTGTGGTTTGATTTATTGTTTGTTTTAAGTCTGTTGCTTGTTCTTTTATGTGAAACTTTTTGTGCTGCTGCAGATTTGAATCTCAATGGGAATATCCCTGGTAAATAAAATGTACTGCGTTTCAACACTTAAACCTCTGAGTATAGCGTTGTCCTAGAAAAATAAAATCTGAAGGATAACAAAGTGAGTGTGCACGCACACATACTCACAAAAAGTCTGTGGGTTTCCTTTTTAACAGAAGAGCAGAGGAAATGACCACCCCAGTGGTAATGGTCTGTGTTTATCCCTCTTTCGCCCCTTTCTGTCCTCCCTCTTCTCTCCACTGTGCTGGTGGTGGTGCTTTATAGTGTCTTGAAGCATACAATATTTCTATTATTACATTACTCTGTTTTTCCCCATTTTCCCATTGTCCCCTCTTCCCCATCTCTTGCTAGATTGCTTGCAGATTGACTATTCTGTTTCCTATGGTCTTATTTTCTATTTCCAGTTCCACTCAAGCATCTTTGGCTTGCAAGGTTGATGACGCTATACCATCTTTGTGGGTTTTTTTTGTCCTTTTTCATCTCAACACTAAAGAATAGTTTGGACCCAAACAAACATTTCATTTGCCCTCAAGTGTCCTTTTTATTTGCTGGTGTTTTGTTGTTGTTGGAGCTGAGTTTGTCGGTGAGAGCTGTAAAGATGTCCAGATTTTAAAGCCAATAAACATCACTACAGCTTTGACAAGAGAGGTGAAGGAAGGAGGACAATGTGGGTGAGCATGTACCGAAAGAGGACAGACAAGAAGGAATAAAGTATGGCAGGAGGAGAGTGATTAGGGAGGAAAGATAAAAGAGGGAGAGAGACCTGTAAGTTGGAGGTGGACAGCAAAAAGAGGTGGCGAAGGCAGAAAAAAAATTAAAAGGAGGTTTAAGGGAGGGCACAGTATAAGAGAAAGCTATTTTCTAAAACTGTTTAAATCCAGGTTTAAACAAATCAACATTTGCTTCCCCCCAAGATTTTTGCTCCAAACCACAGTGCTTTGTTCAAACGGATACCGCAGGCAAACCAGCGACTTGTAAGTGAATAAACTTTTCTAAAATGAACCTGTCATCCTGCAAGGTAAGAGTTTTAGGAGCAGGGGTCATCAGCTTGTCTCTGAGGTGCGCCATTATTTACCTCCTCTGGAGTTCATACCGCCATCCAATTAAGTAAGCTGACCCATGTGACAGTCCCCCAAAAGCACTATTTACTGTTTCTTAGGCTGCAGCTTTACTTCAGAAAGCATGCACTAAAAAGTGACGCCTCTACAAAGGTTACTCCTGTAATTCTCCAGGTTACGAGACATTTCATATAAGCAGAGAAAAGCGCTAGCTGTCAATTACAGGAAAAAGGACATCAAGACAGTTGGGATAAATCGGAATACGGTGGGATAAAGGCAGCATTTGTGTTCATTAGGGGGGTTTTTTTGGTTTTTTTTGTGAGCACTCATGTGCTCCACCACTCTATCATAGTCCTGAGCTGGCTAATTAGGTCTCACAGATATGGATGGAGTTTATGTGTGTAGCCTCGCTTAGCATCATTCTGTCACTCACTGAAATGACCCCGGCCACCTGAGCGCTCTCAGTCATCAGGCCGGACTCATATGCCTACACATATGCAAGCGTGAATGCATGCAGAAGCTCGCTCACATGCATGCGCCGGGTTCGCACACACGTAATGAATGCATTGAATGTGCTGTGGGGGGATCAGAGGGTTCATCCTGACTGTAAAGTAAATACACATGCATGGTATAGGTCACATTTCATGCATGCGCTCATATCTAAACACAAACACACACACTGTACTTTTCTGAATGTTTTTGTAGGCCACTCTTTAAATAACCTTCCAATCCCACTGGCTTATTCCCCTTGCTCTAATACCCATTCCTCCCTTGCTCCCACTCCCGCTCCCCGCCCTCCCTTCTGTCTCCCCCATCCTTCGTCTCTTCCCTCTCCATGCCCCTGTTAAACCCCCCTGGGAGCCTGCGTAGCAGGATGTGTGGCTAATTAAGGCGACCTACGTGGACCCTGCGTGTTCAAGTCTCTCTCCTTAGAGATGTACAGTGTCATAGCGTGAGCAGCAGTGCCGATGCTAAC
Source organism: Hollardia meadi (assembly GCA_037974645.1). Classification (NCBI taxonomy): domain Eukaryota; kingdom Metazoa; phylum Chordata; class Actinopteri; order Tetraodontiformes; family Triacanthodidae; genus Hollardia; species Hollardia meadi. The sequence continues at coordinate 11,592,173 of JBBPCS010000386.1, forward strand.
ACTAACTCCCTGTCCCTCGTGTGGGTTAGTGTTCCTGTGTGTGTGTGTGTTGGTGAAGAGGTGTCAAACGTTGTTTTCACTCTTCTTTTTCTCTTTGTTTCTCTTTGTTTGCTCTCTTATACCCATTCCTTTCCTCCGTGCATCCCGCACATCCTCCCTCTCTTCCACACCAAACAACTTGTCCTCCTTTTGCTCTCTCAACCAACCCTCTTTCCTCCGGTCCTCCCCTCCTTTTCCAATCAGTTCCGTTCTTTCATTGTGCCCTCCTGCTTTCGCCTTCCCTCCCTCCTTAGGTAATGGGAACCCCAGGGCCCCATCTCTGCTGTTTAATTAATTCTTTTCATTGTGTAAATCAAAAACAGAGCTTGTGTCCTTGACTTTAGAGCATACACGAGCAAACAAATGACAAACAAACCGAGTGGGCCAAGCGCCTCCGTCTCCCAGGAGGAGGCTAAAAGGATCTGCCGAAAAAAGAAGAGGAAAAGAAAAAGAGATAAAAATGTTGCTTTACTTTGTCACAGTGTGGGACGGAAGATGGTCTTTCAACTGGCAGCAAGGGGACAGAGGAGTGAGTTGTTTTGAAGGACTGGAAGAAGAAGCGGCAAGTTTTTAGTCATATACACTAAGTATACAAGAATACAAACAAAAAGTCAATATTGGAGGATTCTGAAAAAACTCGCATTACTTTTTTGACTGAGATTAAACAATACTCATTTCATTTGAAATCCTGTAATTCTCTCTGAGAGACCCCAGTGACCCCTTTGATACCCCATTTTTTAAACATTTTTGATTAGTAAATGCGTAAATGTTGGGAAAATGAGACTAAGATATGAGAATATGAAAAGAGTAGAAGTACTGATTTGCAGAAAACTAAGACTAAGAGGAATCTGTGACGCACTGTTTAAATCAAAACTTTGTGAAACCATGCTGCGAGACGAGCAGAGCAGCAGAAAGAAGGAAGGACCAACATCTTTGCTTTGATTGAATGTTTGTCACTGAACCAGCTAGCCTAAAGAGAAGGCTACATGAGCAGGAAGGAGGGGGAGGAATAAAACGAGAGGAACGAAAAAAAATGAGAAGAAACCAATTTTTACGTCCTTTTCTTTGAGAGCTGTATTTTTAGAAGAGAGCAGGAGGCGAGGATGCGACATGGGGAGTAAAAGATAGAGAAAAAGGAGGCAAGCTGTATGCTTTTCTTGTTTGTGTTTTTCCATGCTTAGACGTCAAGGGAAGAGAAGGATGAGGAAGATAGAAGCAGGGCAATGCAGGGATAAGTGGAGAGAGGGAAGATGAGATCACGCTCTTTGCTTTGGAGTTGTCTTCGTAACATCCAGCCAACAGGAGGAAGGATGGATAAAAAAAGGAGGGAGTGAATGAAAAAGGTTAAGGTCATCCAGGTCATTGTGGTTTGCTTTAAGGTTGGTAAATTCCCTTAAAGGGAGAGCGAATGAGATACGATTGGCTTTTCAGAATTTCATTTCAAAATCCATTTATTTATTTATTTTTATTTAAGATTTGCAGGAGAAGACTTGCCAATCAAGTGCTTTGTGGCATCGTCTCCCCGGGGTTTTCTGTTGATTTCATGTTTCTGGTGGTGGTCTCGTTCATTCAAGTTACTAATTGACCCAGTTCTTCTTTTATTTATCTCAAAGAAACGTCAGCCAAAAACACATCACTTCCTGTGTGCCAGTTTATTTTTCCTGCAAAAAGTTTTCCAAGGAGCCATTTACACTTTGGTGTTGTTGTTTACACTAAGGCGACCAATATTTACACCATTTGCAGCATCTAAAAATACCAATGAGGACAGTCTTGGCAATGCACCTTCATTTTCATATATTCAGTTGCAGTCACGGTTACGAGGCAGTGTGCAACACTGGGCAGCTGACAAAGTTATCCACACCTTTGATTTCAGCAAATGCAGGTCTCATCAGTTCCATAAATTACATTAAAATGAATATTGGCATAAAATAAAAACTCGTTCAGTCAAGCATTCATGTACCGCAGTGTTGGTGTCACTTGTCTTATGACATCATCTTCTGATATTCATCATATTTGAGTGCTATTTCCACATAATCTAAACGCTATTTAGTCATATAGATGGAGCCAGCACATAGTTCTGGCTGATGCAAGACCTTGTCAGTGAATTCAGACAGCTGAAATGAAATATTTTGTACCTCTGTCTCTCTTCCGTTCCTCCTGCTGGAAAGTGTGCACTCCACAGATTGGGCACAGCGTGGCTGAAAAGTTATTCTACTTTCAGCAAATACTTCCACCTTGGAAAGCAGCATTTTTCTTTTATTGAAGTTCACTGTTTTTTGGGTGTTTTTTTTTTTTGTAATTAATCATTGTAAAAATAAGAATATTATCCTAAAATTAAAACACGACAAAGGGGTACTTAATTAGACTTGGTTTGTATATTTATTTTCAAAAGAAATGTGGTATTGTACTGGATGGATGGATGGATAGATGGATAGATGGATAGATAGATAGATAGATAGATAGATAGATAGATAGATAGATAGATAGATAGATAG
>JBBPCS010000386.1:11594806-11605122 GCA_037974645.1 Hollardia meadi
GGTATGACAGACACATTCACACACTCACATACTCTCTCTCTCTCTCTCTCTCTCTCTCTCTCTCTCTCTCTCTCTCTCTCTCTCTCTCTCTGTCACACACACAAACACAGAAGAAATATCTCCTTTTCTTCAACATATATTTTCCCAGGGTTGTATACATAACATTAACAGAATGTAACTTGCATATGCAGAAAAACGATAAACACCTCACTGCATTATTTTGGTATTACACAGATACACTGCATTTTAAGCTGATCCTATCTCTACAGTAATAACCCAAAGGTTCTTGTCATCGAAGTTAGTCATTTTTTAACAGTCATTTTGTGCTGCGAACATCATATCGCTGCTATCTCTCCCATAATCTGCTTCTAATTAGGAGTGCATAACTTCCAGGCTGCAGTTACAGTCCCACTAAAGTTCGACAGTCAAAAAATATTATTAGTGAGAACCACATAAAGGCAGTTGGTTTTGGAAAGTAAACATACTCCTCGTAAACATCCTCTTTTCTCCACTTTTGCTTCCTAACACAGGTCATAACTACTCTATAACCATAGACAAAAACACACACACACACACCTAAAGAACAAACATGCTATCCTATTGTATATCCACATGCATACTATGTTGCTTGGCTACTATGTTACAAGCTATTCTTGACTCTCTGATCACATTGCTCAGGGTTATTTTATCAGACGATCTTAAACTATTCTCACTCACACCCCCTACCCAATACCACTACCTTCCCTTCTCTCTTCTTCTCTTCCCTTTTAAACAATACCCCACATTATAATTTCCTATCCAATAGCTAATTGGACGAGAAGCAGCTCATTACAATGAAAATGCAGATTTGATCTTACATTTTATTCAAGCATTAATTTCTTTTTCTATCTGTCGGTTTTCATGTACGTCATTCACCATCACCTGTGGAAATACGATGCGACTATTGAGAGGGGAAGTAAGGAGGAGAAGAAGCAAAAAACAGAAGTGAAATTAGAGGGAGGGAAAGAGATGGAGCATTGTTACTCATATTGGATCTTAATTTCTCTTGTAGGGAGGCTTCTGCTGTGTCATACCTACACAATCTTTTCTGTGTTCTGATTTCAAAAGGTTTTATCATGGGAAATTAGTGAGACAGAATCACTTAAAGACAAGCAGAGAAAATACGTTTTCTGCTGAACTCTGCTTTTATTTATGGAATAGCTGCTGCTGCTGCTGCTGGAAGAATACTGTTGACAAAAAATATTTTTCTTGTATGTATTTGTCCTTATTGTAATGGAAGATATGGAGAATGGAGAAAAAGAAAAGAGAGAAAAGAAAAAGTGCGTCTGTGCAGAAAAAAAGTGGTTAGGTTTCAATTATCAATGTTTACATGTTCAAGGCTTTCTATGTGTTTGTGCGTGGGTGTTTGGTTCGATGGATGTGATCTCTTTGTGTCTTGCTCTAAGAGTAACAACATGCTATGTGTTTCCATTGTGGTAGTGACACAAACAGGAGAATAATTCAACAACACTGTCACATTATCAAGCTACCAAGTCCAATACCAATGAAATCTTTACAACATAAATTCTTAGTAGAGCAGGTTTTGAAAAAAAACAAAAGCAACAGGCCCACTAGTGGAGTGAGGCTGTTTTAGGTCCTTCTGTATGTTGTGTCAAAAACTTAAACTGCAGTAATTCACTGTTTTGTCCAATAGTGGGCACCCGAACAAGTTACAACAAACTAATAAAATTGTTTTGGTAAATGTGATGAATGAAGATTGGAAGTCACCCTACTTTTAGCGCTATTTTTGTCTCCACCAAATGCTAAGAGAAAAATTTGGCTCTTTAGTTGCTAAATACTTTCCTACATAGCTAGTTCTTTACTGTGTCTGTTTGTCTTCTGCATCTGGATACAACACTGATGAGGGCAGTGACAAAACCAAAACAAATTAAATTGAAGATGCTAAAAAAAAAAGCTCCATAAAGCTCCATAAAGCTTAGAGATAATTCCTGGGGTTTGTCATGATTACCAACACCATCATGTATTTCAATTAGTCATCTGACCTGTTGTTAGTGTCAATATATCAATTAGCGCAGCTTTAAATACCATCCGAACAAATCTGGATGGGAAAATGGCAATGCTATATGTTTTCTTCCATGTGCATGTAAACATCATTGATGCAGGTATCTCTCATAGACCAATTAGCAAAATCATCAATCTCTAATCTAGCCATTCAAAAATTGACAATTTGACCTCTCATTGTAGATCCTTTATCACTCGTAACCATGGAATCGCTCAGAAGCCAAGAAAGGAATATTGCAGTTGTAGCTGTACACATGGGAGCATTTGAGAGGATGTTACTAATAAATGCTGCACTGATTTACTGATATCTGTTCATGAAGCACATTGAGGGACTACAAAGCCTTGAATGGCAAACAGCAGAGATCACAATGGGATACATCAAATAGCACCTGGACACAGACTGCATTCTCAACAGACACAGTTAATACACTCATTATTAGATATATGTTCTGAGAATTGTAGCCATACTCTGTTTCTCATCGTCTTTCAGGAAGCTGTGATCAGTGCGTGGATCCAGTACAGTGATGGTTCAGTGACACCTCTTAATGTCTACGATCCCAAAGACTTCCTCCTCTCCGCTGTGTCGCTGGATGAGAATGTCATCTCCATAACCAATCAGGTACTAGCCAGTAGAAGTCTTTGTTATCTGACCTATGTTTTAAAGCTGTGTAAAAGATGCCAGAAACAAAAACCATGGAAGTTTTACAAAAATTACAAATACGTATTTTCAGGAAAAACTTGGCAGATTTTGCAAAAGTGAAAGTATAGTGTCCAAAGTACAACACGAGCCAGTTTTACAGCCATTTCTCTCACATTGTATTTTCTATTAGGAGCAACACTGGCCTATTGTAGTGGCAGAGGCCGACGGACAGGGAGCACTGGTTCGTGTAGAAATGGTCATCTCTGAGACCTGCCAGAAATCCAAAAGGAAGAGTGTGCTGGCATCTGGGGTTGGCAACGTGATTGTAAAGTTTGGAGCAAAGAATGAGGAAAGAGGTGTGATGGGAAGTGGCGGACAGGATTACGGAGGAGGAATGGACAACAGCACCAGTGAGCAACGAACAAAGGATGGAGAGTGGAAGTCCAACAGTGCAGCAGTTGATCGAGAGGAAGGAGCCATGAGGAAGGTGGGAGGGAATAATGGTCGATAAAAAAGTTCAGGGCTAATTTTTTTGTTCCAATGTATTGTTGGTGCAGTCACTAAAAGAGGCAATTTGCCACACCTTTACTAACTGTAACTTTACTAACTAATTCTCAATGTGAAGACGATGACATGAACACTGCCAGACATGTGTTTTGACAAAATTTGTGTATAAATGAAAATCAGTGCTCAAATTAAAAAGTAGTTGACTGTTTAAAGTTACATGAGCATGAATGAATGAGCTAATTTTTGTCGAGTTACTATTTCTTTAACTATCTTCATTTTCATGAATCAGGTCAGCACAACGACCAAGAGCACAGTAACCCATCGTGCTTCAGGTGGTAAAGCTGCCAGTGGAGGTAGTAGCAGCAGTCGGGGCGGAGGCCCCAGCCAAGCGGGGGACTACAGTAGCTACCCAGCACAAGTGGAGATACCAAGCAGTGGGGATAGTGAACTGACCCAGACCACTAGAGGGCTGTCAGACCTGGAGATTGGAATGTACGCTCTTTTGGGTGTGTTCTGTCTGGCAATACTGGTGTTCCTCATCAACTGTGTCAGCTTTGCTTTCAGGTAAATTATTATGATAATTGTCTATTTTACCTTTTCTTTTCAACTATTAACAAAATTTAGAGGGTCTGATGAAATTTCTCTGCAGTCATGTCTTTTACTCTGTTTGTTTCTAATAAATTAAGGGATAGCCTACCCATTATCAATATTTAAAAAAAATAAAGGGATGCCCATTATCAGTATAAAAATAAGACTTTCAAAATATGTCCTCCATCTGCAGATACCGTCACAAACAGGTCCCCGTGATGGAAGCAGGAGGCAACATGAACCATGCCCATGACTGGGTGTGGCTTGGCAACGAGGCAGACCTTTTAGCCGACCACTCCGACCAATGCCAGGGCGGGTTGCCTGATGAGTGCACCACCATCATTGACCGGAATGAAGGAGGATATGAAGAGAACAAGTACCTGCTGAACGGGGCTGGTAACACCTTGGTGATGGCCGTGGGCACAGGCATGGGCACCATAAGTGGGAGGGGTGGCACAGGTGGACACCGAGGCATCACTCACGGACAAACGTTGCCCAGATCTGTTCCAGAACATCAGTGCCTTTCAACAATCACTACAGGTGGCAAGAATGCCACTGGTCAAGCAGAGCATTTGAATAATTCCCCCCAAGCCACAGCTGCAGTTGCAGCCGCCAAACGCAAACGTGTCCAGTTCACATCTTTTGCCACTGTTCTGCCCAATGATAATTCGGGTGAGGGTGGCCAGTACACCAACTCTTCAGTCCTGATGACCAATGGAAGTGAGGATGACATCAAGTGGGTGTGCCAGGATATGGACCTGGGTCAGTCTGAAATCAGAACGTACATGGAGAGGCTACAAGACAATCTGTGACTGAGGGCAAAAGAGACTGAGAAATGACGGGTAGATTAGTGCAGGAGAGGGAGGGAGGATAATGAGTACAATTCACCTGTAATGCCTTTGCAATGGATAAAGGGAGGGAGTATGGCGAAGTGTTTAAAGATTATTGAGTAGACAGTGCAGAGGATGCTTACATTTAGCTCCCCTTAGCCTATGAAAAGACTATTGTCATCACTTACTCATACTGAAATCAATGGTAGCAAACATTGAGTAACATAATGAATTTGTTTTATATTATTTATTGTGAAAATATTAATGTAAAAATCAATCAAAGTCCCTATTGGTTCTAAATGTTTATTTTCAGAATTCCAGTAAACCAGTGCTATACAGTGAATTCAGGGTATATTATTGGACATTATTAAGCCTCTATACATTTAAACAAGGATGGCGAGAAGTATTTTTTACTCAAATGGTATGTTGCTAACATCCTGTTGATTATTGATAGATCTAGTTTTAATATACAAACCTGTCTTTAACCTGCCAAGTCTGGTGAATGGTCATGTAATGAATCACTGATTATGATTCCTAAAAAAAAACGTGTTCAACAAAGGAACAATTTGTTTGTTTTTGTTCAACCATGTGACTCATTTGCATTTTTAATCAGTAATATGTGACATGTAACAAAATTATATATATTCCAAGTGCTCAGCTTTAAGTTCAGGCACTAGTGGGAGTTGCCATTCAACACTGAATACAGGCAATCTCGCTTTTTCCTCAAACAACAGAATGTGTCAAGAGTTGGGAAACGATATGCCATACAAAAGACTGTTTCTCCCTTGGATCCAAGACAGAGGCATTTAAACTTGCACAATTACAAACAGGAAAGAACATTAGCAATATTTGAGGCCTACTTCCTATCTCCTAAAACCTTCCAGCCAATGGCGGCTTTCTCCCTGTATTCAGAACCAATCCTGTCATCCCCTGGTCCCTCTCCTTGTCTGTGAACGGACAGCAGAAGAAACTTTGTGAACTGAAGTGCACAGTGAAATACTAACTGTAAACTAGCGGAGGACCGACTGAGGTGTCTCATATAAAAAGGAGGCTGCTTGGGTTTTGCAAAGCCTCAGCGAACACTCAATAAGGATTATTTAAAACAGAAACTACATAGGCAACAAGACAGACCAGAGTACCTAAAGTGTTATACCTGGAGCTAAGAAGATATACGGAAGGACATTACAATACAAATAAAAATGGAGTGATGCTCTTTAATATCTCACGAACAGATATGGGTTCATGAAACATGTTTGTTCTCGATGAACATAAATATGTAAAATGTTTTTCCTATTGTTTGTCCTTTTTGATAAATATAATGGGTTTTTTTTTTCCTTGTTAAACTTATCCTAATTTGGGAAGACATTAATTGTAGCTTTTTTTTCTTAGATTTATTCATATTTTAAGGATATATAATTTTTTTTTTTTTTCCAGAGATCTATTTATTTAAATTAACATTTGAGAGGGTGAGGAAGGAAAGGACTGAAAACAGTAGACCTGCTGGTGAACGATAGCACATAAAAGAACAAGTGAAAGGACGGAGACAGAACAGGCAGAGGTTGCCTCACCTTCGTTAAGCTCAGGTGACGAGTCATGAATAACCGACAATAAAAAAAGGAGAGCTTAGAGATTGTTAAGATTGCAATATTTATTTATAAATGTGTTACTGTTTTAGAGTACACTGTATGTTGTAGATAAATAAAAATGCTTCAAAGTGCTTGTGAATAAGATTGCAGGTCACTAGCCGACAACATGGTGATATTTTGTACATTTTACAGTGCAAATATGGTACACAATACTATTTACCACCACAATGTGAAAGTAATCTCATTGGTTGTTTTTTCTAAAAAATGTTCTTGTCTTTGTTTCAAGTATTGAATGACTTCTTGTCTTTGTACTGGGTAGGAATCAGTTTACCTCCATAATGAGACATAATGACATAATGGAGGGAATGTGCATCACACAAATAATTGCTTGAGGTTGGTGTGTGCAAGAGATCCAGAAAGAAAACCAAACCAAATGTTGGGAAAAACAAAACAAAAACAAAGGCAGAATCTGGATTACTGCAAATATAAATATCTCTCTTTTCAATTATTTGTTTAACAAGATACATAACAAAATGCACACGATTCAATGGCCAAATTATTAGGTCTGAAAAAGACTGATTAAAGGATTGAAAAGGCAGTCAAAGTGGATAGACATCGGAAGATAGATGGATAGACATGGAGACCTGGGCTGACTCGAAATGGGGGAACTAAATGGGCTGCACAGCCTCCACCAAAGCAATAGATATTTTGACTGATGATGTTCTGGACTCATGCACATTCCTGTATCTCGCCTATTCTAACGTAGCTACAAGACTGCTGTGATTGAAAGGATCAGTCCAACAGGTACACGTTTGATAAAGTTGCTTCAGGTAGAAGTGTAGCAATGCTCTCAGATGAAAAACCTTATGACTCTTAACATGCTAGAACTGTGAGTTTCATCATACTTTACAGCCTGTGACATTGATTCTACCTGTTGTGTGATTTTAAAAATGTATTGATGTAAACTGAAAAAAAAAATACAAGGCTATTTTTGAAGGATTATTTTGGGGGTATTTCAGCTTTTATTTGATATCAGAGAAAGACAAATCTACTGTACATAGCCTTTGTGGGAGGACTGCAATTTACTGAACGTTTACTAAACGACTGCTGAACTTTGGTACAGCTCTCAAGGGGAATTGTTTTAAAAGCATAAAGATTCAGCAGCCAGAAGTGTCACAGAATGACCAAGATAGTAGTTGGTTGCAAATAGATCCTTATGTTAGTTTGTGCTAATTTGGTTACACCAATTATATTCAATTGACACAGACAACTGTAGGTGCTAGAACAAAAGCACAGTTGATTTTATTGGGTTTTTTTTTTTGCTGACGGAAATAGAGGCCTCTTCTGGCAATCCATCTCCTACAGAAATTCTATTAATATTGAACCAGTTTTTAAAGCAATCAAGTAAGAATGTGGCATAACAGCATTTACTTTTTCAATATTCAACAATGCTGCACAGAAACATAGCATTTCCTCCAAAACTTATTTAACAAATGAAAACAGTTTAATTTGAACATCAGTGTGACAAGAAAGATTTGGAGACCGATCTGGATGCCTTTGAACCAGAGGATTCAGTTGTACTCATCACCCAGCCTTGTTATACACACTTGTTAGGCTTTGTGTCTACAGAGGATCTGCATACCTGTACATGAAGCTGCCTTATTTTTCTGAGAGAAAACAAGAAGGCCTCGTCTTCAGAAGATGGTCTGACATTATTTGCCACCATAGATTTCCCCTATAAAACATCCTCTCTTGCAATAACACTTGAGTGAAATGAATACACGACCTTAGAACCACATTAGTTTTACATATGGTAACATGCATTTCTCAACGAACTTGTTGTGAGACCAACAAACGTAACTTGTAATTGTGGAAATAAAGAACGTGTTTTTTTTAAAACAATTTTCTCCAAGAAAGCAGACAAACAAGCTGTAAAAATGGGACCTCTACAGTGGCTACATCTGGGGAAAAAATCAAACAACTAAAAAATTTCACAAGCAGAGGAGCTGAGTTCAACTGTTATGTAGTTATAGAGAGAGGTGCACATTTGGAGCAGTTGACTGTGCTAGTAGAAGTAGAAGAGGTGCCAGTGGACATGAGCCCTAAAGGTTTTCTGTTTTATTTGTTTTTCTTTTTTGCTATTGTCATTATTTAAACATGGATCATGGAGGCCAATAAAGACCCATAACCAAAAACTGACAGCCTGCTTCTTTGTCTTAAAATACACAACAACTTCCTGTCCTGTTATTTTGACTCATAAAACATTTTGGTGGTCCTTTCCTGTACTGCTCCAGTGCAGTGCAATGCTCAGACAGGTATAGCTGAAACTAAAATAAAAAATATGGGCCCTAATTAACTGATCTAAAGCGCATGGTCCAAAGTCTACAGCGCAAGTGCATTTAGAGCATGTCCATCTCCATTTTGCTGGCTAAACGACGCATAATCCGGACACAAAGTAGTCGATATATGACGACCTGGGATGAGAACGCATTGGTATGCACGTTGTGAAGCCACAATGAAGGTGCATCCTACTATCTGAATAATGCGCCCTTTAAAATGCAGGAAAAACACTGCGCCATTGACTTTACACCAGGCTTTTGTTGGTCAGTGGGGCAATTGTTTTCTCCTGCCTCAAGATAGCAATGCACCAATAGATGGGCGCAAGTATATTTACCACTTACACAAAGTGGGTGCTGGCCGTGAAAATGACAACTGCGTCCGTCAGAAACACTTGTGCTGCGTGCCACGTTGGGCTAACACTAGATAGAGCTCGATGTGTGTTTCTTATTCTCATTTTTTGCAGTAAAATAGACTGCATACAGAAAGTTGTAAAATGTGGGAAAATGCAACATTAAAAAAACCTTAATATTCTGCATGTATTTGGAAAGGGAATTCTTAGAACTGTTTTGCCATAAAAGGTGAAAAAAAGATTTAAAAGGAGCAATTTGTAAGATATGGCCATAATTTTAGTTTCAAGCATTCAAAAAATTAACTAACATGATCAAAAGAATGTGAAGAAACAGCTGTCTTGATATTATGTCTATGTATTGTGTTGCAGAGATATCTACAGAAGTTAGCGTGCTAACCAGCTAGCCCGTGCTGTCTCATAATACCATTTTGTACCTGTAGAGGGGATAGTCTGATAGTCCCCATAGTTTCAACTGGGGAATATATACGAGTGACAAGTTCGCTTATTTTTACAAGCTCTCTAAGCATTTAGTCTAATATAAGCAAACAAAACTAACTAACTAAACTAAACTAAGACGAGCTTAATTGCCTTGTTTGCTCATCGTAGCACACTTCATTCAAATGAGACGTAAATGAAATAAAACTTACTAAAACCGTCCCGGTTTGTCTTTCCACAATCACCTCTGGTTTACTCAAACTCAGTTCACAGAGTAAGATGTAAAAATATTCAATCTCTAATGCTGTTTTTGGTTGCTGCTAAAGGCTTGACACCGGCTTCTGCCGTTTTCCCTCTCTCATGTCTGCTCTGTCTTCATTTCCCAGCATCATGACATTAACTTACAATTGACATATATTTTACAATTTAAGTGAGATCTTTGCAATCCTGTGAAGGGAACGTTTTTTTCCAACAATCATGTGGAAATGATTGATCCAATATGTACAGAAAAAAAATATTTTAGCAATGTTAAGTATGCCTGAAAGCACTGGACAAGGTTGGTAGCTTATGATCACTTGTACTTGTAGCTATAAGATAAGAGAAAGATTTCCAGTGGTACTTTTGTAAAAACACTGAAGATCAACATTGATTGCACTTTTTATTAGGAATGAGCAACTCTGCCATGGATGGCCACAAGACAACAGCAACCGATTTGACTGATTAGCACTCATTTAATCAAAGAGGAGGGACTAAACTACACTCACCGGCCACTTTATTAGGTAGAACTTGCTGGTACCGGGTTGGACCCCCTTTTGCCTTCAGAACTGCCTTAATTCTTCGTGGCATAGATTCAAGAAGGTGCTGGAAACATTCCTCAGAGATTTTGGTCCATATTGACATGACAGCATCATGCTTGCTGCAGATTTGTCGGCTGCACATCCATGATGCGAATCTCCCGTTCCACCACATCCCAAAGGTGC
>JBBPCS010000386.1:11612287-11634108 GCA_037974645.1 Hollardia meadi
ATGTGTATTTAGACACATATGAAGAGGCGCCGACTCATGACTAGATTCACCAACAAGTGCACGGAGCCTCCACTGTCTCAAAAGTCAACTTCACCGCGTGTGTAGCCTGCGCAACAGAGCAAATGTGTAGTGCAGTAGCAAGCGTGTGGGATGTTCAGGCACGCGCTCGTCACAGCCCCATGCTAGCGGAGCACAAATGCTCCCTTTTGCGAGAGTGCTTTTCCGCTTGCAGTAGATGTTGTGTGTGCTCGTGTCGTGGGCATGTGCGGCGTTTTCATGTGCACGTGTATGTTTTACTGTATGAATGCTGGTGCATGCAAATTTCCCCAGTGAGTTGGTGATATCTTACTCTGTGTGTGCGTGCGTGTGTGCTTGCCATGCCTACATGACCATTCTCAGTGAAAATTACTTTTCTTCGCTACGCTTGGTGTACACTCTTTTTTTTTTCTCTCATCCTCCCTTCAGGTTTGCTCAGTACTGTAAGACGTTTTTACATTCACAGCCAGGCTAAATCCCCCAGGAGTCTTCATTCGTCCAGTGAGTTGCATTGACAGAGACAAGCGATGCTTTGTGTGGTGGGCCTGTCCTCCTTCTCTTTTTCTTCTACCCATCCCGGGTCACAGTCTCTCTCTCTCTCTCTCTCTCTGTCTTTGCTGAGTAACTCAGACCTCACATCAGCCATACACATGTTAATATCTCAGTTGGTTTAAAAAAAACAACTCTGCTATCACTTTGGCTTTTAATTATTTAAAAAAAAAAAAGAATTTGTATTGTATTGTAATTTGTATATACAGAAGTATTTCCTGTGCAGTCACAGTCTGGTGTACCTTATGCTTCCATTTAAGAGAACTCCGGTGTTGACAAAAATGAATCACTAAAAATAAAAAAAAACAACAACACATGTTGCATTGGATGGCAATTTTCTTCATTGCTATGAAAAGATAAATTAAGTTTGTTTCTCTCAGCTACCAACACTGTTGTCCCACCAATGTGGAGCCCAACCAACACAACCAACCAAGGCAATGAGAATCAGCCAATGGGAGGCAAAGTAGGATGGGTCATTCCTTCACCATCTTAGGAAAAAAAATTTGGACTGGATGCTTTCTGCTGAGATGAAGAGAGAAGTATTGACATTGTGCTTTGGTGGTAGGTACTTTTTGTCATTTCATTTGCCCCCCTATTTTCTCTCTCTTCCTCTTTTTTTGCAATCTGCTCCATTACTTCATTCTGGCATTTGTCGACAACGTTGAACAGTACAGTTTAATATGAAACAGCCTCAGTCTTTTTTTCTTCTTTGTTGTTTAATGCGTTTTTCTGACAGGACAGCGTGTGTGGTGGGGGGTAAATGACATGCAGCAAACATTGGATATGGGTGGAATCGAACCCCTGGTCATTGTCAAGGACTCAGCCTTTTCTGAGTACTTTTCTGTACATGTACAGTATAAATGTTTGATTTTCAAAGTTAAAAAGCGCCTCAATGTATTGTGTTTCTTATGAAATTGACATTGCACTGTGGCTGTATTCTTACATGATGAACAACCAAAACCCACTACCATAACCATGCGCCAACCCATTGTTAAATGTGGCAAATATACAGTGCATGGTTACTATAAATACTAGACTGCACAGATTTTCGCGAGTACAGTTTCATTTTTCTACCTGCGAAAGCATTCAATCATAAAAAGTTAAAGGGTAGGCAACCTGCATTGTTTGATTTTATCACTAGATGTTTGTATGTCTGACATTTTTGTATGTAAGTAGTTCCTCTGTCTGTCCATCTGTGTCTTCTACCAAAACTGCAAGACCCAGAAACATCAATGACGGTAAAATTAAGGCCCAGTAATTGCAGTGGTGTTGGGTGTAGTCTTGGGATACCGTCCGTCTCCAGGCAGGCAAACTACTTTTCAGGAAGCAACCACTGGAACTGATTCACCTCCGAATTTATTTTAGGCACCACTGTCTGCTTCCTTCTTCTCTTCATTTTGTGCAATTCAGCTATTTTTAGGGTATGTTCAATCTGGATTTAATGTTAAATGTGTCTCATTTTGTGTTTATCCTCCATCACTTTATTTCCCACTGTTTTAAATTATATTTTTAGACTGTAGTTTTCATATTGGATAAGTGGTAAAGTTGGTTTACAGCTCTATTATAGCTGCTGAGACTGACCTGCTCTAATTTAGTTGTATTGTTTTATTTTAATCTCTTCAACTTCACCCCTATTTTGGTGCAAAAATGCCTGAATTACATACCCTAAATAAAATGGCTATAGCTTCTGAATCACTTTGACTATATGCTTGAGCAAGGTTTTGTTGTCAGAGCATCAGAAACACTTTAGGTGATACAGAAACAGAGCAGTGAGTCTTTAAATTCAATTAAACACAAAGATTTTGTCCACCTAAAATAAAAAACTGAAGAAGTGACGTCTGTTACACACTCAGCGCTGTCCACTTTTGATCAGATCACTCAGTACATATGATAATACCAAATGTGAACAAGCTCTGTGTTTATTGACGGCAAGAAGTGTGGGGGACCGCCAACTCGTGGACGTCCACATCTGGGAGGAGTTGAAGAGGTAAATTAATTTAGTTTGAATCTAACGAAATTGTAAGCCACATTAATTTAAGGCATGAAATCATTCTGACATAAAAAGAGTTTGTGTGTTGAAGAATCACCATATTGTATATATGGGGAGAGTAAACTTTAGGAATTTAGAATAACAGGTAAAGAAAAAATCCCTATCTGGTTGAGAGCAAGTTCTAATACAACACAGTTGGATGGTCTTTGAGATTTTGTTTTTTGTGTGTCTTTTGTAAAGTTTGAGGCTCCTCCTTTGCAGAGACTGATGGGAGGTTAGGTTCCATTTTAGGAGGTAGCCATGCTTGTAAATCACTTGATGTTGTTTTGCTGCAGCAAAGGGAAAACATGCAGAAGAGATGAAAAGTGTTTGAGAATAAAGAAAAAAAAGAATGACAACAAGGTGGAAATGGGCTAATCTGAAAAAAAGAGTGTCTCCTTTGTTGCATCTCTCTCTCTCTGTCTCTCTCTCCCTCTCTCTCTCTTTCTCCACCCAACTGATTATTGCTTGCCGCTGTTTTCGATTGTGCAGAGAAGCAAATCTTTTCCTTTCCTTTCCTTTCTTTCTCTTCCTCAGGATGCTTTTTTAAATTGACAGCTCAAAGCGGTTACATCTAAAAAAAAAAAAATGTATGGCACAGATGAGTGAACAACAAAGTAATTCCTTCTAAGCAGTATTTAACATTTACGGTCTCATTTTAATAGTTTTGACCATCATTTCTTTTGGTTATGATAATATAGCCTACTACTTAGTTCTTGTAAACAAGTGAATGTCAGTTACAGTTTTTCCTGTGAAGTGAGGAAATTAAGTACGATGAGTGAAAGTTGAACCAGGAAGTCGGTCTGTAGACTGGGATGGATGTCGTCTTCTCTTCCACATTTGTTTGGCCAACATGAAGGTTTCGAGGTTTAAAACCTTATTTTGATTGTGTGGCTCCTCTTGTTTCCTGTCCTGTTTGCCTTCTTTTGAAAGACATTGCTGCATTCCTGTATTTCAGCAGTTAAGTTGGTACATAGTTATTATGGCCAAAAATCAAGCGTTGCATTAGTTCTGGCAGGCCACGAAAGTCAAGCTCAGCTCACACTCACAGCTAAATCAGCTGCTCTGAAAGCCAGCCCACATCAGCGCGTGGGGGGTAGTTGCTGCTTAGCTCCCTGCCTATAGCCTTTCCATGTAGGTGCATGGAAGGGCAGGGAGGTGTGCTCTCCCTGCTTTGGGCTTTCCACAAAGGCACATGGAAGGGCAGGGAGCTCCCAGACCATACCACCAGATATAACCTGACACAAATGGGAATCTAAGTTTCTTTGACTATAGTGGTCCTGTCCGAAATACAGAAATAAGACCCATGTTGTATGACACCAGAATTTCCCTTTAAACATTTGAATGCAAGCAATGGGCAGATTCCTCCATGATTTGGCAGTGCTAAATTGCAAGCAGACATGACACAAGCATCTGGTGAGAACATTTGGCGATAAATGCAAGCAATAGGCCTACAGGACATGAAACTGGCTCCAGTAAGCCATTTTCCTGCCTTCTCCCCAGGGCAGCACTGACACTTCACTGTGCCCCTGGGCAACAACATTCACGTGAAGCCCACTCCCTGGACAATGATCACATTATACACATCATCATCCACTGCATTTTAATGAAATTATAATAAAATGTTCAATAAATCAGGCTTTTTTGAGTGTTTAGAACTCAGTATAGTAGCATACAATGCGTCAATATTTAAGTCATCAAGTTCATTTTAATAGAGAAATTATGATGTGCAAATGCACAAATGTTCAGTCTGGCTTTGTTGAATTTGTAGAACTATGGCACAAGTAATAGGAAATATACAGTAAACCACTGTCTCTCGCCAAGACTACTCATACTCATATATCAAGTTATGTATGAAAACAACAAAATAGCAAAAAAAAACAACACAAAAAACTTTTGTACATAAATAATGAGGTAGCTGAGTTTTAAGAGCATATTTAACCAACATATATTTTCTGGTAATTTGCAATTATGTTATAGTTCAGGTCTGTCGGATAAGTAGATGTCAGCTTCACAGCTTTTTCATGCAAATCGCATTCACCCTCTCAAATAAAACGCCAAAGACTTCACACACATCTGTGTAAATTTGTTTGGATAGGCACAAACTGAGCCTGTCAATAATTACATAATAGGGTTCAACCTTAAATATCAGACAGCCATCAGTAAAAGCTATACTTTGTCGTCATTATCAGACTCGTCTGCAATTCTTTTTCTTTTTCCTCATACGTCGAATGCCAAACTGGAAGTCTTGTGTAACACTGACAGAGCGTACTGACTCTTCAAGCTTTGGTCTCATAATGTCATTATTATTGTCTCTAGTTTATCAAGTTTACTAACTTGACTAACTAGCGCAGCAGCCTCATGTCTGGTTTGGGTTTTATCTTCACTGTCTGAGGCCATCTGGGTCAATGTATTTTTAATTGCTCCGCAATTATCATTGAGCTTTTGTGGAGTCTGCCCTCCAACTCCATCTAGTACTGCAAAGAGATTTTAAAGTGTGGCAAATATAATTGTTGCTTTTGTGGAATGCTGTATTCCAGCAAAGGTTTGAGGCGCTATGTATACAGAGATTGTTGCAGTTCAAAACAAGTGTTGACCTCCTCACAGCAATTATCAATGCTGTTGACACCTACGAGGTTCAAATAAGCAGGCAGCACACGGTGTATAATTGATGAGTGGGTTTTCTTTTTGTAACTGCGCCTGGAGCCCGTTGCATTTGTCAGACATGTTGCTCACATTATCATAACTTTGCCCACAACAGTTTGATAAGCCATACCACAAGTCTCGCACCATTTTAATCACAGATATAGCTAGGCTTATACCTGTGTGGCTGTGTATGGGCTTAAACCCGATAAATCTCTCCACTACTCTGCCATTCGCACGTACATAGCGAAAAACAAAAGGGAGTTGGTCTATGTGTGATAAATCTGGCATTGAATCAACGATTATAGAGAAACATTTGGCCTGGTTGATTTCCTCTGCTATCGCTTGCTTAGGTTTCTCACCCATCAATGAAAAATGAAAAATAATTTTTCACATACAATAAATGGGAGGGCTTACCTCTACCCTTACTGCCATGCTCGTCAATTTGCTCTTTTAAAGGGGTCAAACTCTGCTATCAGTTCAAACAGTCCAAAGTAATTTCCTATGCGCGTCCCAGTTCATTGTCACCTGAAAATGGCAGTCCCCTCACTCCCAAAAATTCTGCTTCACACTGTTGGGCAAGAGAAGCGTCCACTCCGCCTATGTGTTTAGACATTGTGTATTAAACAAAGCATGTTCTGTCTATGATCTGCACTTTTTTTGATTTGATCACAAATCTCTGGATGTTTCCAATCACAGAATCTGCTGATAAATGCATGTCTTTGTGATGACAGGAGTTTGCAGGAAAAGCAGTATACGGAGCACGGCGAAGGTGAGTAAAGTAGCCATTCCCTCGGCACAATTTGATTGTTCCGGAGATGAGAAGGTAAATCGTTGGTGAAAGAGCGTGTTGTACTCCCCATTCCAAACTTCTGCACTTGATTTAGCAGTCCTGTTCTTGAAGGTTGCAGGCCCTCGGCGGATCACCTCTTCCTGAAGCAAACTTATTTGTTTGTTTATGTAATTCTTCATGGTCCAGTGCGTAGACTTAAGTAGCATGAAGTGGAATACCCCCTGTCTTACCATCCTCTACGGTGGCCACTTAAAATGCAAGAAATGCAAAGAATGTGAAAGGCCTTCTCTAGAGCCAATGTTTGGTTTGTCTGTTCTGGGCTACTGTAGAAACATGGGTGTATGAAGCATTGAAATTGTGGGTGGTACAATCTGGTGCCTTTAACAGGTAGTTTTATACTTTTAGCTGGCTATCTAGCATGAGGAAAATTATGGTAATTTGTAATTTTATCCAGACAAAGTGGTAAAAATACAGCAATAGTAAGTATTTCAGAGCCATCTATAATAATAACCCCTCATTCACACAGTGATTTTTGTTTAATACATTCAATAACATCACACAATTATCAGGTTCCCATTTGTATCAACTGATGTAATGGTGGCACTGCAGTAACAGTTGAAAGATTTAAAGATAATAAAAATTATACCATGACACAAAGCTGTCTGTGTGGACACACACACGTGCATTTGAGTCGCAGCTGTTCAGCAACTTAACCATCACACGCTGCTCGTGCAGCCAGAGGTCTGGCCCTCATGCTCGTATTCGTATGTGTGCGCGTGCTGTGTGAGGATGTGGCCAGGGTTGCCAATTTTGGATACTTGGCTGGAGTGAGATTTTGATGGCATGGGCTGACTCTCACATGTGCACACGCACTTAATCACGTGCACATATTTGGACTCAATTTAGCCATTATGCTTTGAAAAAGTATGCGCCTTACACATGACCGGGAGTTTAGGTCTGAGATTTAAGGATGTAGCCTCATTTGCCATCTGGAACTACTCACAATTTCGCAATATTAGACATACACTAACCCAATAAAGGGCGTACTGGTTTATTCAATAATGAAAGTCAATGTTTTGTTTCCAGCATCAAAATTAACAATAAGAAACTCTTGGTAACTTATACAAAGCCCTTTGTTAGGTGGGTAACAGATGACAACAAGGTCTGTGTATTATCTTAATTGACCGGGTCATGATTTGTGGAAAGAGACATTGCTGTTGAGTTTTTTGTGTATAAAATATATTTTATTGGCGCTTCATTGGTGATTCTTCTTCTGCTCTTGCTCCTTTAGAGCCCCAGACATGCACTTTTTCCCAAGTTTAGCCAACACAAACAGCAGACTGAAACCGCCCACAGAACGCACTGGGTGACTGGGTTGCTTGATCATATTCTGGGCTCTCGGCTCTGAGCAGCTGTCCAATCAACACGGAGAGAAGCATTGCGCGCCAACCGGGGTGTAATGTCGGAGCCCTGATAGAATTCGGGGTTACAAAGTGTAACTTACCCAACGTTACTCAACACTACTTCGCCCATAATCATAATACATTTGCCTGTTTATCCGTTGCTGTTTTGGCATGAGAATTGTTTGGGACGCGTCAGAGCGTGAGATTGAAAGTGAAAGCGTGTGTCACATGCCAGAAGAGTGAGGGTTGGCAACACTGATGTGCCCGGGTGCAGGTAGCAGTGAAAACGTGGTATGGAATTTCAGTGATTTAGGCATTCTCTCAATAACCATTAAGCATAGAATTTTGAAAAATAAAGTAATGGGGTTCTGCAGAACTCGACACTCTTGTCTGGTGATAGGGTAGAAAAGACAATGGCCTTGTTTAAATATTGTAACAATAATCGCTGGAAAAATAAGATGTAATGAAAAGCACAACTAAACCATTATCCTGAGTATTTGTTGCCTCAGCCAGAGTATTTTAGCAAAGCAAATTAGCATTATTTCTGTTGGAGACGGTTAAATTTAGGAAATTTACGAAAAGTAAAGTTAGTTTTATGTTCTGATGGTCCTGATGTTGCTATGGCAGATGACAATCTCCCTCCAACACTCTTCTCTTGTTTCTTTTTTTGCCCCTTAGTGCTGCCTTTGTCTTCTCTTTCCATCTTTCTCTCTCATCTTTTGTCTTCTCTTTCTTTTGTACCCCCAAACTCCCTCTTCTCTCTATTCTCTGCCCAGGTGAGTAATGTCATGTCAGAACAATGGCCTATTGTGTTTTATTGAGCTGCCCATGTCCTGCTCTCCATTTCTCTTTCCTTCCCTGCCCTTATTCAGTATGCCACCAACTCCTTCTCTCACTCTCCCCCTCTTGGATCTGAATGGATTGATCGTTGAATAGAAGAAATAATGAAAATGTGGTGAAAGGAAAGTGGAGAAGAAAGAAATTAAGGGAGGAAGATGAGAGAAGGATGCATGGGTTTATATTTAACAGTCGATGGGGGAAAAAAGGACTCAAGAAATGAATGATGGGGTCCTGGTAAAACAAGGCAAGGGAGGAAGAGAAAGTGTGGACATAAAGACAGAAAAAAGAAACAATGGGAAAAGCAGAATGGCAGTCTGGGTATTTAAAGAGGAAAGGAGGGAGGGACAGAAAATGAAGAGGTGGATAGAAAGAGTACAGGATCGAGGGAATAGACAGAAAAGGATGAATCGAGGGAAGGATGGTGTTGTGAATAATGGCTGGTCAGTGTTAAGGCCTTAATCAATGCTTGATTAATATTAATTCGTTTAGCCCTGGCAGAGGGGTGGGGCTAACCCAACACTTCCTTCTTAGATTGATTAGGGAGAGGGCACCAAGGGCGTGCTAACATTGCAGCACCTCTCTCTCTCTCTTTCTCTCTCTCTCTTTCTCTCTCTCTCTCTCTATCTCTCTCTCACACACACACACACTTGCAAAATCACTCATGCATCCTTTGTGCTGACATTGTGCATGAACTCTCAAGACCTCAGCTTGTGAAGCATCCTGCATTTTAACCTTACAAACACACACACACACACACACACACACACGCGCACACACACACACACACAATCAAACTTTCAGTTAGTAGCAAACACATGCATCCATATTTGAGTAGATTTTATTTGTGCGCAACAAATTCAACAAAAAATACATCTGAAACATCTCAAAATTAACTGTGAGTGTCTCCAAAACTCACTCACATCAAACCCACTCCAGGGAGGAATTTCATGAAACATATTTTGTTTGGGTTCCCTTTAATTACACCCAAAAGAAACAGCTTGAAAAAACAGTAAAAATGTAGAAGCCATAGGCATATACATATTATAGGCCAAACACTGATAAAAAGAGAGACAGATGGACTGACAGTTCAAACAGTACTGTAATAATAATAATAACTAGGGTGAGGAGAAGAGTAATCTGTGCGCCTTGGGAGGCACACAGAATAATAATAATCTTTATTTACAGTATATAGCACTTATCAAAACAAAGTTACAAAGTGCTTCAAATAGCAAGCAAAAAACAAATTAAACAAAAAAATAAACCTTAAAAAACACAGCAATAGGAAAGCTTATGTTTAAAAGACACCACTGACTTAGCCTGACATATTTCCTCAGGCACGGTGTTCTTATTTCAAAAGCTCTGTCCCCTTTAGTCTTTGGTATAGAGTCTGGAACAAATAAAAGGCCCTTGCCAGAGGATCTCAAAGTGCAATAATAAGGTGGGCAGATAAAAAAAAAGAAAAAAGACTTGGCTAGACAGGTACGCTAACAAGCATATAAATAAACAGTAATTTGAGATAATACAGGGGAATGTAAAGAGGGGTGAAGTCACAGACAGGCAGGCAGATGGAGTAGAAAAGCAGGCAGACAGAAGGTCAACCTAAGAGCTTTAAGTCCTTATGTGAAGCCCTGTACAGTTAAATAGGTAATAGTTACAGGTAAATTTCCCTTAAGAAAAATTCTCTAAGATAGCCTTTGAGAGAGTGTGTTGATTTGGCGTTGGAAAGAGGTATTAGGGCAAGAGGAAATAAATTATGACTGCTGAACAACAGATACTGCTTAGTTGAAGAGATTGTATTTCAAGCTGCTCCAGGCCAGACTCTCATGTGAAAATATATCACCTTCTCAGCCTAAATCACAAAGTGGAGCAGCGCCAGGGACCATCCATTCCCCTTAACTTGACACATTACAGGATTCATGTGTAATGCGTTTCCGGTGTTAGGTATGGTGGGAAATCTTCTCTGCACTCCGGACATGACTAATTTAAATTTGAAACAGAACTGTCATATTGCTTTGACAGAAAAGAAAGCAGTGACACACACAAGAGGGCAGCATCATTACCGCTGTCCAGAGTGCTGATTCTGGAGCAGCTCCGGTCATTTATCCACATTCACGCTGGCACTATTTGTTGACCTGTTAACCTGTCTTTATATAGTCTATTTTTAAGATGGGAACAATCCACCATTCTTCAGTTCTGCTTCTTCATACTTTTAGGAAGTAAGATTAGTATAATTACCTGAAGTCTGTGGCCAGACAGGTTAAGGTGGTTATTTCTGCCATTTCATGAAGTAGCTCTTCCTCAAATTTCCTTCTGCTAAGTGAATATAAAATTTTTGAAGACTGAAATTACACTTCCTGTGTGTTTTATCTTCTTGAATACTCAAAAACATCACAATTACATCCCTCCTGAATTCTAATATCTAAAACTTCAAAATTCAACTTCTGAACTGGAATGCACTTTTCTAATGAGGTGAGACTTTCTTGAGACATTCTGCCACCACGTCTTTGTGCCATGACATGCACATGTTTCTGTAGGTCTTATAACATAAGTCAGATTTAAATGGATCGGTTTAGCACCTGTTGTATTCTCACGTGTCTCTTTTTTCTTTTGTTTTTTAATTTCGCTGTAAATCATTGGACTGTTACCTGAACTTTCCTCCCTCTTGCTCCCTCTTTCACTCTTTAGGCATCTCCTTTAAATGTTATCTCACCTCATTTTATCCTCTTTATTCAGTCAATTGTCCTTTTTACTCTCATTCCATCCCTCCTCGTCAGTATCTCTTTATACAGGTCATCCTTTCTTTTCCACATCACCTCCTCCTGCTTTTTTTTTTTTTTTTAATTTTCACAGCTCAATTTCTTTCCTTCTCTCTCCTGACATCTAAGTCATCTCCAATATAAATAATCATACCCTTTTCTTCATTTTAAATGACAAGCAGCTGGCAGTCCTCCTCAAATGCTAGTATTTGTAGGATTTATTAACTTATTTATTAATGTATTTCTTGCTGATATCGAATGGTCATCGAAAATAAATGAGAAGCCAAAATGTGGGCATACTAGGAGGGCTGCAGCTACAGTCGTTTTCATGATTGATTAATTACAGGTTATTTTCTTCATTAATAGATAAATTGCTTTGTATATAAAAATGTACGTCAATTGTCATGTCTCCAGATGTTATGTTTACTTTGGCCAACAGTCCAAAACTCAAAGATATTGAGTTTACTATCACATATGACTAAGAAAAGCATGAAACATTTACATATGAAAAGCCAGAACCAGCAAATGTTTAACTTTATTACTTAGAAAATGTATCTGCAACTGTTTTAATAATCGAATAATCATTTCAGCTTTTGTTGATGGATTAATCGTTTCATTGACTAATTGCATCTCTATATGCAAGCTATAATAACGATGTGTGCTGTCTGTGTCAGTGAGTATTTCATTACTCATTGGGTCTGTGTCATTTGCTGGAGGGTTCATTTTATCCAGTCAGAGGCAAAAACCAAAAGGAGAAAGGAAACCAAAGAAAATGGGAAATCTGGCACAGTGTTTCCCCTTGCTTGACTGCTAATCGGCAGCTGTCAGTACCGACATTATGGCAGTAAAATAAACACACTGAACATCGACTATACAGTGCATCACCATGAAATGCAGACAGAGAATCAAGTTATTGTGCAACATGGACTTTGTTGCAGTCGGCTTGAAATTTTACATCATCAGTGATGTCTGAACTACTAAAGACGGAAGGCAGAAACACAGAGGAGAGGAGCTGAAAGAGAAGGAAGCAGAACCGATCCCGTAATTTCAAAATAAAATTCCAAAATAAAAGGAATGAATGGATATTTGGCATTGGTATTGGCATTTAACTTTTTTTTTTTTTTTTGGCCTGGCAGGGGCTCCCCATGGCCTCCCAGTAGGGGAAAATCTGTGGCAGCTGTAACCAGCAGGGTAATATAAACTAAGTGTTAAATGATTTGCCTATAGGTATGATGGTAGCTGAAGATTTATCATGAAGATCAGGCTTAGGAGTGTCTACATGTGCGTGTAGCCTATGTGTTTGGGTTTTCTAGGCTGCATGAAGTAAGAAGGTGGAGAAACATGTCTGGACCAATCAAGGCTGGTATTTCTCAATGCACAGCCATTTTTTTATGCTAGCTAATGGCAGCCTCTTGGCCCTATAAATCACCAGAACAGAGATAAAAATGAAACCATAAATAAGATGGAGAAGAGAACACCATGCCAGGACATAATTTTAATACAGTTGTATATATCTGTGTGGTTGAAGAAGAAGCTATGGAGGGGACAGAAAAATATGGGAGAATCTTTCCCTTGTATTCATTTGTATGTATGTGAATGTTCAAGATATGTGTCTTTGAATGTGTGCGATTATGTGTCACTCTGAAGATGCATGGCTGAGCCCTGCTGTGAGAGCCTCGCTCTTTTATCTGTCTTGCTGCCAGAAACACTTGATCAGACCTGATGCTTCTTGTATTTAAGAAATACTTGTTGGCTGTTCAGTTTTATTTTCTCAAAGAGTAATATTCTCACCAGAGTTCCCTAGATCCATTTTTTCTCAGAGGGGTAGATTTGCTTTAAGGACACAACGTGACAAAATACTGTTCATGCTACATGGACAGTTATGAATTTCACCAGACCCGTGTATTCTGCTGAAACCTGGAAGATGGTGAAGCGAGGTGGGATCTTTCTTTTTTTTTATTGCACAGCCTAAAATACATTCTCTGGATTTTTATCACATTCAATTAACATAATCTCAGCCTGAGAATGACTGAAGAGAATAACAAGTAGATAGTCGACCATTTCATTGTTTTACTTTATGTTCTGGCAGAAGTCAGAGTGATACTCGTAGCTGTGCTGGAGAGTAAAACAGATCTAAGATATTATTATTATTATTATTTATTATGACCCCATCAGAGTTTCCTCAAAGCATTTTTCTTTAAATAGGATTTCGGCATCTTCCTGTTAGATTTTTTTTTTTTTTTTTTTAACTTACACGTTTGGCTAACTTACAAGTTAAAGCACTGCTTTTTTACATTGTGCAGACAGTTTAATGCTATGATGAAGGTAAGAAACTTTGACATATGAGGTGAGATGGTTTTGCATCATGTTCGATTTTGAAATTAAATTCAGATCCTCAGGTATTCCCCCTGGCAAGAATTTTGCACTCATACTTTGGTTCAGTTCAACTGTGTAGGAATCCACACTTGGTGGAAATTAATTAATTCAGCGGGTTAAATATTTATTGGATAGTGTCATTTAGGCAGAACAAAATATTTCAATCTGATAATTCGGATATATTCGTCCCTTTCCTTTTTTGCATAATCACTGGGAACCACTGCTCTAGCGGGTTTTTGCACTTTCTTCCTTTCAGAAAAGATTGATTAGCAATGAGTGGGTGAGTTACTTGAGTAGCACTACAGGACTGTATGTTGGTCCTAAATCAGAGCTATATGAAAATATATGCTCATCACATTTGTACTGTTAATGTGCATCTACTGATGCATTTTACTTATGTTGGTAAAGGGAAATCCAGTTAAAAGTGCCTTGTGACAAAATTGTTAAAAACTATTATAAACTCATGACATTACTGCTTCTGGTTACTGGTGATTTTTTTTTAGCCTAACCCTACGTTATTTTGCACCTTTTATCTCCTATTCTAATTTTTAATAAGATTATGACATTCATCTCTGATGCTACTCTCAATCCAGAAGAGAGATGCTACCCTCAGTGACAGTGGCGGAGAGAACAAACCCTCAAAAAGTGTGGTTACACTTGAGTCGATGCAGACAACGCAACAAGTCTTTTGCAGGGCAGAAACACAAGAAGTATTTCCAAACATCTAGCAAATTTTCATCATATACAACCGGAGAAATGCAGTATTTGACCATATGATTTGTAGTTCATTTCTCGTTGCCCCATGCACGTGAGGTATATTATGTATAACACAGAGTTTTACAGACATGGGTTAATGACTAAAAGTAACCATTAGCCAGCTGTTTAGCTATGAGTATGGGTGAGTTCATAAATTCGATCTAACTGTCATTCAGAAATTCACAGTTCCAGTAGCGAAGCGCTCAGAGCATCACTCCGGACCGATGGAGAGGTCACATTAGATTGGTGTTATTAATAACATTTTGGGAGTATTGTTGCTAAGTTACTATTTTATGATGAGCGAATGAAGTAAACAAGTTAGCTAATTTACCATCCTACTGTCTTGTTTTTGGTCAGTGTCTAATTGGGAGAGCTTTCCTGCAGATTTGGGTCATTAAATAGTCATATTGAACGTATGAATGTAAATAAGCGAGTGATGCATATGCTGTTGCAATTTCTATTTAAGTTCACTTATATAGCCTACAGTACATATGAGAAAATAAATACATGTAATTTCTCTTCTCAATTTGTTTGTTTTTTTCTCTTAAAGAAAATAAAAGCACCAGATTGATAAGCAGTGTCGGTAAAAGCGGGTGTACCTATAAAATCTTGACGATACCCTCGTTGGTAATGTCATTAAAGTGCACTTGTATTGAAACCATGGGGATTGTATGTGTGGTTAAATGTGCTTTCATTGCTTACTAGGGACAGTCAAGGCATTAGCGAAAAATATGTTTATTAACTGGATACCTCTGAAGGTAATATAGTTGCAATATAGCATAGCCCAAGGATTCATCAATACACACACACACACACACACTGGTGACAATGTAACAGCACTACAAGATGAAGAACATTACAGAAATTCATCCACTAACCAGCCCTCTTGCGAAAACAATTCGCTGGAAAGGCTGAGAAAACATTCTGACTTTTAAGGATTTTCTTCATCTCTCTGTTCTCGTGGATCTTTCCAAAAGCTGTTACACAAGGCAGGTGGTCTCAGATTACATTTCTGCGACGCCTGTTATTATTTCATGGAGGCTGTCAAAGAAAATTGACTTTATGTCTGCCAACTCTACCAGGCGCCCTGCAACAGCAACATGTCATGACAATTATCACAATCTCAAATTCACAAAGGATTGTTTCATATTGTTGATGATTATGAACCACAAACACATTGGATCGCAAAGAGAGACACAGAGAGAAAGAAGGACAGAACCACATTGAAAATTAAAGCAAAGGAATGAAACTAACAGACACTAAAATGAAACGGTCATGTAATTATCTACACCAACCTGTAATTGACAGCGGAATAACCCAAACACCATTATCTGCTGCTAAATGTTGTATAGCCTCTAATAGAACACAATGGTGATTATTCACAGTTTAAAAAATTTTTTAACAGTAATATACGTTTTGATAAAGGTAAGGAGGGAGATGGTGATGATGATGGTTTGTGTCTCTTTAAGGCACCTCTTACACGTGTTGAAAAGGAAGTTGAGAGAAACTGAAGTATTTGGAAGTAATTATAGTCAGTTCTAATATTTCTTTAAGTGTAACAGTCAGTTATCTGAAGTTTATATGTCTATCAGACATCTCTGCGTCTGAAGACTATTTTATAAGTGAGGCCAGCTACTGATCTTTCCTAGCAACAACTTTGTCCAATGGCACACAGACAAGCCAGCAAAGATCCAACCAGTAATAGGATACAGATTACTCAGTTGTTTAGTCAAACATTACATAATAGTGCAATATCAACATAAATAAATAGCAGCTAATAGTAGCTAATAGTGGCTCAAACATTAAATGTTGAATATATAGTTATGTGCAACTTGAACCAAGGACTGATGTTGACCAAGTCAAGGTCCTGGATGGACATGATTGGGTGGAAATGGTTGTATATGGTGATTGATAAGGAGGTAATAATTTGGTGTGTGAGTGAGTTAAAGGTAAAGTTATATTAGCATTTTGTCCCAAAAAAATTCACCACATTCAAGCCTAAAAAAGTAGGTGTTGTCACACTTCCAATGTGGGTAATGTGAGCCAAACTGTAAACTGTGTATCCCATACATGCTGCAACTTGTAGTCTGTTAGTGTGAAGCTGGGCACACAGTCTTTATTCATCCTGTATTCTGTTAACTCTCTTAACTTCTCGCAAAAATGCACCGAAACAAGAAAGACGTGGTTGAATTTGTTGGTCATGCAGGCTTCAGCTGAAGTGAAGTGATGAAGAGGGAAGCAAACTGAAAATGATTTATCACTATAAAACCAACCAAGAAAAACAGAAAGTACTGCAAACGGGTTAAAAATATTGGGACCAGAGTCCAAAATTAACACCTGCCAAGAGCCAAATGCAGGTAGATTTCCCCTTTGGCCAGTAAACTTCAGAAGGAATATCAGCATACAATTATTTTTAATCTTCCACCACAGCATTTAATTTGCGAAAATAAAAAATATCCCTTTCATTTTTACATCTGCAGTTTTTTTTTAAATTTTTACAAAAATCAAATCAATATTCTTGTACAGGTTGTACTTGAACAGGTTCTCAAGTACCTATATGATAATTTGGTGTATTTTTTTCATCCAGTCAACTTTGCCGGTGAATCAAAAAGTAAATATTGGACACTGGTTGGGAGTAATATCAAAAAAAAAAAAAATTAAAAATGGAATGAAGCAATTCGGAGAAAATTACACTGGCAGGGTAATGTGTCCATCCTGGCAAAAGTTTTACAATATTGTACAAACTATTCTAAAATATTTTAATAATAATTTTGCATCTAAAGCAGTATTTAATTAATAGCACAGAAAAAATGTACCTCAGCAACAAAAGATGACATTTTAATGACCTTTTGTTTCTAGAATACATGCATAATGCAATTTATAAAAGCTGTAAGAGGTTTTATTGTGTCAGAGAAATTGAAATTGAACTCCATCCTTTCGCAGATGCAGACACATGCATCATGGAAATTACAGCTGTAATTCTGCAAAATGAGTCTGCTTCCACCTTTTATAGAAAATTCTACCTACTGTGACAGAAATTACTGCTGTGGTAAAAGTAAAGCACATTGAAAGAGTTCAAGACATCGAGGCATTCCATGTTGTGCATCAATGAGGAGAAAAGAATTATGTGCGTTTCTGATATAGGAAGTTGTCTCCCAGGGAGCTGAACTTTTATTGAAATAGAAGCTTGGGTTTTTATGGAGAACCTAATATGATGTCAGTTAACTTTTCTGCACTACTGTGGGGAGAAATCGGTCGTGAAACATTTCCCTTCTTGTCTCTTCACTGTGGACTTTCATACTTCCATGTCGTTTCCATGTCCTCTGCTTATTGCCTCTGTTTCATTTTTATTTCATTGTTTTCTAAAGGAAGTGGAAGTTTTTTGTTTTTTTTCTCAGAGTAAGAAAATGGCATTATTTGCAGGAGACAAGTATTCCTCACATACACCAATGCAGAAATCACAAAATGCTCATTTTATTGTTTCCCTTACTCCAATCCCCAGAAGTAACTGCTTCAGTTTTTTTTAAATTTTTTAACATTGACATATCCTTTACTGTAATGTAAGCGACTACTAGATACAGTGGCAGCAATGTTTTGGCTGTCAACTAGCAAACGTTATGGAACTTTAGGTTTGCAAGTCCTCCTGAAT
This sequence comes from Hollardia meadi, assembly GCA_037974645.1. NCBI lineage: Eukaryota > Metazoa > Chordata > Actinopteri > Tetraodontiformes > Triacanthodidae > Hollardia > Hollardia meadi. The sequence goes on from JBBPCS010000386.1 coordinate 11,630,118, forward strand.
TGGTCTTCTTTAATTTGTGTTTCCACACGTCATGGAATACATTTCAGTTTTTGTAATTGCTTACTAAAAAAAAGGGGGGGGGGGGGTAAGACTCCAAAAGATTCAGGAAACCGTTCCGTTAGCAAACATTCAGGTTGGCCATCATCTCCATGGCAACAGTTCTCCTTTAATCTTCGATACATGTTTGAACAGAGGAGAGATGGCATACCAGAAGAAGAAATTGAAATGAAAATAAAGACAGGCTCGAGCTGTCTCCATAGAGGAAATTGGGGTTAATTAGAGTGCGGATTATTTCTCTCTGCTCCAAAACGTCACTGGTAAATGGTCTTTTTAACCCAGAGAGCTCGGACATACATCCATGTGCACACACACAGAGACGTACTGCACCGTCAGTAGATAACGAGGCCTTCTGCCAAAGATGCCTGTGTAAAATTCATGACATGGCCATGACATTAAATGCGTTGGTAAAAAACGTGGCTGACAATTAGCACTACCCCCTTGCACATCACCCAGTTGACATTTTTTTGTTGTGTAGTCACATAAGGATGTACGTAACAAATGTCTCCTGTGAACCACTGTAGGAAATTAACATTTTTAAATTTTCACATTTTTTCATGGTGTGTTTAGAAAAATAATTGGCAACACTATGGAGAAAATGTTGGCAACACCCAGTTAGAGGTAGATATTGGCTACAAGACAACTTGAACATTGCTGGAGTAACTGAGAAATCCAAAGCTCCAAATCAGACAAGAAAAAACATCATAGATAGATTAATAGATTAATGTAATGACATGAAAAGGGCGACTAGTGTCCAGTCCTACAACTCGTAAAGTGATGTCTTTAAATTGTTTCTTTTGTCCAAACAACATTCCAAAACCAAAGGTTCTTTATTTACCATCATAAATGACAAAGAACAGCAAATCATTGTATTTGAGAAGCTGGAACTCACAAAAAAGATAATAAAATGATGAATCAATTATCAATAGTTGGCAGACAATTTTCTTTTGATTGACAAATCATTTAATTGACTCTAAAAACCGGATCATCTCATGGATCATACCTTTTACCAGCTTGAATGTGGACACCTCTAAAAACAATATTAACATTATTCCAATATTTTAGTCTCTGATAATATAGACGGCAGCTTGTAATCAGAATGAATCTCTGTCCCACCAGCTGTTTGCTGTCATGGTTTCAGTTTTAGTGTGTTATTTATTGTGTTATGGTTTTGACTTCTGATTTATTTTTCTGTGTTTACTTCCTGTGTTGTGGTTTAGAGTTTGTCGATTATAGTCGTGTTTGTTACTTCCTATGTTCTGGTTTAGAGTTTCTAGTTTGTATTTCCTGTTTTATTTTGTAGTCCTTTCCTCATGTGTCTTGTCTCACTTCACACTTCCTGTCTTTGTTCTTTTTCCCTCCACTGTGATTGTCTGTCCCCGCCCTGATTAGTCTCACCTGTGTCTTGTTAACCTTCCTTGTGTATACAAGTCCATGTGCCCCCCTCTTACTTTGCCAGTTCGTCATGTCACCTATGTGCCTTCGTTCTAGCAGTTTCCTTGTGTTCTTGTTGACGCCTCTCTCGTGTTTTTTTGGACTCTGCCTTACTTTTGGATTTATGCTTTTGCGCCTTTGGACTGATTATCTGGTTTTGACCCTCGCCTGCTTAACTACCTGTGAGTTCACCGTTTCCCTAATAAATCACTGCACTGAACCTCTTTGCCGAACCCATGTTCCTAGCGTTTCCGGCACAAACTGACAGTTTGCCACATTTTTCCCCTGCCTTAAACTCAGTTTGAAGTCTAAAGGGGCTTGAAATGAGGGCAGAGACTGTCAGGGGTACGTTCCTTGACTGGCAGGTGCCACAAAATATTGTGGGCTGTTTTTAACATTCGTCTGTTATGCAGACACTGTGACAGGGTGCAAGTCCAGCTTGCTGCAGGAAGCACACACATACAGACATGTGTGACTGTCACCCTGAATGAGCGTGTGTAATGAAAGGCTTCACTTCAGAGACTAAACCCTCAGATCATTATAATGAAGCAACACACGCTCAGACAACCCAACGTACACTGAGAAATACAAGTAAATACAATAAAGTATGCATGTAGAGACACGATCAACATCAGTACACAAACACATACACACACTCAGGGATATCAGAGTATGTGTACATGCTTATACAGGATGTTAAATTAGACGCACACCTTTTGAAAAATTGCTGTAGTATATTATACATGGGTATTGATGTGAATGTCACGATTTAAATTAGATTCCAAGCAGGCCTTTGAAAAGGCGACCCAAAAGGAAGCTATTGATTCGCCAATCTGTATGCATGGCTTCTCTATAGGCGATGAGTTTCTAATGCACATACAAATGTATACATGCTTGTCTAAGAATATGGCATGGCAGGCTGTACACTCTGAGCTATTTGTTTCTTTGTAGCTCATTATTGTGGCATTTAGTGTTTTTACTGAATTCATTTGTTTGCCCAAGAGGGTGCTTCTATAGCATCTTTAAAGGCTTGTTACCTTTTTTTTGGGGGGGGGGATTTCACAATGGAAAAAGCTGCATATTAATAGTTGTATAGCAGTGATTTCTATTGGTTTCAGTGGTTTTCATAAAAGGTATCTATGAAGTCGGTGTAGATTTCCATCTATGTGGTTTGATTGCAGTGTCATAATTGTACAAAACGGATCAAGTGAGACTTTAAACGAATAAAAAGAGGAGCAAATGTAAGCAAAACATGATTATTAACGTTAATGTTGAAAATAGTTTGCTCTTCTTTGTGATCCTTACATCCAAAACTATGGTTATCACCTGACCCCTGGCTTTCAGCTTTGTAGATGTATTTTGTACGTGGCCCACAGCTGGAAAATTTAAAAAATCTGAAAATTGGGGAGATAACACAAAGACTGGGAGCTACGTACCCTCCAACCAGACACTGAAATAACCTTCCTCAGCTAACCCTTACTGTTTCAGCTCAGCTTGCATGGTAAGCAAGCATTCTTTGTTAGACATTTAGGTAAAAGGATGAGGTGGACTAGCGGATTTACATTGAGCACAACATTATAAACAGAATGGTTTCACTGAGATTTTAAAACATTTTATTGGCATTTGCATGTTGAAGACAAAGACATCTGTGTTCCATCCATTGATATACTGTACCTAGAGAAGAAAAAGACTTGCTTGACACGGAAGACCTAATTATTCAAAAATACTGTTTTCTGAGTTGTAATCAACAGAACATTGGTCTTTTCTAATGTAGTAAGAAAAATCACACATTTTACAACAGGCATCTTTATATAATCACAACACTGCCTCTCTTTTCAGCTGTTAGAGTTTATTTTACATAAAACTGGCTCAGAGACATTAAAGTGTTGTGTTATTTCAATTTAGTTTTACTTCAGACTAATCAAGAAAGATTTGTCTGCAGTAATGCAGGCCAAGATGCAACTTGGATAGGAGGATTTTTTGCTACCACGATAAACAATATTTACCTTGGAATTTATTGTAACAGCCCTGAATCCAAGCAGACCACATCATTTTGTCTCTAAAAAACTAACTGTTTAAGCATTTGGTTCACAGATGGTAGTAGTTCGCAGTGCAGAATGGCTGCTGACACATACAGGCATCTTTCTGGACAAGGCTTGGACATCAATAGTATATCTTTATGCAACACTGACCGCCATGCCAGTCATTATCTATGATATATGTCAGCATGCCTAGTGGCTAAGAGAGATGGAAAGAGAAATGAAGATTGACGAGAGATTACTAATGCATTTCTCATGTATCCCAGGGAAAGGTCATAGACACTTTGATGTACTCATGCACTGGCATGGTATACATGTTAATCACACTGCATCCAAGTAATAAAAATAAGGACAACAACAACATCAGCAGCGACAATAACTATCCAGCAGTGTGTGTGTGTGTGTGTGTGTGTGTGTGTGTGTGTGTGTGTGTGTGTGTGTGTGTGTGTGTGTGTGTGTGT
>JBBPCS010000386.1:11634208-11646122 GCA_037974645.1 Hollardia meadi
CGGGGGCACGGAAGGAGATCATGTTAATTGTAGCAGTTGTTGTCATCACCAGGACATTCACGGCAATATGGGGAGCAGTTTGTCAAATTATTTCACACGCAAACTACAAGTTGGCTTGGACACGCACTGACAAACACTTGGGGAATATTTTTACAGCTGCAGTTGTCAGGGTAATGAGTTGAGAATTTAAACAAGACACATGACTCAAAAAAGCATTAACTAACACAATAAAGCAACACAACTTTCTTTTTGTTCGTCAGGAAGTAAAACTGATATTTCATTATACACTCTTGTGTAGTATAATGAAGAATAAATCTTTCTTATTATTATTTTTGATTTATTATAAAAACTTGCATGTTTACACTACATGATCACAAAGCTAGTTTCTGATGGTGAGGCCATCTGCTATTACTTTGCCATGACTCATGTACTGGAATGCTTCAATGGCAGATTTTTAACAGTTTAGTTTAGCAAAGATTGCATCAAGACTACTTAATTTATTCTACTCCTCCACTCAATACCTCCTCTAAGCCAAACCTCTGGGCCCCTATCTATTCATACATTTCCCTGCTAACCATTATTAACTTTCTATCAAGAGGCAGCTCCTTCTTGTTCATGTCATCCAATTATGTAAGTCTAAAAGCCAGACTTCCTTTTTTCTTTTTCTTTTTTACCGTTCATCACCTCAATTAGCCACTTCCACCTTCTGATGACGATGAACTTATCCAGCCACCAGCTTCCCTACAACAACATTAATACTCATACAATATATATAATACATCTATGTTGGTGACCTATGGGGCTCATGCCCATAATTGAATATTGAGGGCTTTGCCCCAAAGTCTAATTTGCATTTTATCAACAATGTTTAATGTACATGATGCTGTCTCTTCTAATTTAAATTAGTGTGTTGAATAAGGTCTTTAGAAAATGATTGAGAATAATAATCTTAATTATCTTAAGTGTGCGATAGTGTTTGATTTGCATTGTATTCCAGTATTTTTTGCACACGAAAATTGGTATGACTGTGTGGTATTTTTTATTTTATTTTATTTTATTTATTTATTTATTTTACCTTTCTGGAAGTCAGAATTTATTATTTCCATTTTTGGATGTACAAAATTTCACATTGTTTTTGTGAGTGTATTTTTGTTCTTTTTGATTTGCACTTAGCAAAAATTACACCATTTACCAGTTCCACAATCTAAGCTATCAATCAAATTCTTATTTATATTTACAGGTCTTAAGGTGTCTTAAACATGCACACCACAAAATTGTAGCACTGGTAGTTAATCCTATTAAATCCCCCAAAAATCCAACAGCTACTGCTTCTTCTCTTTTACATTTTCTTTGAATACAGCACTTGTCAGCCTCCTACAGTGTACCTGTGGCCTGTATCCATCAGTAGGATAAATTGTGGTACTTATTGTAACGACTGTGAAGAGGCACATGCCTCAGAGAACATAATGTAAGACACATTGTTGAATATGACTTTCTTGTAAATTTGAGTCAGAGTCTTACCTAGAGAGATTAACTCTGTTGAGTTGACACTGAAATACAAAGGTGGTATGTTTTCTTTGTTTTAAAAAAAAAAAGAAAAAAAAAAAAGCTATTTTAATCAAACTTGCTCTTTTTACCAAGCTTTAGGAGAAAAAAAACTTGAGTTCTAACTCATGTTGATTACATTCAATTTTAGATGGCATAGTGCAGGAGATATACAGTACTTAATGTAAAAGCATTGCTACATATGATGCCCATCATACTGAGTGGTCAGTAGAAGACTGATTTTTTTGTGCAGATGTGAGTAAATGTCAATTAGGGTGATTTCAGTCAACCCATACTGAAACAGATATTAGAAAAACATTGCAGAAGGCAGCTATTAAGCATCATTATGAGATATGCAAAAACTCATAGTAAACCTGTCAAAATGTTCTGTGCTAAGCTCAAAAAGTTTTAACCATCAGCCGAGAACATTGCACCTGCTCACATCACTTTTACTGTATCACTTACGCTGTATCACAGCCTCATTGCTGTGAATACCTTGTATTGGGAAAACTGTAAAAGTGACTTGAAAAGAAAGTTAAAGGCAAATAAAATGTATCCATGTGCTGAAACAGAAGAAGAAGAATTTGTTTTTGTTTTTGTTACCAGATGGGCTGGCAACTGTGGAGGAGGAGGAGGAGGACATTTCACTTTGTGGATTAATATTAAAATAAATCTGGAGTTCTATATTTCTTCAAATAAAAACTGGTTGAAAGAAAAATCAGATTTCATATAATGGCTGAGGGCATGGTTGACACAAACAAATAAAGGCCAGTCCCAAAATAATGGCTGGGGAAAAAAGCAAGGATAGATAAACTCCCATTGGCAAAGTATAATAATATTTCCATCCTGAATTTCAACAATATAATCATGCTATTTTCAAAACCTTGGTTGTTTAGTAATTGTCATTTTTTTCACTAAGCCTTTGAAAATGAAATGTCAAATGCTGTTTTCATTTCTAATTTTAAATTGTTAGAAAATTGCATTTTAATTTATTCCCCAAAAGAGCGTGGTCACCTGATAATATAACTGCAAACGCTGGGAGTTGCTGATTTTTTATTTTTCGGTTTTTATTGCCCACTAAGAAGCAGTTAGCAGCAGCAGACAGCAACAGCAAATAGCAGACATATACACTGTAAATGTACTACTCTATTATGTGAATATGCGTATGTGCAGGTGTTGCAGTTGGTGTTCAAAGAGGCAAGCTAATGATCCGTTGATCTGGGCAGACTTATTGACTTTGAGCTAGCCTATAGCTAGTTGTCAGTGTTCATGATGACAGTGGGTTTTTATGAATAGGTAACAGCAGTTTGCAGCATAATGAACACAGTATTGACTGAGTGTTTGTTGGTAAAATGACTATATATTGATGTGAAACAAATCTAGTACAAATCTATTGATTTTTACTAAAAAATTTCTTGCAGTGAATAGGATATGATACAGTAACATAAAGTCCCACTGTTTACAACTTCAACCCATTACGTTTTTTTCCCCCCAGCTTTCATTACTCAATACTAATCTGAAAAAGGATCACTTTGATGATGAGCACTGACTCTGTGTCTGCATGCACTCGTCACTGTGTGCTTATGGCGGTGGCGAGTGAGTGTTTCTTCATGTGTGTATTTGTGCCTGTGTGTGAGGAAGTCAAGAGAAAAGCCCCTGTGGAATAGCAATCAGCAGAACAAAACGAGTGTTGAAAAAAGAAAAGAAAAGATGAATAGCTGTTGAAATAACACAGACAGAGGGGCATGTTGATGGCTCTAATTAAAATCCTGCCCATTAGCTCAGTGTAAATTGGATGATTTCTTCTCCCAGGGGACTGACTGACAATCAAATGGTGCCGGTGGTATGAAAATGGATGTAAAAGTGGGTATTATTATGCTGGTGATGTAACGATAGCTAAATGCAAATTGTTGTAGTTTTGATACCACTAATTCCCACAACTCATCAGCCAATCAGAATCACTTGATCTCTCACAACAAGTGCTTATGCAAACCTTTGCCTGTATATAAAGATGTACAACATCCCCAAAATTGAAGCCAAAACATCTCTATCAAGTCATAAATCATAAAGTCATACATCCTGCCCCTCAATGTTGTCCGATAGGACATGAGCCAAACTAAAAACTCAAATTACACATCATATAAATGTTTCCCAAAGATGGTTTCTGTCATTTTAAGTAGTCTTTATCACACTGATGTATATTCAAATGTTAATTTTTCTGATCGGTTTGGTTTTAATTGGTTATTTCACGCTATAAAAAGGGGGTGAAACATCATGATTGACAGCTGAGCCCTGCCTGTGATTGAGTTGGGCAGATGTATGGACAGAAACTCCATCCTGATCACTACTGCGCTGATCTGGGATATTTTGGCTTGATTTTTATACAGTGGGAGGAAGTAGAGACGTGTCGTCCATCTTTATTTATGTCAATGGTGCAAACATAGATACTTTTTAATAGAATTGGTACACAGATTTGACATGAGTATGTATATACAAGAATATGGCGTGAATATATGGCAAATTTTAATGAATATGCATTCATATTTCAAACGATACTAGAAAAAGTGGGACAATGACTAAATGGATCCTTGATTACAATATTTTAAGAGTGAAATTGAGAAGAGTTAGAAAGCTACATACAAAGTAGGGACACAAAAGGAAGTTGAACATGGGTCCTCCATCTCTGGCATGCAGGGTGATTCTGGTCAGCGGGCCGATTTGACAGAGCTAAAATAATATTCCTCACATTCAGGCCAAACCAGGTCGCCAAGCCATTTTCCCCAAAAATGGGGTAGTGCCTTTCTGGCAGGGTGTTTTGAAAGTGTCATTCTTACTTAGGTGAGGCAGAATTGCAACCAAGCATTGCTGCATTAGTCTGGGTGAGGCTTGGTTGCAAAGAGTGCTGTTGGCAAACTGTGACATGAGACAACACTTTGCTTGAGAAATGTTTAGGTCATTGATATAATTAAAATATATTTAATTAAATAAACATAAATATACGTTTACTGCATAAAATAAAATTAAAAAAATCGGTGTCGAGATGTTCGGTTTTCTAATCCAATGTCTCTTTGCATCCTCTGGACCCACAAAAATACAGCTTAGAGCACAAGAGGTCCATTTTCTGACTCATGATAGAAATCACTATTCCCCACTGATGCTTTTCTACTAATGAGATTATATTGAGTATAAGAATCCTTGATTTATTGGTTGATTTATTGAATTATTTATTGATTGACCCAAATTACAGGCATCTATTGACTCAGCTGGTATAGCATAGCTTCAAAGGGGGGGGAAATAAGGGTATTATGGCCAATTTTCAACAATAACAATTTTTGATTAAGATGACTGAGAATAAAGATTAAATAGAGGTCATTAAGCTAACTAATTTGCATTATTACCAGCATTAAATTTGCATTAGTGTTAGTTGGGTGCAGCGATCTCCTGCTTCAGCAACGCATGGCTTCAAAGAGATGGCCTCTTTCATGGCTCTCTGGCGTTTATGTGCGTGCGTGTGTGTGCATGTTTGTGTGTGCGTGTACACGCTTGTACCCCACTGTGTGCTTTTGAACATGTTTACAGTTTAGGTAGCAGTGTGTGCTGATGTGCATATGTAGGGGAAAGGGTGTGTGCTTGTCTGTGCTTACATATATAGATGTAATGTGTGTGTGTGTGTGTGTGTGTGTGCGTGCGTGCGTGCGTGCATGCATGCGTGCGTACGTGTGGACCTCTAAGATTAGCTGAGTTATTTAGATCCCCCTAGTCCTTCAATAGAGGACTTCAAATTGATTTAGCTGAATTGCCTTTCAAAGCTACTTCAATTTCACCCCTATGCAAATGTACTCCTCTGTCTCTCTTTCTATCGCTCATTCTCTCTTTCTTCCACACTCACGCCGTCCCTCCGTCTATCTGTCTTACTCTGTTACCCCACCACCTAATTCCGCCCTCATCACTCCTCCTTTTCCCTTGTCCTCTGTCCTATCCCCCTTTTCTCTTTGTATCTTTAATACTCATCCTCCTCCCTTTATTTTTCTTTCTTTTTCTCATTCATGTCCCCATACAACTCCCTCTCTCCTTGCCTGCATATTCACTCCCAAAAATGGTGTGCGTCACATAAAAGGCTGTTAACGTAACAGTCTCACAGGCAGATCACCTGTCAGGAGTGTGTGTGTCTGTGTGTGTATGCCTTTGAGTGTTTTAGGGTGTGACAGCAAAGCAGTGAATCATTTAGTTAGCTCCCCTTGTCTGTGCTGCAGTCTGACTCTGGTTGTGTGTGCATATGTGTGCGTGTGTGTGTCAAGTGGACTAAGAGACCTTGACAACATCAACACAATTGCAAGTCCATAAAATGGAGGCAGCGTTTTAGCTTATGTACCTGGAAATTACTTCTGGCATAAACCGCTTGTCAGCTTACATACACTCGTGCACAGACACACATACACACGAACACACCCTGAGGTAAAACGCACACAGATGTACACGAACACTGTCCTGGACACTCACAGACACTTACTGATACACAGACCTGTCATGTTGGCAGGTGGGTTAACTAGTTTCTTCTCTGTTTCGGTATACCTGCAAACATATATTGTCTGTAAAGGTGACACGCTTGTGCTTTGTGCATGCGCACAAAACGCATACAACGTTGCTGTATAAATCTGCACACACACACACACACACACACACGCTCTTCTCTGGCGCTGCCTTGCTGCATCATTTACTGAGGAATCGTTAAATTTTTTTGATAGATTCAGCAGTAAGGGGTCGGACTGAGATAGTGTCTATTGATTTTATATTTGGCAGACTGCGCTTTGGCCACTTAGTCCTGCAATATACCTTACTCTCCCTCTCTCCTCCTCTGCCTCTCTCACTCACACCGTCAGTCTGTTTCTCACTCCCTGTATGCTCGTCTCACTCCTTTTCACTTGCTGTCTTTCTCTCAAATACTAATTCTTTCCACTTCTTCCACCTTTCTCTCACTCACTTGACATCTGTCCTCCGCTCGTCTCTGGTCTTTCTCCATCAACTCTCATCTGCTCTTTCTGTCTGCCTTTCCCTCGCTCACTATTCCTCTTCTGTCCATCTTCATTGGTTTGCTGTATTCATTTAATCTTCCCAAATACTTTTCTTATCCTTTTTTTATGTCATTTTCTCTGTCTATTATATTCCCTCCTCCTGACCCTTTTACTCTATTTCCCTCTAATACCTTCTCTCCACTTTTCTGCTTCTTCACCTACTTATACCCCATCCATCCAGTCCCCCTCCCTCCCTGCCTACCATTTTCTGCTGCCTCGTCTTTTTATTACTTTTTCTCTCCATCCTTCCTGCACTCTTCCTTCTCCATTCTTTCACAATATTATTGTCTCCCCACAACCTCTTGTCCTTTCCCCACCACTTTTTTTGGTACTTTTGATTTTGACCCCTCTCTCTCTCTCTACCTCTCTTTGTCTATTTCCTACTGTATAATTAACCCCGAGCCACCATCTTTCCTCTACTCTGTGAAAATAAATGTGAGCAGGGTAAAGAAGTTGTACAGGTTTCACTGAAAAAAAAAAAAAAAACGAAGTTGGATGAAGTGTGTGTGGTGTCACCCACTTTGAAGGAGATTTTGAAGCTTGTAGACTGGATTTTCCACAAAAAAAAAGAAAATTCTATTAAGAACAAATCAGGCAGCAACTATTTTGTACTGCATGTAATTACGGCCACCCTGTTCTCATTCGCAGCCTGTCAGAAATTGTCTCAACCAGTCGCACAAGGTACCCTTTGGTGTCAGGCAAAGACGCAAAATGGTTTAATGTACCTGCAATGTAAAGACGTCCATGTCAGTATCAAGTGCTGTGAACAGACGACGTATACATGACGTAGTTTCCAAAACGAGCAAGTGCCAAGAAGGGTGGACGTCTGGGTTGAGTGGAGGGTCACACACAAGCTTCCCCCAGAGTTCACGTCTGGTTTGAAACTAAAAGTCACCCGTCTTTTCCTAAACCTAACCAAGTAGGTTTTGTGCCTAAACTTAACCAAACGTCACCAAAGTTCTGTGCCTAACCATAACCAAAGTAACCACAATCATTGGTTGCAAATGGATGTGTTCAATTCACCATTACCCAAACCAGGTGAAGACATTTTTACCTAATTTTTAAACTCTTTCTCTTTTAAATTCTTTCTTGTTTCCTTTCCTTCCCTTCCTCTGGTGTTTCCTTCCATCTTTATACTTTGCTTCTCCCTCATTTGCTCATCATGTTTTAGTGTGTGTGTGTGTGTGTCTATGTACAACTGAATAAATCATACTATGAACAGAGAGCAGACTACGTTCTGAATGTGATGGTGTGCTTTAGTTTGCATGTGTGATGGGGAGTAAACTCATGGTGTGTGCATGTCTGTTCAGTGCTAATATTTGGTTTGTGTCTGTCTTCACTGTAGTCAGTATACCATGACACCTGTTTGAACTAATTAACTGAGTTGACTGAGGTGATTGTATCTATATTCTAATACCAATATTTCTAATCCTGAGAAGTAATGGACTGTCACTCTGAGCCTCCAGCCATTTCAACATGTTTACATGAGACTCTCTCTTCTCTTTCTTTTGCCTCTCCTTCACTCAATCCCATCTCTTTTTTTTCTACTAATTCGTTTAGTTTAATGAAGCGATAATTCTGGTAATCTAACAAATAGATTACTAATGAGGCTCAGTGAAGTTCAGTCAGGAAGACTCTCTTTAGACTCATCCATGCACAGTTTTCTCTCTCTTTCTCTGTGGCTTTGTTCTGGGACCTGCCTGCCCTTTCATGTGCAGATGTGGAAAGCCTATAACAGAGAGAGCACGCCTCCCTGCCCTTCCATTTGTCTACAAGGAAAGGAAGCCTTAGCCTTCTCAACAGTGTATCAGTTGACATTCAACAACACTGTTTCAACAGACAAGTAAGGTGCATTTCAATGTTGATCTAAAGATTTTATAAAAGTGTCTTTTAACTGTAATGACTATTATTCAACTAATAATTTGTAGATTTGTCAGCATCTTACTACTATTACCTACTCAGCTGTGCTCTTAAACTTTCTCTCCCCTTATCTTTTTATTCCTTGTAGCTTTTCTCTAGCAAACAGCTGCGGCCACAGAAAAAAAACAGCTTTGGTCGCAGGGTATTCATTTGACACTCCAAAATGGAAACAAGGTGGCTTGATGCTCCTCATAACGCTTTTTGTGCTTGTTGAGCCATTTAAAACAATAGGTGTACCAATATGCACAGCCAGTTATATCCAGCTATGTTATATGTTATATTAGTTGATAACATGTTGTGAAAAATATACTTAAAGTAAACAGACACTGTATAATCTGCAGATCAACACTTGAAATGCACCTTGTAGTCTACTGGCAGTTGAATACATGCTACTTGTCTGTTGAAACAGTGTCAGCTGATACACTGTTGACATGATACCAGATGTTTTCTTGCTTTTTTTTAATTTATTTTTTTTACAGTTTTTATGTGGTCGATTTCAAGTTTAAAAGAAATTACACTATATTGCCTCTCAGATTGGCATTTCCAGGCTTTTAGATGATCAGCCATGTGCACAGGCAGGCTGTAGACAGTGATGAGAGGGATACATAATGTTCACATGACAAAACTGCTATTCACAGCCTCACAGCAGGCTAAATCTCACACTGAGACCGATAATCCTAGAGTCAAAAGGCAAGTCACTCTCTGCCATCTGGCCTTGCATTAACTTTTCGCTCTCAAGAATCTTAAAGCTGAAGAATGCAGGGAAAGTCTGAAGGATATATGATTTTTATCCCTTTGATTCCCTGTCTGTTTCCATTAGGCAAGAGGGCTGTTGGTTAAAACCAGTATTCTGTGGTAAAAATGGACTAATATTTACTTCTTCTTCATGCGCCAAGTAAATAAATAAAGTAAATAAATAGCAGAAAGCTATGGAGCTTGAAATATGTTGCCATTTTCCAGGCACAAAGATTCTAACAAAAGTTGCATTGTGGGAGGTTTAGGATCCAAGGGTTTTGGTGTTTCTCCATTTCAAGGCACAAAATATTAGAATAACTCTGCCTCTGCTAAATATCTTATATCGTAAGTCCACTGACGTTAAGCAAATGCAACAATACTGCAGTACCCCTTTAAGATGCCAGTAAGCTAACCCAGGGAAATGCATTCTGATCAGAAATAGTAATTTTAAAAAAATCCCTGCTACAATGCATCACTTTGTACAACTGTATTGACTAAAAAGAAAAGGAGTATTAGATTCAAAAGCCCTTTTTCATGCATATTACTGTCCTCTCCACCTGTTTGACCATTGCTCCTCCTTTGCCTACTCACACTTCCCACCTCCTTCTCTTCCGATCTCTCCCAGTCTTTTGAGCGTGAGCCGAGGCATCTTGTTCTAGTCTGTTATCAACCTTCAGACCAAATAACGAAACACGGAGTCTGACAGAGCAATCAGGCAGCGACCACAAAACGCAGGGAGAGTTTTCAGCTTCCTGTTTGTCTGCCTGAAACAAATGAAGCCGGCAGGGGTACTGGCTTACATCAGGGGACAGCTTGTCACAGATAATGCTCTCATTTGGAGGGAAATTGACCCTGGGCGCTGAATCCGCAACAAGATAAGTTAGTCTAGCTAGAATGCATTTAGGATTTTATTGGAACAAGAGAGTGAGAGAAGGAATATGTGATGAAAAAAGGGGAGGGAAAATGGCATTATGGCCAAAGATAAAAAGGGTAGAAGGGTGTCCATATAGAAAGAAACAGAGAAAGAAATAACTTTAGTATACAGTATGATGATACATGGTGGTGAAGTAATGCTACTCTTCCCCTGATCGCACATTATTTAAATTAATTTCAAGAATCAACTATTAAGGTGTTTTGTCATGTACTAGAACAGCAGTGAGTTGTAATAATCATTATTCCACTTGCACTGGTAGTAAGAACAGGAGTAGCATTTTCTAGGGAGGAGCAAGTACAACATTATCTGTATCTGTTCAACCAACTACATTATCTGTATCCGTACCTATACACTTAATGGGTTTGGCTTAAAACAAAAGTGTGTGGTGCCTGAACCGAAACTGAGTGGGGCTAACCAGAAGTTGATATGGGTTGAACAGAAGTTGCTATATTTACTATTTATTAGAACTGAACAGCCTCAGAATTGAACTTCAGATCAATGTTTTTAATCACAAGAGTAAGAGAAGTATTTACAGAACAAGTTTTTCTTTTTAACTTGAATTAATAAACTTAATAAACTAAATTTTATACACAGTCACCCAATGATGATTACCTTCATTACGTGTACAGATAATGAAACATTTTACTTGGATGATACTCATATAAAGTACATTATTTGTACCTAATACTCGTTTCAGCCAAGTACTCACTCAACCCTCGTATTTTTCTCCCAAATCAAGAGTGATGTAATTGTCAAAGTAGTTACTCTCCTCTTGTATCAGCTCACCAATGCACAGACTACTAGAAGTAATCAGCTTTATGTTCTTTTTCAATTACAATTGAATAGTCCTAAGTAACAAAATCTCTCTCACCACGAAAGTATCTTTGCTAATATGCTTTGCTATTGCGATCTCATTATCATATCAACAATGGCTTTCTAAAGATCATGACTAAACTTCCTTGTTTAATTATATGTAGACATGAGGTGCTGCCTGTCCTTGTGATAAAACTAATCTGGTATCACCAACATTTAGCCTCACTGGGGTCAGCAAAAGCATCATTTGTTAAGTGGTGTGTTAAATAAATGATTTAAAAGTCTTACATTAAACCGCAAGTTTTGTGAATATGTTCCGTACATTCTTGCCAACTGTTGCATTTTTATAGTTACTTAATATACAACAGCTTCAGATAAATTCCATTATAAAAAATAAACTACTTCATATAATACACTGTGTGGGTTACTGTGCTAAACATACAACAACATACAAATACTTTACAATTATTTGCACACTAAAGCAGTTGCAGTGTGTGTACTTGGAATGAACTAATGTAAGACTAAACAGGCCAAAATAGTGGTATTTTGTCCTGTTTAGTCTTACATTAGTTCATTTTTTCTCATTCTTTCTCTATTCTTCCTCCGTTTAAGATCTTGGTAGTTTCCCACCCAGAATTCTACGCTCATTTTGTTTGAACATTGTTCCTTTTTTTTTTCCTCCTCAAATTTTTACAATTTCATGACTGTCCTGTAGTAATGCTGTCATCTAGAGGGTGGCGGTGTGCTTGAATATGAATGACTATGTGTTTCCATATGCATGCAAATATGCTCACAAGTGACTTGATGATATTTAACTAGTCTGCCTGTGTGTGTGTGTGTGTGTGTGTGTGTGTGTGTGTGTGTGTGTGTGTGTGTGTGTGTGTGTGTGTGTGTG
>JBBPCS010000386.1:11650521-11663917 GCA_037974645.1 Hollardia meadi
CTGCTTTTTGCTAACTACTGCACTTTGTTTGAGTACTGCTATTACAAGTTTTTACCTTGCACTTATTTATTTATTTATTTAATTAATTATTGTGTTGCACTGAAGTCTTTTTAATTTACCAGATGGTTTTTAAAATGTGAAACATTATTTAGTTTTTATGTACCTACATAAGAATGACAAATAAAAGGAGTCTGAATCTGAATCTGAAATACTACCTGAGCCATCAGCTGATGTGGGCTGGCTTCGAGATCAGCTGATTTAGCTGAGACTGTGAGCTGAGCTTGACTTCCGTGGCTTTCCAGAACTGCCAATCTGCTCGTTTTTGTATGTACAGAGCCTTTCACTATACAAGAGTCATACAGTATTATTACAATGGAGTGATATATTTTCTTTAAAAATATTCATATTAAATTTAGGTTTATTAAACTGCATGTTACAACTGTTTTAGATGTATATACTGTATGAAAAAAATTGTCAGTGTTCAGTTGTGAATGTGTTTGTCTGAACTAAACTGAGCATACTTGCCTACAGACTTTGACGAAGTCATTATAACTGACCACTAAATCTTGGTAAGTGACTCCAGTCTTAGAAGCTTTAGGCATTAGGGACCCTGGTTTTCAACGGAGCCACCCTTTCTAAAAATAAAACCACTCAATGAGGTACTTCAAGTCATTTTGGATAAAAGTGTCTGCTTAATACCATTTAGTATATTGTATTGCTCCCATTAATGCAATATGGACCTCACTCTCTCACTGCCCATTGACTTCATCCATTCCCAGTGGGCCATCTATCTGTCCATTGACTGCCATTTAGTGTCAACGGGGCAATAACTCGTTAGGTGAATGACGTTTAGACACTCAGCAGCTCGTTGCAAAGGCCAGGGGTTAGATGGCTGTTGAGGGGACACTTCATTCTCTCACTTTCCTCTCCCTGTCAGTTTATCCAACATCCTTTTATACACACTCACTGATCTCACTCCTGTACACACAGTCACTTGCTCTATCTGTCGCTTCACTTACCCTCTGCCCCCTTTCCTTTTACTTTACAACTATGTCTTTATCTGCCGTTCTCTGTGAGTGTCTATATTAGTTCACTGACATTTACTGTAGAAATGTGGACACTAACTATGTGGGCATGAAGAGTGCATTCGGCCCACTTTAAAGAAATAATTTCATATTGCCCTTAGATTCTTTTGCTGTTGTCAGCTTTGTAATTTAACAACTAGATTTGCCAACATTTTAAAAATATTTTAGTGATTTAAAAAAAAGGGCATCACAAAAAAAAAACAACTTTCTGCAACTCAGTGGCTCAACTCAAGCAGTTTGGCAACTTGCTTAAGGTGAGTTCAGGAAGCTACCTTGATGGTTGTGACCAATCAAACACAGATTACTGTTGTTCTGTTCTTTTGTGTTTTATTTCTTTTCCGCTAACTGTCATTGAATCCTTAATGTAATGTGTTGTATGCAAACAGAATTTCTGTTGAAGCTAATTCAGATATTGGAGAGATTCATTGTAGCTTTTTTTCACCATTGTATTTTTTATCATGCTAGTGTCACTTTGACCACAGGTAAAACGAAAAATAATTATGCATCATCCATAAAAGTGCATCATTGTTCCGCACACACAAAAAAAGAAACACAGAGCAAACTATGTACAAAGGCCAATATACACAGAGCAACTGGAAATCATGAAAGGATTCCTCTCCGTGGCCTAAGGCAGCAAATTACTCACATGGATCCACCCATTCCAAGAAGTATCTTTGCACAAGGTATACATTTTTAATGTTAATGTGTAAAACCAATGAATATACTGTATGGACAAGAAAGAATATATGCGATTGTGAAGAAGCAAAAAGAGTGAACGATGGAGAGGGGAGGTTTTTCTTTGTTTTTTTAACCATGGCTGGCCAAGTAAGACCATAGATTCCATTCCTTACTTTGTCATATTAACTTTTAGCTGTCCTTTTCCCCCCTTTTTTCTTTTTAAATCTCTGTGCGAACAAGGGTTTTAATATGGTGCAAGGGAGGGCAATGACTTGAGTTGCATCATAAAGAAAATGTTCATTGAGCTGTCACGTGGCCTAAATAAAATCAACTGTGTACTATAGTGGCATTGCCGCATTGAATAAACATGGGCCTGTCTAAAAAAAACAAACTGTTTTTCAGTGTAATTCCTTATTTTTGCCTTCAATTTCACCACAGGCAAATACCACATTGCACATATGAGCCCTAATACAAGATTACACTTGTACATTAAAATGGTATAAAAGCCTAAATTATGTTTACTATATCCACATCCGCAGGGCAACAGGACCTCCCTGTCTGAGAATACAATCACAAAATTATTTTCAGTGAAACAGTATCATTTTTTCACACACTTGCTTGAAGCCATAAAGAAAAGCACTGAACAGAAATAGCACCTCTCTTATCTAAAAAAGAAAATGGGAGTAAAATGTTGGAGAATATATAATTTATCATCTCATGTCATATTTCACTTTAAAATGGAGGTGGAAATTTTAAAAAGTCAATCTGTCAATCTAATGTCATTAAATAGAGGCCCTTTTGTGATTTGTAATTTTGGGCTGCATTAATAAAATTGACTTGACTTGGCATACTTTATTATTAATGAGCTTCTGAAATACACATTGACAAATATGTCAAACTGGGTACGTATTTGCCTTCTGTCTTTGGCTGCTTGCCTGGCTATTTTAGTGTGCTTTGAGTTTTTTTATCTGACAGTTTAACAAAATTATTGGTAAAATCCATGGCGCTGACCAGGGTTCTGAAATCTATCAGCAGTTGTGCTGCGGGTCGCTGTTTAATGATAATGAT
This sequence comes from Hollardia meadi, assembly GCA_037974645.1. Lineage (NCBI taxonomy): Eukaryota > Metazoa > Chordata > Actinopteri > Tetraodontiformes > Triacanthodidae > Hollardia > Hollardia meadi. The sequence goes on from JBBPCS010000386.1 coordinate 11,653,353, forward strand.
GATTTAAGCCAGCATGTTCTCATGCCCATCTTGTCAGATATCAACGTTTTGTCACGGCCCTTCGCGTCCTATCCAGACGCACAAGGTACCCTTTGACGTCAGGCAAGGATGCACAAGGGTTTAACGTACCAGCAATGTAAAGCCATCCGCGTCAGTATCAGATGACTTCAGCAGATGGCGTAGCGCAACGTACTGTATTTTCAAAAGCAGGAAAGCGCCAAGAGGGGTGAAGGTCTGGGTTGAGTGAAGGGTCACACACACAACTTTCACCCAGGAGACCGGAGTTTGCGTCCCATGTCATACCAAGTGTCACCAGTCATTTCCTGAAACTAACCGCGTAGATTCTGTGCCTAAACTTAACCAAATGTCACCGTTGGTTTGTGCCTAAAATTAAACAAAGTAACGTAGAACTTGTGCGTCAGGGTAGGCTTAGCATGTCGTTCGGTGACACCAAAGGGTACCTCATGTGTCTGGATATGACTAGATGGGCGCATGACAAAACGTCAATATGTGATGAGCTGGGATGAGAACGAGTTGTTTAACCATGTTAGAAGTGTTACTGAGACTTTAGTTACGAGTTTTACATGAAACTAGCTAGGGGCTAGTTTACAATTGCCAACAAGTCCTCCACATTGAATGATTAAATACTGCATTTTGTTTGTCACTGCCTGTCGTATGACCGATCCTTTCTCTTGAAAATTATTTATACACAACTAATTTTTTAAAACAAATGTGTTTTGGAGGAAATAATGCAGCCTGGATTACATTTTCTGTGAACATAATTTGGAAATTCACCTGACAAAGCGCAAAATGTTGATTCTGAACATATCAGTAAATGTTCACATGTTAAATTTGCATGCATGTCTGAAAGGGACATTACTGTACTTCAGTTCCTTTCTCCTTGTTATTTCTCCCTACCAGTTGTATGTCTTCTGTCCTTGCCTTTACCCTGCATTTAACCTGCTTCGTCTCTCTCTCCTTCCCCTCGATGCTCCACGCTAATCATGCACTAGACAGTTCCACAGGCCCCCAATTCCACTTCAAAGGGCAAGCATTTCCTCCTTGTCTGTAAGAGGACCTGTCAGCACTGCCTGCCTGCCTACCTACAGCAAAGAGAGAGCAAGAGAGACATAAAGAGAGGGTGAGAGGGGATGGGAGACAGAAGGGAAGGATGTCAGAAAAAAGCAGTAGAGGAACAGAAGTCGAAGAGTTGAGAGCAGGATCCTCGAGGAGAAGCAAGTTGTGGTTGGCACTTCACCAGATGAATCAAGTCAGCACAATGGTGCATTTTTGTTAAGTGTGTGTTAAAAGTATCTGAGTGCTCTTGGACGAGCACACGTCAGCGCTATGGCAATCTCATAGTTGAAGAAAAATAGGGGAAAAAACAGACAAGGCACTCAGGACCATTTTCACACTTAAGAAAAAAAAGCTTTACCTTTTCGATTTCTTTTTGAACTTTTCTCCCGCTTTGCCTACCTCTCTTTCTCTCTCACTTCTTCTTCTCCTCCCTCATCTTCCCGGCTCGCTTTTCCACCCCGCAGCAGGGAACAAGCGAGGGGGCGAGCGAGCGGTGCGGTGTCCTGTTCCTCCCCGTCTCGTTTTTGGAGCGTGAATTAAAGTTGCATTCCGTGCTGCCATTGTTAGGGTAATAAGAAAAAGTTATCTTCAAAGGGTTCGGGTGGCGAGAGCGGAGACAGCCAGGGGGATGGAAGATGAGGCGCGTGCGTGTGTGTGTTTGGAGGGGCGTGGGGTTTGGATAGAGCGGAGATTTTTTTCTTGAGTCCGTCTAATGCGTGAAATTACACCTGCCACCTTCCTGTCTGTGTACTGTGAGCATGTGTGGATTCGTGTGCACATAATCGCACACTTCCATATTGTGCATGTGCTCATCCACACTGATGCGTATAATACACACTGAAAAATAATCCAGTTAAACACACACACACACACTAGCCACCACACATTCCTCATCTTAGTGTGTGCTGTCTAAAGCTATATTTCTGCTAACATGGTGCGCAACACTATATTCTTATTAACAGGTCCAATTCCTATTAACAGTCAGTCCCAGATAGCAAGTTAATTAACTCTCTGCCCTCCTTCTCCCCTGGCTATCAGCGCACAGGTAGCCTTTCATGTTACCACCGAGAGATAGAGGGTGCGACAGCAGCAAGGGGAGATGTGAGGAGGGAGCGAAAGACAGAAGCCAGAGGTAAAACGAGGGATTGGAGAAAGAAGGAGTGAGGAAAGGAGGGAGAAGGTAGGGAGAGGTAAAGGATAAGGGAGGAGAAAGAGAGAAAAATGAGGGGCAAAGGAGTGAGGTAAAAGAGGGGAGGGGATGGGAGGATGAGGATGGAAACATGAGCTAAATTGGATTTGGATGAGAAAGCGCTGAGAGGGTCGTAAAGTGGCAGGGGTAAAATGTAAGAAAAGCTTTTTTTCTTTTTTAAATTTCTTCATCTTTCCTTTTTTTATGATTGTCATTTCAACACCTGCTCAGCAGCACAGCAGGAGAGGAAACAAATGGAGAGGGAGGAATTAGGGGTGCGGCGTGAGCTGAGGAGGCGAGTGCTTTGAATGAAAGGGTTGGGTTTTGATCTCTCGTGTACTTTAAGCAGGCTGACAACCAGATTATTGTGTTTTACAGTAGGGGTCAAGGGTCCTGCCAGAGAGCTGGCCGCTGCATTAGTTTACCAGAGACATTTCAAACTATTCAGATGTTGTAGCTCTTGTAAAACATCCAGAGTACATTCCCATTGGCAAAGGTCTGCTTTCTTTCGTAGACAGAATAGTGGATATTTGTGAAGTAGCGTATGCATACTTTCATTTGTGTGTCTGTGCTGTGCTTGAAGCCACATAACTAATTGGTTCTGCTTAGTCAAAAACAGCCACGGCTTGTTTTCACATGGTAGAACAGCAAATGGACACAGTGTTCCTGCAAAAAAAAAATCATCATGTCCAGAGATAGTTTACAATATTATTCTCTCGTGTTTTCTAATATACTTCAGAGAGAAGCAAGAACCTGCCTACTTTTGATACAAACTTCCCGGAAAAAGAGGAAGCATCAGTCGTTTGAGCAAGTGCTCCAAATCATCAGATGTTTACATTCAAGTGACATCTAGTGACCGGTAGCCAAGGAGGAAGTTAGGTGACTTTGTTATATAGCAATATGGGTGATCAGGGTCAATAGGAGGATCATCAAAAAATCTGACTTTAACACACGAGTGTGCTGTTGGGTTTTCCATTAGTCAACCTTATTTTAGTTTTGTTTTTTTAAAGCATGTCCATGATCATCCCATAACCTTAACCAAGTTTTTACTGTTATTGTCACTATTACAACTGTAAAAAAGATCTTTCTCTAAAACTTACCAAGTCGTTTCACACACACACGACCTTCACCCAGGAGACCGGAGTTTGCGTCCTGTTTGAAACCAAGCATCACCAGTCATTTCCTGAACCTAACCAAGTAGGTTTTGTGCCTAAACTTAACCAAAGTAACGCAGACCTTGTGCATCAGGATAAGATGCACGGGGTGCGAGCCTTAGCACATCAGCTAGGGATGCTAAAGGGAAGGCTTTGTGAATTGGCCACAAACGGCAAAGGGCCCATTGTGCGTCAGGGAAGGCTTAGTGCATCGTCCGCCGACAGCAAAGGGTACCTTGCGAGTCTGGATAAGACGTGAAGGGCGCATGACAAAATGTTGGTATGTGACAAGATGGGATGAGAATGGGTTGAATGAATCTTGTTGAATCTTGTTTCTGAACCATTTCTGTTGCCACGTACTGTGGCCCACTAATTACAAGCAGCTACATGCGTGTGGGCCTACGTGTACATGTGTGTACATAGTGTTGCACTAGTTTTAAATGACATACAGATTTTTTTGCCAAAGATATCCTGAGCTCATTTCGTTCCTTTTCTTTTTCATTTTGGGAGCCAAAACACACACTCACACACACGCACACACACACACACACACACACACACACACACACACAGAGCTGTGCAAGGTCTTTCTGCTGTTTTTGACAAATCCTGCGATGGTTGTGAATACCGAGCACTCATTCAGCTCAAACGTTCTGCCAAACAAGCACCGTAGGACAAGAGAGGTTGACTGTACTGGTTATATTATGCTTTGAGAATGAATGAGTAGAGAAGGTGAATCTTTGCAGTGCACAAAGTTTGCAGAATGACAGACAGACGAGTACAACAACAAACTCAATGATGGATGTTACTTTCTAGATGAGGATGTCAACAACCACTGCATTGCCTCACAAGGTAACATTTTGTTTGTGTGCGCGTGCGTGCGTGTATGCGTGCAGTACGCAGTGTGTTAAAAGTTCTCTTTTTGCTTAATGTTTCGAGTTGTGCTTGGCCTCCTTGATGATGTCTTATTCTACAGTTAAAGTGGCAGGTTGTTTATTTATGTAGCAGCACAGAATGCAATCATTTACAAGTGAACTGTGTTTACTGACAAGAGTTTTACGAAACCTTCCCGAGCCCATGTTGTTTTTGGATCAAAAAAAAAATCAATGAATCAGTGTGTGTGTGTGTGTGTGTGTGTGTGTGTGTGTTGGCCTGCTTGTATATCTGAGTGTAACCCTCAGGCCTTTTTTTTTTCAAACCAAGGCCTTCATGGTCTCAACTTGATAAAGGGATCGTGACAGACAATTAGCTCACACCAAATTGATTGTGTGTGTGTTTCTCAATCAATGCCCATGTTTTATTGGCAAAGCCATTACTCATTTCATTGAGTTACTGGTGCATACAAAAGACAAAACAATAGGGAAATGTGTAATTTATGTTGAAGTGAAATCTATCAGATTAATGGATGTGTATAAACAGTAATTTGCACTCAGAAACAGGAGTGAAGTATAATTGCCAAAACTAATGATTGTTGTCTTAGTAAAGCTAAAAAGGTTAAAATCGAAATTTAAATTTAATCTCAAATTCTAATTTCAGTTGTTCCAGGCGAAGCTTGCAGAGGTTCACTGACATTATTGTGGGATCTGACTTAACAAATGACACCAGTGACCATAAAGAAAGTTTATACAGTTAATCTTTTTTAATGGTTTTCCTTTTTCTGGTTTTTTGGTTCTTTTAATAAAAATTAATTATGGCTACATTATCTTTTGGTGTACCAGATCAAGAGCCCGGATACTTGCTGGATAACTGTCTCGTAATACCATTTAGCCGTGGTTGCTTTGTTTGACACGGGGGGCGATCTAACCGTCGTATAGCTAATGTGTAGCTCCAGGTGGCTAAGTGAGCAGGGGCAGGGTGTATCCTGTCGACTGCACCACACTTGTTTAAACCGCTGTTTTTATCGGTTTCCATCAAGCTGCTTTAAGCTCTTACCACTCGCCCCTTTTACTCGACGGACACATCACACCTTCTTTAACCGTGACACCACACAGCTCTCCGGCTGGTCTGGACCAGTGCCCTCAGTCCCCCACGTCTCGCCCTGCCCGTCCCACACTTCCCATCCCAGGACCACACCCCCTTCGCTCCTCACCTCATCCCACACAGCCACTATACCCTGACCCACCAGAGTGGAGAGGGTCGTCACACACTTTTTATTTGAATCATGAAATTAGAGTACTATTCTTCATTTTCCCTTGCTTCACAATGTATCTGTTCCGTTTTCAATACAACCAATATGATATTACCATTTCATAGTATCGAAAGCTACTATAGCTGCTACGAAAGCTGCACATTAGATTATTATGAATGTGTTGGTATGTGGTCACTGACTTTTCTGTACCATCACAGTGTGCAGGTTGTTAATTTGAAAGAAAAAAGTATATCACATTTTGTGTGGCTTGAACTTTTTTATTCTTGCCGTGGTACTTAAAGAGGTATCCCGTCTTGTACTAGTAATGTATCTAAGTTTAAATTTCTTGTATCGAGACAACCTTTGTTTGTATACAGACCACTGTAAATACTGACACATTCACATTTCTCGAAAGGGAAAGGCTTTCATGCATTGAAGACTCTAATTACCAGTAAGTGCAATTAATTTGATTGATAAAACGTTTTAGGGTAGCCTTAAGATATTTTACAGAGTATGTACAGTATATGGAAAGGGTCAAACAATATAACAAGGCAGAAAGTTTCCAGAGGGAAAGAGTTTGAGTATGGTAAGGCCCAGGGTAACTTTGAGGAGATTTTTTTCCCAATAAGTGCAGGCACATGTGCTAATCCGCCAAACTCAGGCCTGAAAGAAAGATTAGAGAAATTTCTGCTGATACAGGAAACATACTTGAGGGGTGCGGGAAGGAAGGCTTTGAAAAAAACCTAAATCTCAGTGGAGCAGAGCAAAGTTGGGATAGTGGCCTGAGCCAATACAAACTAATGAAAATATACTACAAGCAGGAAGTATAATTCAGTTGACAATAACAGTCTTGGGCATCCATTAAGATATTTTGAATTTTGGAGTAGTTTATCACCAGTCACTTCAGTAAGGCTGGTTTAGTACAATCAGTGTCATCATCATTTAAAAACTCAACTTCGTCCGTCATATGCCTCTTAAACATACATAATAGAGTTTCCCATTAGCGCAAATTGTTTTTTGATCTCCTATGATTTCGGTTTTCTTTAGAAAATCATAATTTATGGTTATCTATTACTACTTTCAGCACCTAGGGGTACTCTGATAAAGCGACTTAGAGGACAGTTCATCATATTGGTAAAACAGGTACGGGAGGGAATAACAAATCAGTCTCCCTCCCTTCATCGTGTAGTAGATCCCTTGATTAAGGCACTCAATCCGAGCAGAGATTCCCAGCAGCAACACTCAAAAAGTGTCTTGACAGTGGGACTAAGAAGACCCTATTCACTTTTGTTTGACCTGTTGGAAAGCAGCAAAAAAAATATATTTACAGCTTCTGCTCTACAGCCTCAATGCTCTATCCACGCATAGGCCCTGAAATAGCTGAGTCTGTGCTGAGATACAGGGCCTTGGTGGGCATGGTGGCAACTGGGCGGCTTGGGCTGGGAACCGTACCTCAAGCCTGTTACCAGGCCCAAGGCAAGGGAATGGAGGAGGAACGGACCAGCAGAATGGTTAGGATATGGCAGCAGGGAGCATGGACGAGGTGGGAGTGTACACTGGAGAGGAAGCGCTCCTGGTCTGAGATCTGGCAGGCAGAACCCTAGCGTATCAAGTTCATAGTTCAAGCCGTGTACGATCTCCTACCCAGTTCAGCTAATGTCCACATTTGGGGCAAGAGTGACTCTCCAACGTGCCCTCTGTGCGCCAGGAAAGGATCACTCAAGCACATCCTCAGCAGCTGCCCAACAGCCTTGGGGGAGGGCTGCTACCGATGGAGCCAGGTGCTTAGATCAGTGGCAGAGGCCATTTCCAAAGCTGTGGCCACTAACAAGTACATCTGCAGCCAAAGGTACATCGCCTTTGTTAGGGCTGGTGAGCAGCCTCAGCCACAGCCTAGATCAGCAACTGGTCTGCTCACCTCTGCAGCGGACTGGGAGCTGTGAGTTGACTTGGGGAGGCAGCTCAAGTTCCCAGACTACATCATGGCAACCTCGTTGAAACCAGACATAGCGCTGTCATCAGCCTCTTGGAAACAGGTGCTATTGATCGAGCTGAGCAGAAGAAGTCCAAGTACCAGGACTTGGAAGATGTGTCCCAGCTCATCCTAGGATGTATCTTCGAATTATAAGATTTTAAGAGATAATTTGACAAGCAATATTTGTTCATAGGATGATTAAGTAGTTTCGTCCAAACATTTCTACCAGAAAGTCGTACAAGCTCATCTCCGGGGGGCAAGTTAGAGCAGACATCTGGCCAATGTTTGCCAAGAATCTGAGACCATGGCACCATGGCATTGTTTACTGCCCCAGTTTTTTGCTTGTTTTGTGGGGAGTGGTTTTACAGTCTGAGGGAGTGTTCATCCCTTAATTTGTTTATCTTTAAAAAGCACTTCCTTTATGTGTCTTTGGGGAATTAAAATGAGGAGATGTGCACACTACAAGATGATGGAAGGGTGGCACTTGGCTCATGTTCTACATATAGTAAATGTGTGTGCATGCCTTACCATCAAAACCAGAACATACACAAGTATCCCATATGGGATATGTTGCTTTTTGAATTAAATTAATATTTAATAAAGTGGATTTTAAAATTGATTATTTTGAACTTTGCCCCTACCTCCTTTCTTCTTTCCATATCAGTCTCACTACCGTTATACTGTTTCTACTTTTTGCTCTCTTTTTCCATTTCTCTTTTCCTCAACACACCCACACACACCCACACACACACACACACACACACACTTGTTCCTGTCACTGTTTGATCAAACTCCACCAGTCATTTTCAGCTGAAAGCGCTACAGTAAATAAAAATAAAATGAAACAACGGGATGAATAAAATATCAGCATGATACTGAATAAATAAAGGTTTGACAGTATTAATAAGAAAGAGTCAGAGGTATCAGACAAATAGAAACCAGCACCCGCCACCATCGCCTACACATTCAGCACTGATGAAAGACTAAGGTGTGTGGGTTAACAGACAGCCCTTCCACCTTTACCGCTCTTCTTCCTCTCTCTTTTTATCTGCCTTTCCTTTTTAATTTATTATCTCGTAACTTTATTGGCATATCTCAGTAAACAGTCACATGTACATTTGCAAACATGCATTACACAAAATTACAAAATTACCAGTATCTATATAAAAGGTGTCTTTCTCCCTCACACACACACTTGCATGTAAAGTGTGTAGAAGTTTCAAGCTCATGTGATGTCAGAGATTGTGATCATAGTCTTCAAAATGCCTAAAATGAATAGCTACAATGGTTAATCATTTACCAAGCCATTGAGAAGAACAACTTTTAGGTTGCCAGCTTGTGAAAACCCCCTTTCGTTTTGTTTATTCTACCCCAGAACACTTGTTGAAGGTCTTTATTTCATCATTACTGACTTTGGAAAAGAGCTGCAGAGCAGTTGAAAAAAAGTTATTACTTTCAAAAGGAAAGTATAACCACTAGTCAGAGGGATTTTTCCCAACCTAACAAACTGAAATTTGTTCTTATTAATGGCATATAACCCATCTGTAACGGATAATAAATTAAACCTATAGTCTAAAACTGTTATTTCAATGTGTCAGATACATATTTAACCACATTTTAGGTAAATATAAGTAGTAAAGCTGGATATACACTTTACGATTTTAGAAATGCTGTTGTTTAATTCCAACTCGTACTGTACGAGTAAATCGTAAGGCGAAAGCTTCCGAATTATGTGCTCACACTGTACGTGTAAAATAGAAAATAGATCAGACTGTTGTCATTTTTCTCTCTGTGAAATATATCTGCAGGGTCCTGGATTTCACTTGTCTCATTTGCAAGGCTTATATCTCTCTCCGTACCTCGAACAAACACATGCGCCTTCAAAACGGGTCAGTCCAAGTTTTGATTCCCTCTTTCTCTCAAACGCACATACACACACACACCCACACACACAAACATCAGCAGCACCAACAACAAACTAACAAGCTAGCAAGCTAAATCAGAGCAAAAAATATTACAGGCATCTGAAAATCAACAGCTATTTCCTGTTCATATCCTGCCAACATTTCTTTTGTTCGTGATAGAAAGAGGAGGCATGTATACTGGCACCTCGTGTCTCCATGGCACTTTCAGATGCTCCGTTTGCCCCTTCGCACAGGTGCAGTGAGAAAGTCTTCATTCAGTGAAACCTTGCTTATTGAAGACTGTGGGATGCAGTTGAAGGCACGGAGAACTAGTAAGTGATCTTAAATAAATTTTTACGTATACTGTTCAAAAGAGGTCAGAAATAGAGACGTTCTTTCTGTGAAACATTGTGTTTCACAATTTAATATGGATTGTTTTTGAAGGGAAAAAATGAGCATGGGTTTAAGATTTGATGTAGTGATGCATCATGCTGGGGTGTAAGGGGGGATGGGTCAGAAAAGATCTAATCTAGTGTAAGAGACAGCCAACAGGACACAAAAGCTTATTATCCTAACCAAGATTAAAAACCATCCAAGAAAGAACCAAACCAAGAAAAACCCAGCCAGCTCACAGGTTTCCCATAGGTCAATACATAGTCCAGATGAGAAATTTAAGGAAATGATCCTCTCTTCAACCTGATTTTAAGTTCACATAGCCATCTAAATGCAACGCCTCTCCTCATTCACCACCGTGGGCATTCCGAAAAAAAAGGCACATCTCTGTGGCAGCGTGACAGAGTGGTGGTGATTGGCCATGGTCGTTATCATTCCTGTCAGGATAGGTGTGAGCGCTCTCAGTTAAACTAGCTCTTGATTGGTTCAAACTGCCAGGAGGCCAACAAATCCCTAATCAGAGTGTTAGCATATGAAAAAGGCGAGATAGAGGGAGCAGGAGGGAAGGCACAGGACAGACGGAAGGGAGAAACATGGGAGGGCGAAACGTAGGAAATTTGAAATGAGAATGATATTTAGATATTTGCGGTTGGAATGATTGGAAAACTGCTCCCATGCCACATCAGCATGACTGCGCACACACACACACACACACACACACACACACACACACACACACACACAC
>JBBPCS010000386.1:11665970-11680263 GCA_037974645.1 Hollardia meadi
TGTGTGTGTGTGTGTGTGTGTGTGTGTGTGTGTGTGTGTGTGTGTGTGTGTGTGTGTGTGTGTGTGTGTGTTCGAGAACTTGCAGTAATTGCTTTGTGCGGGATTGGCCTTCCAATTTCACCCTAAAAAGAGAAATTGCTTCTTGCTTTTAACCACTGGAGAGAGGGGAGTGCTGGATGGGGGTGTTAGAAGAGGGCTGGGGGAAGAGAGGGGGGTTAGTGTGTCCAACATCATTTCAGCCGCTCTTTAGGAACCATTAGAAGCATTTTTTCATTGGAGTGGCAAAGCCAGAGCACAGTAGTAGGCCAGTTTTAGCAAAAGTGGAACTTTTAGCTCAGGAAACACATCTGTGGAGATGAGTTAAGATTTAAACACAAGTGCAACTGTAATACAAAGCTACTGGTGCAACTACAGTTCATCTACACTGAGATTAATAAAAATCAACATAATATAGGCCTACAAAGTCTCTTTATTCTTCTTCTTCCTTTTCCTGTTGAGCTGAATGATAACGTAACCTCAGCCAATCTATCATCACGGCTCGGCACAGCTGAGAAAAAAAATGGTCACAGCTGCACTTTTCATGGTTATGGTTTCTTATTTACCTACTAATGTCAGTATGTTTCACGAACAATACTTTATACCTGACAAAGACAAAAATAAATGTGAAAAATTGTTTTAAAACCAATTTAAATTCAAGACACAATACAAAAGCACGGGAAAATACCTGGAAAATGCAACTAATTCTGCTTTTAGAAACTTAAACTACTTAGTCAAAGACCACAAATTGATTGCATTTAAAAAATAAAAAGCAGGTGAAGACATTGTTTTGTATTTAAATGTACTGCATAGAATCTCCATGCAGACACGTCAGTGTGTCATGGTTTTGGGTTTAGTTTATTTCCTGCTTTATTTTGAAGGTTCTTTCCATCCTGTGTCATGCCTTGCTTTACACTTCCTGCCTTTGTTCTTTTCCCGCCTTTTTTGATTTACCCTCATTAGTTTCACCTGTGTCTTGTTACCTGCCCTCCCTCGTGTATTTAAGTCTGTGTGCGCCCCTGTTTGTTTGCCAGTTTGTTGTTGTACCTTTTGTCTTGTGTTCCAACCTTTTTTCCTCGTGTATATATTCCTGGTTTTCTGGATCTTTGTTGCCATGTTGCTTTGCCTCTTCCTTATCCCTTTGGATTTGTTTGCTTGCCTTGGACTGTCTTCTGGTTTTGACCCTCGCCTGCCTCACCACCCGTAAGCCTTGTCTTTTGAGTCCCCTACTTCCTTGAGTTCCTGGCACAAGTGTAACACAGTGTTGTAAATTTTTTCCATCCAATGTCATTGTTTTTTTAAATTGATTAAATTATGTATTTTATTTCCACAATATCGAGAAATGGCTTAATCTGTAACAGATCCTGCCGGAAAAGGACCGGCACCTATTTGATTAGATCCGACGCCTCCTTTGCAACTATCAAAATCTTTAAATTATTTTGGATTCATCTAATATTTATTTAAAAAAGAGAGAGAGATGTCAGGTCATGCAAGTTTTGTGCACATCACATAAGCTAATGTTACTGTGATTTGAATTTGGATACCCTTGCTTTTTGTTACCTAAATATTTTGGTATGGTTACTGTAAGCCCCAAAGCTACTTACATAAGTGGGTGTTTGTACTGTAAAATGGTAAAATGAGTATGGCTATGTGTGTAGGTGCAAGTCCATAGTACTGAAACGGAGTGGAGGAGACAGACAGACAGACTTCGTCACTTACTTCATTTAGTCTGCTAGCACCTATGCATTGTTCAAAGTGCCCCAGGCACTGACCCGCTGAAGTATGTTTACGGTATGGGTATGGTTAAACAACTAAAACATTCTGTGAGGGAAAAGATTTGGTTAACTGATTACTAAAAAGGCAAACAAAGACCGTGACTGGAAGCAAATTCATTTCATTCTCCTACACACGTGCTAGATAAAGGTTATACCATTTCCTGCTTGGCCTGTCACAATAATTACGTAATCATCTAATTGGCCAACATATGTTTATGTTATCGTACATATCTTATCAAATGATCAAGATATGAACATGACCTCAGACATGACCCAAAGAAAAGTGGTTGTAATGGATTGTATTACCTGTTAAGGAATGGAAGACTAGATCCGTGTCAAATGTTTAATAATTATTTAAGTGTAATTTTTGTGAACAGAGCCTGAGAGTCCATTTTATTTATTATTTGGTTGTGTGTTTTCACTTTATGTTTTATTTAGTTTTATTTATTTTTTTCACATGCCAAAGTCTCAATATTATTAGAATTAAAACTTCATTGCGCTTTGCCCAAGTAACAGATTTTGTGGCAGCGGAGGCCTGTACTAGGCCTATATTAAGAAAAGAATGCTCCTCACACTCGTTTCCTATACAAGCCATGGTTTCATACAAGCCAATCCTCAAGGCAAATATTTGATAAAAATGTCCGATGAGACTGCTTTTTATATAGAACATATGTGATGATGAAGTCTCTTTGTGGGAACTACTGTGTCAGAAGAAAGAACAAAGTGAGTGTGTGAAAACTAGAAAGAGAGACAGTCTTGGATTGTATGTGTGTGCAATTGTGCAACTGAGAAAGCCTGAAAATGACTTACAAACCTCAAAGAGGTGTTATCTTCCTCTGTAAAATCAAGTTAGCATGCTATGCTGCAGGTAGACAGGGTTTAACCTCCCAGTGTTGCCGAATTCAAACCACTCGTTAACAAACTCGACGTAACACGTTCACTGTCATTACAGGCACAGTGCAGGAAGGGAATGGCATCACTGGAGGGAGGAGTGGCTCAAATGAGAGGAACTGCAAAACTGCGTAAGAAAGTGTGAGAGAGATGGCTGGAGAGGGAAAATGGGATGGGTGAAAACCAGAAAGCGTGTACAAGTGTGTGTATGAGGTAGAAAATGACAGGAGTGGAGGAGGGAGAGGAGGCGAACACATGTGATAGCCAAACTCTTCCACCTGTGAAATAATAAAAGACATGCTGGTTTATCATTTTCCCTCTCCGCTTTCCCTCGTCTTCATCTCCTTTGTTCCCTTCTTCCTACGGAGTGTTGCCAGGAGGCAGAGGAATGGTGCTTTAATGTGGCCCCTATCAGTTAGTGCTATGATGTCTTTGTCCTTCATACCTTCTATCTCCCTGTCCCACTTTGTCACACTGAGTATTAACTGCTGAAAAAAGTTCATCCAACTTATTGAGAAAGTTAAGGGGAAATCAATGACTAAACCTTAAATCTGGTAAATCTAGTATGAAAAATTATTTTTTGCAGTTAGTTCTTAAGATAACAGAGGTTTTTATTCCTGAAACAGCTTGTGGTTAATGTTGATGTTGTAGAGGACAAATCATTTTACCCTTGAATGAGCTGGCAAAGTTGATGTTTCCAGCAATCTTTTTACTGTGCACCAAGATAGATTATACTAGCTGTCTGAGGCTAATGTGCTCCTCTCAACTCTTCTGTGATATGCAAATCTGCAAGCACAACCACTATATACTGTCTGTCTGGATATATAACTTAATTAGAATTATGTCAAAATAATTACGTGCATGATTTATGTGTATTTACATTTCAATAGCCACACCTAGCTTGAGTTTTCACACTTGCATGTTCAGTTGTACCGGTTTTCCCATGAAACCACTGTCCGATATTGCTATATAACTGCGTTCTGTATGAAGTTAGTCTAACCCAGAGGATTGATGTTACCCCTGAATGTGGATTGTGATATGGAGTTATCATATTTCTACAACTGGGTATTTTTGTAACTACTGAACTTGAGTATCATCGACTGGATTTCAAGTTGTATGGTATTTATTCTGTCAAGGCCAAATGCCCTCTCTCACAATGGTAACGAAAGTGAAGAATAATCATGTATACGCCCCGTGATTTGGATAAATTACCTCCGCCAAGGAGGTTACGTTTTCACCCGTGTCCATTTGTTGGTTTGTTTGTTTGTTTGATTGTCACCAGGATTATGCAAAAAATACTGACTGGATTTCCAGGAATCTTGGTGGAAGGATGGGGCATGGGCCAAGGAAGAACTCATTACATTTTGGTGCGGATCCAGGAATGTTTTATCTCTTTCTTTAACATTGCGAGATAGGGCATTTTTCGACATTTTCATAAATTTTCGAGGGAATTATGCATGGATCTTGATTTTTTTTTAAAATCTGGCATATTTAGAGGGCTGGTACCTATGAGTGTGTATACTTTAGTGCAGATCCAAATAAAAATCTGGATCTAATGGATTTAAACATGTTTTCATAGTGGGGTAGTCTTTTCCTGGCTGCTGTACAGTAACAAACAGCGCTAGAAACCTGCAACTACCACCAATGTGTAGCTAAGTTAATAGGGATTCACTAAGGTACTAACAGAGTGTCACGAGTTGCTGCAGTTGGTGCTAAAGCTTAAGTAATGCTGTTGGGCCTTGGTGGAGGTATGTGCTCTACTGAGTGCCATTGTAATTTCAAAATTTAATGGGCTCTTCCGTGGCCCATGCTAATACCCTTTCACCAGTTTTCCTGAAAATCAGGCCAGTAGGTTTCCTTGAATCCTGCTGACATACAGACAAAGGGACAAACAAACCAAACTGAAAACATAAAAGACCACACATCGCCATAGTAAAATATTCTGTAAATCAAATAACTACTAGGCATAATGAACGAACAGGGTAAACAGCTGGCATGGAACTTGGCAACGACTGAATACCGTCTGGTGACAAAACTGTCCTCAGAACGGAGGACCAGGAAGATTACATTGACATTTCTCTTGGAAATATTATTTGCTCACGCCAAAGCTAATGAGCAAAACCAGCTTGCTATCTTCTGATTCCTGGTTTTTACTTAGGATTTTTGTTTACGGTATAATTGTATTTAATTCAATTCAGTAATTATTTATTAAGGGAACCTTATATGTTGTGTGGCGTTTAAAAAAATATTAAATATGTTTAAATCCAGGGTTGCAGAAATTGTTTCCATAGGTTGAACACAGACCGGCTTTACTTTTTCTCCATTCCCAAGTTTATGTGTTGGGAAAATACAAGTTATCTCCTCTTCTCAGGCTATAAAAGATCTAAGGAATAGCTTATTTTAAAAAATGAACCAATTTCCAATTTTACCCTCTGTAATGTTTCAAAAGAAAATCATTATACCTGCAACACAAGATATTAAAGATGCTGGAATAATCCATACAGTTCCACTTACTCAATTACTACCAGTGTGTCAAAGCTTTTTTTAGGAGATTGGTAGTATGTGGCTTTATGACCAAAGCTTGCTGGTGTAATACTTATTTTATACAACATTTTCCTTTAGACAGTACAACTTACAGGGTGTAGCAGTTCTTTTTCTCCCCGGCTTTTGACAACACTGCCACCGTTTCTGTGACACACTGTATATTTTAATTCTAATCCCTGCATACCATCAAAGAGAAAAAAAAGAGAGAGGAGGAGGTGTGATTGTTACAGTAATCCCCCGGGATCCTTAATGGCCAAAAGTGAATGAGAGCAGAGGATTAGGGGGCTGTGACGGCCAATATATTCCGTAATTAGCCAGTTAACAGCTTCAGCGATGGCAGGATTACCCGGGTCTTAGCTGAAAACTTGACAGAGGCTACACATGACTGACAGATTGCACAGCGCTGGTGAAGAGGGAGCCGGTAGAATGCAAGGGGGAATGAAAAAAGAATTGGAGAGAGAGAGAGGGGGGCAATGGAGTGAGAAATTGAAGAAAGAATGGACGTTTTTCGATAGTTAAACTTGTCATTTAACCAGGTCGTTTGAGAATTCATCAACTTACTTGATGCATCTGCATGAGTCCATGATCACCTCTTACCTGACACATTGATCCCGTGCTTTAAGTGGAAAAAAAATTGTGCCAGTCCTCCCCTTATTCACCTGTTGGCATGTGTATCGGGCGGCCGGTATCGGCAAATCATTAAGTCATACATTCTTTTGTGGCCATTCATCTTGAACAAGGTTATTGTTAACATCGCAGTCGGCTGCAGTATCGGTAGCAACAGGCGTTTCTATATCAACAGGCTCTTCGCTGTTAGCAGAGGCACTAACGTTAGCTTGCTGCTCCCGACCTGCATTTTCTGGCTCGGTAGTATTTGACTGTCAGAGAGCTGTGTCATCATCCGACTCCGTTCCGGTTCACGTTCTCTTTGTGCCCTTATGGAGCCAGGCCAACATTACTGTCGTGTTTTTATTTGTCTGCTTTTTCCCGTTTATCCAACATTGTTGTGACTCGTAGCGCTAGTGTGACATTACACTTCCGTGAGAACAAACGAGTGAGCGTCATGTAATGCCCACGAGAACAGAAAGAGGCGAGCGTCACATAGTGCGCCCTGGGTAATGTAGTTTAAGTGCCATTATGAATCGCCAAGAGACAGACTCTGATATGGAGAGGACAGGAAAGGGTCCTGGGAGCTTGTGAGAAGTCCCAGTACACCGGAAAAAGTCAGGGGGTAAACTCTAGAAGTGTTGGTACTGTGTACCACTTAAAGCACTGCATTGATCATATTAAAAGACAAAATTACTCTATATTCTGGTCTTGAAATTAGGAGTGAGGTCGGAATTAACAAACGCATTTGACTTTGACACTGAAAACCACTGTTCACATCCTGTCCCCTTTCAACAGTCCATGTTTTAACTATTAACTATTTAACTATTTAACTTTTTTCTCTCAAACCATGATCTTACCCCAGTCTCAAGTAAAACCAATCAATCAAAACTCTTAAAATATTTTGGAGGGCACTGACAAACAATGATGTCCCTTCATGCTAATTACCAGCAATGTAATTTGTTGTTTAGTTTGAAGAACTTGTTGCAGTTTCTTCTGTCACTTAGCTACTGGAAAGGTATGAATTAGAGGTGACTTGATGCTAATTTTGCTCATTTGTTCATCTTTTTTGACATTGTCAGAAATTAGTCAATTCAACCATTACCGAGGTCACAAGCTTGTGTTACACTGGAATCCACTATGTTGGGAGGTGTTTCTAGTTTTCTGTCCTTCACATGAGATGGGTACAATATTAGAAATAATAATAATAATAAACTGGCAACTGTGCCATGTTTTACTGTCTTGTCGTTGTTTTCATTTTAAGTCAGTTCACCCAAAATTGCAGGTCTGTTTCAGAATTTACAATCGGTACCACACCCTCAGTTTGTATAGTCTCAGTTTGATGGGACTGATGTTTATTTGAGTAGCATACATATTTTACAGGGGAACATATTGTCACAGCAGGGATGTTGGCGTGGCTTCATTTGATTGTCCTGTTGTTTACAGGCATGCCAAATTCAAACTTCAGACAAAAACATGATAGTAGAAAAACTAGGAGATCTTTCATCATATACACAGAACCATCAGTTTTAGGTGTGTTCATATACAAAAAAAAAAACTTTTGCAGAAAACAATCTGTTTTTTGAGAAAAAAAGTCTTTCAGCAGATTTTATCTCTTTGTTATTCTTTTGTTTTTCTTGATGAGTCATGAAGACATCTGTTTAAATTAAAGTAAGTTCTATATTGCTTCTTTGATTCGTCAACTGAGGGAAAGCTTTCTGGGGCTAGCCATCAGGAGAGGCCCATTGAAGCCAGCAATGATCATGTTTATCCTAATATGAGCAATGATGACCACATTTTATTTTGAAGCAAAATACTCTCCATTACCTGTTTTAAAAAAAAATCAAAAATAAACATTTTAATTATTGCTGCTTAAAATGAAGCTTGTTTAAGCCTTTATTTTTGTATGCAACATCAAATGTCCAAGTGCAGCCACATGATCTGACAAATTACTTATTGATCAGGTAGAAGATGCAAAAGATAGCCAGGGGCTAACATTACTAGCCAAGACGTAGCTAGCATAAAGGAGCCGCAACCTGTCATTTTGACGGACAGCGTCATAAAAATGTCGTCATATTATTACCTCTGTTACAATCCAGCTTGCTGGGGGGAAAGGGAAGCAAAATTAAAACCAGTTGTTGTTGGTTAAATTAAGCTTATTTATTGCCAAGAAGCTCGGTAACAATTTACAAACAAAAAAGGTGAGGTAAAACTACAACAGAAAAGGGCCAGTGCTGTTCAAAACAAAGAAACAAATATAACCAAGGATAATATAACCAGGACTCTCAAAACCTAGAGCCATATATGTAAAAGAAAACCAAAAAGTGAAAATAAAACCTCACTATGTATTTCTACTCAATGGGAAACTACAAAATGGGAAACTAAAAATACAAACCGAACAGCACCCCTGCACCTAGTTGTCTAAACAGAAACTCATCTACGTGTGTTAGCGTAGCCAGTTAGCCTATTAAAACCTTAGCCAGGCCCAGTCCCAGTAGTTCACAAGTGCCTCGGTACTATTTCCAAATAACGCTCAAAATCTCACACTGTAAGGCAACGAGAGGCACAGTGGGGAGCTGGAAGCAGCAGCTGCCCAGACTGGCAAGCTGAGCAGGCTTTTAACACGTGGTCCCTAATCGTTTCCCACTGGTTGGCATTTAATTTTCAACAACAACTCGATCACAATAAGTTTAACTATACTGAACAAACTTACAGATTATGCATTTATAAGGGCATGGAGAGAAGATGAACAGAGACACTGATCATGCTGAGCAGGTTAGGTTAGGCCAATGATTAAAGGTTCTGGCTTTTAAAAAAAAACAATCAATACAATGGGAGACAGTTATAGCAGGAGGAAGGCAAGTCCATAGTTTTTGGCAGCTATTGAGAAGGCCCTATCACCATAGCATTTAATCCTGGACAGACAGGAGCCATTGGATGAGGATTAAAGGTTTCTGGAAGTGAAGTGTGGGTAATAATGGGGTTAAACCTTTGCCACATTTCTCTTGCTGGCATTCCACCTCTTGGTTATTCTAAATTTCCCAATGTCACTGCAAGTTTTTATGTCATTCTGTCCCATGATATTGCATATAATTGACTACTACTCAGAGGTGCTCAATCTGGCAATGTGTTTTTAGGACTCTTCTGCATTTGCAACATCAACACTTACAGTCAGTAGTCTTACAAAAGGTCTGCTGTCTTAAAGAACAGGGTTACTAAACATCATACCGATTTGAACTATGAGTTTCAGGAGCAAAAACTATACGATGCAATATATAATATGTGTAGATCATATCA
Organism: Hollardia meadi; assembly: GCA_037974645.1. Taxonomy (NCBI): domain Eukaryota; kingdom Metazoa; phylum Chordata; class Actinopteri; order Tetraodontiformes; family Triacanthodidae; genus Hollardia; species Hollardia meadi. The sequence goes on from JBBPCS010000386.1 coordinate 11,675,120, forward strand.
AATCGAGTCTTGAAAAAAATAACAACAAAGAATAAAATAAATCTGAGTCGATACCAAGTGAAGGAGTGTGATTACTGAATAATTTATTAAATTTGGAAACTTTCCCACATTTAACATAATTTGGCATATTTTCTTGGGGCCCTCTGGAGGCCTCTCAAGGGCCCCCTGGGAGGCCTTGGACCTTGGTTTGAGAGCTAGTACCCTGTCTTCACCAGCACCTGCTGTTTTCTAATCAGCACCTCCTCCAAAGAGTGTTCCCTTGAACAGGCCCTTATCCTCTGTGGACCAATTAGAAGTCTCCCCTGCCTGTTGTTACTGGTTCCTCTAAAGTTCTGACCAATGACAGATGGTTGAATATAGAAACAACAGCAGACAACGAGACAACACTGGATGAAAAAGAAGAAAACAACATGGGCATGCAATGATTTACAGAAAACAAGAAGGTTAAAATGTAGAAGAGGAGGACGAAGAAAGAAAACCAAAAACATTCTCAAAGAAGACCTGAGCAGAGTCAAGTGTGAAAGATAAGATTTCAGAACAAACACTGAGAGATAGAACGATTAAAAGACTACAAACTACCTTGTTATAGATTACTATAAAGTGAGCCTCCTCATTATCTTTGTGCACCATGCCGAATAGTATCATGTTTCTCTATGTGACACATGCTGTCTGTGTTTTTAATACGCATTTCAAAAGTGTTTTTCATGCTTCGTAAATGTAAAATCAATATCCATCAGAAACTGACAATCAAAAGAAAAATCCTGCAAATCCTGTCTCAAAATTCTGCAGTACCTTTTGAATGTATCAGACATTCTTTAGAGACTCACAATTTGTTCGACCTAGGACGACAAAAGTAAAAAAAAATTAGTGAACAAGATTTACCTGTACAGTTAAAACCTCACCATCTGTTCGATTTCCCCTCATGAGTGGTATCAGATGCCCAAGGTCTGAACTGTAGGGAACCTTTCCAGATCATTTCCCAGTGCTCAGTTCTTTCCCAGACTGTCTCCCTGATGGGTTATTATCTCTCAAAGAGTTTACATTCAAAAAGTTTTTCTTTTTAAAAAAGAAAAAAAGGTTTTTTGATCTATGCATACAGAAAGGATTCATTAAAAAAATTAAAACTATTAAGCTAATTGCTTCCATTGCGCCAGGTGAAATCAAGTGAAACTACTAACAGACATGGGATTATTTCCATAGCCCCACTGAGGCAGGCATTATTAATCAAGTACAGATAGTATCTCATATGTTTCGCCAGATATCCCCCTGCATAAAACATACATAAACACACAGTCTATAATGTATCATTTTTCTACTCCTGGATCTGTTTACCTGTTCTATTTATGTCTGTATATATGGTGTGTGTGTCTGCCTGATTGAATGTCCAGTGAGCAAAGACACAGAGACACATGTAAGTTATTTTTTTACTCCTTTGAAGTAGACACCTCCTTCTCATTCAGTCTCTGTCACTGTAACTGTCATTATTTGTAACATGCGGTTGACTGGCAATCTAATAATATTAATAATGTTTATAATCCGTTACCCTTTTTCTTCATGAACATAAATATACACATCAGAAGCATTTAGTGCTGAATAAATTTCTGTCAATCACTGGAGTATGATTTTCCAAAGTGATCTCATGGGATGGCGTATGAATAGCACACCACTTCGCCATTTCGCATGTCATTTCATACGATTGAAGCTTTTTGCATGTCATTTAACGCCGTCCGCATTTCGTGACTTTTAGACATGCAGGAAACGACAACGTCAGGTGACTTTCGTCATGTGACATTTGTTGTCTTATTCACGTGACCTACAGTCGCAGTTTGGTTAAGTTTAAGCATAAAAATGGTTAGAATCAGGCAACAAAACGACTTGGTTGGGTTTAGGAAATCACGGTTTGGGTTAAAATCTGTTTAATTATGTTACGTAAGTCACGTAACTTACATGAGTTATGTGAAGTCAGTTCAAAATATTACGTAACTTGACTTAAGAACATGTATTAACAATGGTCAATATCAGGTTTTACACAGGACGCAAACTCCTGTCTCTTGGGTCAAGGTCCACTGCTTGTTTGACCCATCCACCACCCAAACCTCCTCCAAGTGCGGACTTTCTTGCTCTTTATTCTACGTCATCTTACATTGTTTTTTCTATTGCATTTGCAGCTAAAAATTATTGAGAAAAGCCAAATGCGGATGCTGTTAAATGACTAAAGACACTGGCGTGTTATTCATACTTCATTTAGCGAGACCAGGCTTGATTTTTTTCCATGTGAGTCCTGATAATGTGGTGATGATACAGGATGACGGTTGCCGAAACTGTCCAATCAACAAGTTACCCGTCAGTCTGTATAACTTTGTTTACACTCCTCTTGGTTTGTTTATAAAAATTCAGTGTGAAAATGAACCAGACAAGCACTAAAATACAGCGTTTAATTTTTTCCTTTGGTCCGGTACAGATGAACCAATCTACAGGTGTGAAAACATTCTTATTCTGTACAAAATACAGTAGGAACCTTGACATTTGTTCAAATGAAAACATCACAGATTGCTTCTTTAATATTTATCGTACTGTATAGTTTCAGAGTGTCTTCTCTGCTCCAGAGGTGAGGTTGTAAAATGTTTCTGACTCTTCAAACAGCTACCGCTGTGCCTTAGAGGAGCTGCAATCATGTAATCTGTTGCTTGACAAATATTTCAGTTGAGTGCATTCAACTCTCAGCCAGGTGTGCTGCTGCCTCTTTCTCTCTGTATGCAACAGAGGGGCTGCTCTCCAGATGTCACCTTGGATAAGATGAGCAGAATTGTGATGGAGAGCGACAAAGAGAGGGAGATTGAAGGCAGAAAAAAGGAGGTGAGGGTGAGAGAAGAAAATACGAGCAACCGGGAAAATTTTAAAGAATGAATTACAAAAAGTGCAAAGGGAAAGAATTAAGAAGCAGATGAATGAGAGAAGATGCAAACCAGAAAAGCATTGAAAGGGACAGAGAGAGAATATGTATGAGAGACTAAGGCCAAGATGAATACAAGCAATTAGGGCAAGAGCATGTCTTTTGCAGCTAAGATCAGTATCACTCATGACAACACTGACAGAAAGAAACAGACAGAAGAAGGAAAAAGCCAAAGATAGAGAGCACTAATCCAGGATGTCAAGATACATATTTCTGTCAGAAAAGAAATGGAGCAAACAGCCCTTTGTTTGCCAAATAAACAGTTAAGTTCACTTTCCTCTCAACATATCAATGATTCAAAAAAACTAAGAAAAAAACCCATCTCATATCTTACTTATTTCCCAACAATTATTTCCAATAACAGTAATTTATCTTGTAGCCTTTTTGATACCACACACACATAGTCATTTTATGAAATACAATAGAGCACAACAGTCAGTGTGTATTATTATTTGGGAAAAAGATGGGAAATGAGGGTAGGCAAGCAAAAGGAGACTATCTTCACATAAATGTCTTTTCAGTAGTAGATTGGTATAGTTTGTGCAGCAATTATAGTTGAGCAGAAAGAAATTGATGGAACCAAAGAATGAGGGAGTGGAAAGTGAAAAGAAAAGGCACGGGTTGCAGAAAAATAAACCGTGACAAATGCAGATGTATAAAGAAGGAAAGGTCATTTCCTGTACAATTGGGCGCTCATGGTGGACTCTCGAGGGTCACAGCCAAGCTAGCATTACCACTAGCAAGCTAATCTGCTTGCATGTTTACTTCCTGCTGACACAATTGGCTGTGTGAGCATTTATTACAATATTATTTATGTAGGTTATGTTTTTGGTCCAGTTTGTTATATTATAAATATTTGAGACACTAAACATTTCATGGAGCTGTAATAGAAAAAAAGTACTGATATTTTAATTTCAATGTATTTCCATTATGCAAGTAATTTTGCTGTTCTCTCACAATTGCAGTCTTTCCATCCTCCCATCTTTCCACTCTTCTCTGTCTTTCCACCATCATTTTCTTTGCATTGTTGTCCCTGAGTGTTTCCCTCTCTCTCTCTTTTTATCCTTCCCCATCATCCTCCTTCTCTCCCTCACTTTGACTCTTCTTTAAAAGATCATACGGCAACTCTCCCAGCTGTATGCTCTTCACATCACCACTGTCAGCTCAGATACACTGAAGGAAGGCACTCGGAGTACACAATCACACAGACACACAACAGGAAATAAACAAATATGTACAGTACCAGATGGCACAAGCACACAAATATAGCTTATGCATGTGTTGTGCACCTGCATACTCACTAATATGCCTATACCAATATACAGTGCACATGCTTAAACTTCTATAAGCACACACATACACGGCGCAATTGACATCAGAAGATAAGAACAGACACTCAATTTAAAATAGAGCCTAGATTGTAGCTGCCGTACATGCTTCCCAATCATATTCATATTCTTTTCAAAAACCTATTTTATTGTCATTTCTGATTATCTAGACAGAAGCCAGGGGAGACAGACAGGTGGGGGGGGGGGGGGGGGGCAGGACAGGTGAGAGGGAGCGCAATTGACACGGAGGATATTTTCCAACCTCTTAAATGATATCCCAAATGATAGCCATTTCAAAAGCTCCATTTAATGCTTTTTACCCTGCTTCTGTTATTCACATACTGAAAAAATAATGGCATAAATGTCACTCGGTAGATAGAAATTGCTACTGTGCAAAGCCAGGTGTAATCAGCCAAGCAGTTACCTGTTTCTAGAAAGTTCTGACAGCTGAAAAGAGAGACAGCAGACTACATTTTACTCAGTGTATATTAGTGCATATGGCATCTTGAACTTCCACTGTATGTATCTATTTTAACAAATGTTTCCATCCGTTGCTCAACACATTCTTGGTGGAAATCAGAGAGGCAAATTATCAGTTAATGCCTACCTGAAATATTATATTTTCACCACATCATGGATTTAAGTGGAACAGAAATTTACCTTATTTCTCATTTTTAAACTATAATTAGACTCCTTGGAAAGAAAAAAACGTAACTAAGCCTTGAGCCTATGAATGGGTCTTTTGTGGCATTCAGGAGTGGACAAACGCCATGCTGTATGACATACACACATCGATTAAAAGCCTCTTTTCTCTCTTCTTTAACAAACCCACATACCGCCGGGTTGGGGGGGGGGGGGGGGGG
>JBBPCS010000386.1:11698795-11716662 GCA_037974645.1 Hollardia meadi
CAACACTGTCGTCTTCTTTAGTGACACACCGCTCAAAGTGGAGAATTATTCGGGGCTGAAGAAAAAATCTTCGGGGCTACAGCCCCGAATGCCCGGGCCAGGCAACGCCACTGGTTAATCCTCCAGTCAATTAGTAAGTCAGTGATTGAGTCTATAATGGTAGAAAATTTGGTTTCAACTAACCTTGTTCTATTTTCTTAAACTACTTCTTTTCCAAAAGAAGAATGCTCAGCATGTGAAAAAGCCAATGCGTTCTCATCCCAGCTCGTCACATATCAACGTTTTGTCATGCACCCTTCTCGTCATATCCAGATGCGCAAGGTACCCTTTGGCGTCGCCGGACGATGCACAAAGGCTCGCGCGCTGCGTGTCCTTTCCTGACGCTCAAGGTCTACGTTACTTTGGTTAAGTTTAGGCACAAAACAACGTGGTTAGGTTCAGGAAATTAGTGGTGACTAACACTTGGTTTCACATGGGACGCGAACTCCAGTCTCCTGGTCTGTCGTGTGTGTTTCCTTTAGACCAATTTATGAAATTCATTTAGAAGAATTAAAGAAGTCACATTTATAGAGTCACTCTGTGCAATCCCATTTCACACACTCACACAATTAGGTCCATTCTTTTGCGATTACCAGAGGCAATGGTCCATGTATGGACCCTGGTTACAGTCTAGGTAATAAATCCCGCCCCTCAATCTTATCAGATAGGACATGAGCCAAACTACAAACTCAAAGTAAACATCAAATAAGATTATTTTAGCTTCCTTTTTTTTTTTTACAGTAGGAGACACGTCCATCTTTTTTTTTTTCAATGGACAAGACCTAAACAAGTTAACCAAAACTACAAGGAGAGTCAGTGAGATTGTAATCACAGTCTGTACACAAATACATAGTCGTGAGAACAGGGCTAATCAGGTAAAATAAGTGAAGCCCCTGTACTGGTGAACCATGGGAGTGTAGGTCCTTCACAGTTCATCTCCAATCTTTCTTGTCTTCTACCCAAGATGCTTTCTAAACGGCGCGATAAAACACTATGAGCATCTGATTATTTGTTCCAGTCTTTGTACTTTCCACAAGCCACTTTCAGCTTTCCCTGCGTCGTTTGAAGTGCCCTGAAGAGGCCTGGTCATGAGTACCTTGGATACGAGGCTCTCTGTAGGTGAGAGGGCTTAAGAGGCTGCCTCCTCTCAGAGGCATGTTGAGTTGTATACGAGGTAGTGTGGACCACTCATAACATTAGCAGCGGGAGTCCTGGACTGAGAGAGAAAGTCAAGCAGTGTGTGTGTGTGGCATTTAAATTACCACAAGAACCTCATTGGTTGATAGTGACATGTACATCATGGTGAGAAGCAATGACTTGAGTGTGTTTGCAAGTGTGTGTATGATGGTAGTCTGGGGTTTGTGGACAATATTCCTTATTGTTGGCAAAATAAACAATTATAGCAGGCATTACTTACACACAGAGAGAGCACACACACACACAGAGAAATACATAGAGGGGTCTGTGGGATGAATTAGATGCTGGCATGTGTAATTTACACATTCTTGTTGTCAATATTTTTCCTATTTTGATTTATAAGCCATTGAGATTTATTTATTTATTTTATGCAGATGTACTTTGTTTGTAGAAGGCTTTTTTTGTATTTGAATTTTTTTCCCCTTGCTGTTCTGAATTTAAGAACAAAAACTCTTTTTTTCCACCTGTTCTCTTCAAATCTCTTTGCCTTATAGAAAATGGTGTTATATGTAGCTGGGCTTCTCTTTGTTTACAATCAGTTTTGTTTACCCTCCGGCTCCTAGTGCACTGCAATAAAGTTCAAAAGTGCATAAATTGGAATTGAAACACTGTTGGTAGTCTTCAGTTTGAGTGTGTTTTACTGATCTATCATACAGATGAAGCAATTATTCCACTTTGGAATGAATAAAATACTGCTGCAATTTCCTGCTCTGCTAGTTGAAAATATATTAGAATTTTGTGTTATTGGAGAATTTTTACTTCTGTGGGACACATCAACAACACATCAGACTGTATTATTCCAATTGTAGCAGAAGGATTTGTTCACATGTAAAGGAGCTGAGAGCCAAGTTGAATGGACAGCACTTCAATTAAGCTTATTTTCAATGGCCTCTAATTATTTAGTTTTCTCCTCTTTTGTTTAGTGTGTACATTTCTTAAATGTATCTCTTGTAGAGGTGAAAAGTAATGTGGGAAATGAATGGATTATTAATGAATTAGGCTTGAAACGAACTCCAGTGTAAACCCATCCGCGTCAGTATGAGACAATCGGAGCAACTTCTTCACCCGACGTCATATACAGACGGAGCAAGTCCCAGGCTTGCCTTTTACGTGTGAAACTAAACGTCACGATGAAAGGCTGTGTGGAAGAAAAGGCTTTGCGCCTTATGAGGTCTCAAATAACAATCACAAATTTCTTGGACGCTTGGGCAGGTGACACCCCTGTTGTGTGCAGGGGACCACAAATCCTAATTTACATACAAAGCGAACAGTACAAGAAAGGTTAATCACATGAGGAGGGGGCAGGCCTCCAGCCGTAACATCTTCTAAGCACGTACAACTGGTACAAGACCCCAGGGCGGACCCAGGACATGCTGGAGAGGTCATCTCATCTGGATTCAGAACGTCTCAGGATCCTCCAAGAGTAGCTGAAAGAGGTTGCTGGAGAGAGGAACATCTGGCCTACCTTGCTTAGCCTGCTGCGTCTTTATAAGCGGTGGAAATTGGATGTTGTCTGAATCAAAGTAATGGACTAACAGATGATCCTTAGAGCTGTGTTGCTAGAGTGGATAAAAAACATGAACAGTATAAAAACATGAAATAAAAAAACAGACCATACTTTTACGGGAGATAAATCAACACAAAATGTAATAACCAATATGTGTCTATTTTAGAATTCTAAGGATCTTTTCATATATGTAGGTTGATAATCTGATTTTACAAAAAAAGTGCCTTCCCTGGTTTTTAATGCCGCTCAATTACCCTTCAAAGTAACCAACATCAACTGCCGCACTGCCCGAGCCCCATATTGATTTTGTTTTGGTCACAGCACAGAGTCTGGCCAGCCTCCAGCCATGAGTAACTAGGCCTCAACAGAGCAACCCCCTCAAGACAACACTTTAAAAGGTCACAGGTTCAATCACTGGCTACAGCAGTCCTCCCGGCAGGGCTCTTAAGATGTACAATCACCTCTCCTTTTGCTCATTAGGTTGTGCCTAATGGAAAATGTTAACATTTACATGCATATGCTACCAACACATAGAAGAAATAGAAGGTTGGTGTGGCGGGCGAGTACAGAGCTAACTGGAGGGAGTGGAATGTGATGGTGGTTTCTGATGCCTTTCATCAATCTGTTATTGTTTTCATTATGGGCCCTTGTGTGTATATACGGCATGATAAATTATTTGAGGACCCAAAAGTGGACACAGACTCAAGCAGTTTCAAAGGGCTGATTGTAACAGGTGGTTGGAGGGATGGTGAGGTCGGAGCGGAGAGCAGGCTGAGTGGAGACCAGGAGTGAGTGGCAGGGGAGATTGAGGCTTGTGGTTGTCCGTCGTTGTCATGGTATGTTTCCTTTTGTCCTCTCTCCTTACCGTGACCCGTAAATGGTTCCCCCCTCTCATCGAGGATCTTCCAATTCCTTGCACCTTAAGGAGACGAGGAGAGAGGGGGCTTCTGGAGGAGCTAATGGCGAGGAAACAGAGGTGTGTCCTACACGAAAGCTTTTTAGGTCAGCTGATCTGAAGGGAGACTAACGGTCAGGCTGTTGTATTACAGCAGATCAAAACTACCTGTGGAATAATGATGATGGCACCAACAGCAGCTGCTCATTTATTCATAAAATAAAAAGACTGAATCAGGAGTCAATCATAAAAAACACAGCTCCTTCAGGAAAATATGAGGCGAGCTATATGTGAGATGCAATTTAATGCAGCGTCACCTTGTGAGTGATAAATCTAGCACTATAGAATATGTAGGATAATTTAATCTTAAAGTGTTGCAGCATCACACAATTTATTTATTATAACATTATTTTTTATATTTTACAATACAATCGACATGCACACGTCCTCATGCAGCTATGTGGTGTGTAAACAAATAAATAAATAAATAATAAGAAATAAGTGATCTATGATCCAAAGATTTATAAAGGGTATTAAATGATGATTAAAATCAACATTACTAATGCCACTAATAATAGGCTAAGTTTAACAATTTACATAAATGAATAATAGTCTCTTGTATATGTTATCGTCCTATAAGATATGAAAGATGCTTTATGATTTTGAAATTGTTTTAAAATAAGGGGTTCTGTGGACATTCGGTCAGTCTTCGTCACATCTCTCTCTCATCTTCTCGCTGGGAGGAGCTAAGACAGGAGGAAGTGACGTGAGTGAAGGATAATGAAGGATTACATTCATTAACCGTACTCAAAGTGAATCCTGAATTAAATGACGTGACTGTTTCACAAACCTATAGTTTATGTTTTGTGACTATATGACAAACTGTTTTGTATAATATACAACTAAATACAAAAACAAGTACAGAATAAATAAAATCAGTGACTTCCATATTACATATCACATGAGCCATGTTCAATCATCAGCAGGTAATAGTTCAACAAGGTGCAATATAAAATTTGTCAGTGCAACATACACAGTACTTACACAGGAAGAAGATGCTACTTCATTTCATGTGCAAATGAGGCAATCTAAATGCAGTGAGGCCAGAATGAGACACAGCTTCGGTTGCACTTTTAGTAGATTTTATACAAAAAGGCCTCACTTTAATCCAACAGCCTCTTCCAACCACTACTCCTACTCACGTTTTTTTCCTCTCTGCCTTTGACAATAGAACATCTGTAGAAAAGTCCCCAAAAGCACACACCTGTCTCTACACAGACACACACCACTCTGCATTTAAAAGACTAATAATTTTTAAAGACTTTGAGCAGTTGAGGACCCCTTTTTCACAACCACGTTTTGAAAATTTGTTATGAAAATGAAAAAAAGGTAATACAGAATGTGCTTAGTTTTTGTCAGTTTTTAAATTAGTAAACTTTTCTTATCAGAGGAGTTTACTACAAAGTCAGATTCATGAGTTAGCGAGGTATGTTGAGCCTAAACCAGAGTTTTCAATGTCAAGAAGTTGGTGTTAACCTGGCCGGATCACCATGGTAACGTATGCTTCACACCTATCCTGGTCAGGAGAAGGTCATGTTTATTGTTTTGGATTAATTATATTCATTATATTCTTCATTGTTCTCCATTATAACAACCTGTTCCTCTTGACTGAAGTAGACGGCATGCGAACAGTCCATTTAGCGCAGAAGTAGAATCAAATGACGCACCGAACGTACCTTTTTTATGAGAAGGCACACAGAGCCTGAGGCAGAAAGCCTGAGTTACCAAAGAAAGTTGATAACCACCTTTATGAAGCTTCGTACCATACTACAGATTTAAATACATATATCATTGTTACTTTTATATTATTACTATTATAATACATACCATTTGTACAATAATTGTTTTATATATATATATATACGTTTTCCCACTTTTGCCCATGAAAACGACATTTCGTTCAGCTGTATATTTTGACTTGAGACCTGTATTGTAGTATACACCTGATGTGCATTGTGTTGTATATAATGTAGACAAACGTGACAAACGAAACATATTGAACTGTCATATTTAAGTAATATGAATCTTCTTACAGCTAGATTCATCTTTCTTTCTTTTTTTTCAGTAACAACTGAACATATAAGCAAAATGTTTCTATTTCTGCTCTTGCTATACAACCCAAACCCTTTATTCTTGGTTGGTAGTGTCCTCCACCCAACTTCCCTCTGTTGATGTTCACAACACTTCTTCCATTATGCTATAAAAGCATAATAACATTTTTCTATGGTTACGTCTAGTGTTTAGCAAGTACTTGGCTGAAACAGGTGTCAGATTGATCTAACACAGATAATGTATTTTTTACGAGTACAAGTTAATCCAAGTTTTTTTTTAGTTTTTTTTTTAAAAAGCTGACAGTAAATACGTCTTCTCTTGGGATTTAAAAACATTGATGTCAAGCTCAGTTCAGAGGATTTTTTTATAATAAATAATTAATATTGCAAATTCTGATCAATGCATTTCAATTCCAGACTTAAATCAGGACACAGCATGATCACATATGATACATTTGTTTAACCCTTTCAGTCTCTGGCCAAAAATAGCATTTTTTTTTCCTACTTCCAGTTATGTGCCTCTCAAAGTCTCTTATAAGCTTCAAATATGAATGTATTTTTTGCAATTTTCTTTTTCACAATGACTACTGTTTGAAAATGCAGATTTATTCGATGGAAATCGTTACAGTCAATATTTATATTAGATTATATAAACATGTAGAGTTTGGGTCCGCGTAAAAAGAATTGTTATAAAACACATTTTATTAGATTTGTGAAGTTGTCAAATATGGGAGCTTATTACAAAACAGTAACCCAAGTAATTGGTGACATCTATCAGGTTTTTGATTAAACTGATTATGAGGTTCCAACAGCCTCATAAGTAAGAAATAACACAATATTAGCAATTTTTCTTTTTCCAAAGCTTCAAGACTCGGTGCTTGGATCACTTTAACCACATGCAGGGAGCGGTAACAACCAAGAGTGACAGATCTATGTAATTAATGTAAAAAATCTTAACTAAGAATCAAAACCTATACGTCATGTCTATGGCGGCACTCCCATAAACCCTTTGAGTCAAGCATAAATCTAGCTTCAGTAGAACTCATCGTTCCTCAAACAGAAAACATCCGCAGTATTATATTTGAGTTGGTCTCTATGTATTTGAGGTGCCTTTTTTGTGTGTGTGTCCCCAAGCTATTGAATTTCTCTGTTTCTTGGTTCCTTTTATTGCAGTGAAATGATTTCTTAGAAGCTGTAGTTTAAATGAGGCAGTTGTCACTCAGTGGCTGTGCTGCTGCCAAGTCACCACAGTGTAATTACCAGGCACAGCGGGGAGCATCGTTCCACTTTGAAACACACTTTGGACAAATCTGCATTCCAGTAAAATGGAGATACCTCAAGTAAATTGAGTAAAAAGTCATTAAGTGTGTGCATCTAAATACATCCAAGGGTTTCAACATGTACATGAAGTATTTCCTGTTAGAGATGTTTGAAAAGTAGTGAGAAAGAAAGAGACAGAGAGAGAATTGAAAAAGAAGAAAAGTGAGTGCAGTAAGTCTGAAAGAAAAAGAGGTGGAGAGACATTTTTTTTTTTAAAAAAGGGAGAACAGAGGAAGTTTGGAATGTAGTTAAAAAATGCTAATCTCTTCAAACATCTCCTCTCCATCTTCTTACTCCCAGAGGGATGAGGTGCTTATGGCCTTGAGATGCCACTCTGTCAGTCGTTGAGCTGTTTTTTTTGTTTTTTTTAATTAACTAGAGATTTAACCCACACACATCACTATACAAATTAGAAAATCACAACTGAATTCACCAGCTGAAATATACACCAACCCAGAGAACATGTAGCAATATGACCCTGTTTACATATTCATAACCACAATGTTGCAGCATCATACATGCAACACGCACGCATGCACATGCCAAGCAATTCTTCCCATATTAATGTGCAATAGGCCAGTCAGTCAGAATCAGTGACTTTATCTTATATTGCTGGTGTAATATATGGTAATATGTAATAATTTACAGTAGAGGAAAACAAAAAAAGTGGACGGAGGAATAGATGGATCCTCACAATCTGCTATTTGAAAAAGAAGATTTAGCATTACCTCGAGTAAGCAGCTTTTTTTTCTTTCATAAATCTATCATCAGTAAGTCAAGTTCTTTTACTATTGTAGTAGTTTAAACACGTGCTGTTTGAACATATGATGCAACATAACATGATAGCTGTGTACCGACATAGTGTCTACATTTTACATTCTCACTTTGCCTTGTCCATTGGAGTCCATTGGAGGAAAATGCCCCCGTGACATCAAGCCTGGGCCCCCTCACACGTAGTGGCTTTTTATCCCAGTAGATGAGGAAGGTACGGACAACCTTGCTGATGAAAAGTGCACTTATATTATATAAAATGTTAAATCAATTGCATTGTGCACAAGTGCCCCCAAGATGATATACCGTTTACTTTAAGTGACAAAGCCCTTTGGCAGTCGTAGTAATTATGATGGCGATGATGGATTCCCTCTTTCCCTGATTTCTGATCTTACACTGACTTGGCTTTCTTGCTGGCCCTAGGAGGGGAGTTAATCTCATCATTGTCATTCCATGATCTGACACTATGATAAGCAATGATACTGGTAGGGCAAATATAATTCCTCCCATTACCAAATTCTTTCCATTGCTAAAAAAAAAAAAAAAAAAAAGCACTCCTAGCTCCAGGGTTTATTCAACGGGCCCTAGTGTGGCCAATGTAGTTTTAATGTTTAAATGAGCCACTATTTGTCTTCTCTTCATCTTGTTCTTGACTGATGTTTCTGATCTGAAGTTCACATTCTCCTGAACCGCTCAAGCCCCAACTGAAGCTTGATAGAGCTTATTATCCCTGCCTCTACTGTCTCATATCAAACAGGCCTGCCTTTTACACTTTACTTTAATAACTAAATGGAAAACACATTCATACGCACACACTTAGGTAAAAAATAATGAGTTCTCTGAGCGACTGCAACTGCCCTTGAAAGGTGATCAAATGCCTGTGAAATTCAAAATGAGGTGCAAACATGGACCCAAAGTACAGCATGTGATGAAAATCGGAAAATCTGTAAACACTATTAACAACAAAGTTGATCATAACATGAACTGAGGAAAACTTACAGATACAAATAGATGTGGACAGTGCTGGGGCGTCCATTTTGGTGTTTCAGTACAGTGTTTTAATCTGTTCTGTATGACTGATGGTTGTGTAGAACCAACAGACCCATGTTTCTGTTAGCATTTCACTAAATCAGTTAACAGGCGGTGTTACAGTAGCTTCGACACAATACATACAGATAGATTGACGGCTAGAGGGATCTGGGATTGAAAAAAACATAGAACCATCTATTGTTTGACCAGAAGCAACAGCAACATCCATTTCTGCGTAATTCCATTTAGGGTAATTTTGGTAACAGGGAAAACAAAACATACTAAATTAAATTTTTCTCCTGCAGATTCACTGTAGCTAGCTAATACAGTATGTAATACCTCTAAGGTAACTTAGGCCAATCGCAGGGTTTACCAGCTGGTCCCGCCCAGAATATCTCCAAAAGAAGATATGAGAGTTCTGAGCATTTAATAGACAATAAGCCTCATGCAGGAACCACTCGTATGAACTCGTTTGTTAAGTGGCTCATACTAGAATTTGTATTCAAAAAAGTTTCTCTGATAAGATTCACAAGCTGCAAACACTTTCAAATTAAGAATTATTAGGTCTTAATCTGAATGAAATCGAATAAACTTTGAATATGTTACCTAAATCGACTAGAATAAAATAAAAATATTCTGTTGTCATCATTAACTCGTGGGGTATTCAGTCCAAACCCTTGAGCAATCTTACACACAAACCTTTAGGTTTAAGATAATGTTCATGCATGAGGCCCCATGTTATATTATCAAGATGTTTGTTGAAGCATCATAGTGGCTCACTGGTCTAAAGCAAAAACTTTGTACCCATGATATCCTGGGTTTGAATTCAGCCCGAAGCTTTAACCTTTCCTGTCAGTATTCACTTTAACAAAAAGGATGCAATGTTCATGAAAAAAAAGATGCAGGAGAAGAATGCTGTATGACACCCTGGATTATAGTTTATGAAATTCGTAGCAACTTTGTGTGTATGTGTGTGTGTGAGAGAGAGAAATTAGAAAGTATTTCTGTGGAAGGAAAAGGGACGGGAGGGGGGAGAGGCAGCCGTTATATCAGTGCTCTGGCTTCAGCATTGATTTGGTCGTGTATGTGTTGACAAAATGACAAGCCACAAATGGGAACAAGCCTTCTATTTCCATTCACACACTTTCTCACAAACAGTCATACACAATAAAAATACTTTGGTCTCCCTCAAGTGTGTGATTGCAACGATTGCTGTCCAATTGCAGTGCAGTATCCGTCTGCAAGTCTCATGCATTTTGATAGAATCTTAGCTCCTCATCTCTCTCTTTCTCCCACTGAAACATCATTTTACAGTATGACACTCGTGTCTTGAACTGTGGATATAGTACATATGTTGAACATCTGTCCCATTTAGTGTCATTTAGAGCAGGTTTAATGTTTATATCTTGATCATATTAAAAGGTATCGTCTCTGTTTTGTTTTTTTTGTTTTTTTCAATCTTGTTAAAACTCCCCTTTTATTTACTTATTCTGCTTTTATTCCAATTTAATTAATTTTGCTTCTAAATTTTGAATACTGAACACTTTAACATTAACAGTCCTTTAAACGCCCAAAAAGTGATGCAGCAAAATGTATCTGTATGTCAATGTGATGTTTTAGAAGTTTGGGGAGAGGGGTGGGGGATTCGAGTCGCATGACTTAACTCGAGTCAGATATGGTATTGATGGTATTGATGACACTTGATTTGACAACAGATAACTTGAAAGGACTTGACTTTTTTATTAAGTACTTGTATTTATTGAGGAGTTGTGTTTTGTTTTTGAAACATGATTTATTGATTAGTGCAATGCACGCAAACCTGGCAACCTACTAGGATGCAGCAGACCAGCAGAGGGCAATGCATGAGGCCGCTTCCATGGAGACGCTGGTCCAAAAATAGTAAGGATAAGGATTATAGCAATGACGTAATAAAAAGAGCACTATGCAAGTTCGTCACTAAAACCAACAAAGAAAGGAATCTTTTTCATCTAACTTATTGGCTGACCAGAAGGTAACGTTAAGTTTAAGCTATATTAGACTTTGCTTAGGGGACTGATTCGGGGTCATACAGCCAGTTAAAATATGCAGGAACATTATAGTTAACTGCCTTCTCATGACTTAATTGTTACAGCTAGCCTACTCATGACATGTCACTGTGTCCATTTCTCTGCTGTTTTAAGCACCTCTTTAATACATAATTTCAACTGTGTGTCCACTGTTACAATGACTTTGCTGTGTTACAGCTGTGCAAAAAAAACCATCCCCTTCAGACCTAACATTAGCTTATGCTTATAAAGCATCATGGTTGTTGTAAACAATCCAAAACAATAATCCAACTAGAACGGCACCCAGTAGAGCGCATACCTCCGCTAAGGTCCAACAGCCCAACATCCATGCATTATTCCCTGGATAATGCATGGATCCGTGCCAAAATTGAATGGGTCCTTCCACCAAGTTTCAACAAAATTGGTTCAGCAGTTTTTGTGTAATCCTGCTAACAGACAAACAAACTGCAATGAAAACATAACCTCCTTGGCGGAGGTCATAATATGTTTATTGTGTTTGTTTATATGAGAGGTAACTAGTAACTCGCCCTGATGAATCTCCCCCCTTTGTGTAACTCTAGCGATCTCACCTCTTGTATTTTGGAGGCTTGTTATTGATTGTCACAAAATCAAATGTCAAATACCAGTAAGATTTATAAGCTGTAAGCAGGCTGCAACATCATCCCAGATCCCGGCACACATACAGTACATCTTGCAGATGTCGGCCTGACATCGTACGTCAGCTTTCTATTCATTCAACGTCTGACGAGCATCGTCCCAAAGGCGGATTTCAGCGTTCTTTTTGAACGCCTCTTAATAAGTCACCTGGGGGTCGGCCCACTGCCCAGCACACAGTGTAGAAAAGACCAGGTAAGCCTTTCTGTCTATCTGCAACTCATACAGCCCTGTAGTCTCGCGCCTTATATATATACTTCATATTTTACATATGAAATAGCCTCATTGTTATACTGAAATCATATCATGGTTTAAAAGTCCATTATGGTTTAAGAGCTGGGTATTCTTACTACTAACTAAATGTCACATCAGCTAAGAATCTACCAATCGCTGTAACTGCTGTCATTTTTCCAATGAGGGGATATCTTTACAGTGCTGTCACATCAGTTTTGATAAGGATAAAGATCAATTCATTTCAAGATCAACAAGCAAGATTCATGAATGACATTTACCCGACATAAAAGGCAAAATAATTGAATAATATCACCTAGAACATTTTTTCTTTCTCTCTTTCACTGAGACACTTGAATATCAGTCGCTAAAGATGGGGACTATTTTTCCAAAATGATTTTGAGAACAACAATTATAAAATGGCTAATAGGCCTTTTCTTTTTTTTAGTTTTCACATGAGGAAGGCTTTCACTAGCCTCATTCATTTCAGAAATGACCCTCCAGGTTATGAAAGGATCCTCCAGTAACCTCTCCTCTAACTGGAGCTGTAAAATGTTCCTCCAGGACCCCGCCCCAAGCAAGAACATACCCAGAGTTCCTAGAGGCTATCCTAATTTTTATTCTTATTTTGCTTTATTGAAAACTGTCTTGTGTATTTCTACTATAATATGCTGGTAGGTGTATTCAAGCAAACAATAGGACAGCCAGTGTCTGTCATGTTTAGACAGGATGCTAGAGTTAGCTTTGTTTACTATTTGCCCATTTGTATAGCAGTATAGATTTCCCATCAAATGATATGAGGCAAACAACAGCCTGCCAGGTTTTTGGTTATGAGTCTTTATAAGGTTCAGCTCATTGTGATGGAGAGAAGAAATATATGGGAAAGAGAGAAAGAAAGAGACAGAAATTTCTTCATAAATTGTAAGGCTGTCAGTATACTCCAAACAAGTGAAATCTGTAGTGTTCAAATCAAATGTGACACTGTGTACAAATGTCTGTGACTGAGACTTGTTTCTTTAATAGCATTTATGCTGGATGGAGATGAAAAAGCCATGACTAAAATGTAACAAATACAAAGAAAACAGCTAAAAATGGCAGCAAAGTTCATTTGAGAGGCCGTGGACAAGACGGTCACGATTGTCTTCATGAAAAAAACATTACCTCTTGAATGCAAATCATCATATATGTGTCAAACAAAGGCAAAGGTTGCATGACATTATCACAACCCTGCAAAACCTCTTTGGTTATGTCATTCAGGCATCTAGGGCACCAGATGAGAAAATGCTCATATGGGTTGCTCTGGAAGGAATAAAGTACCTATTACATCATTTATTTTGGAAGACTGTGATATCATCTGAAAAATTTTCAACAGGGTAGTGTGTGCACTGTGCGCACCATCAAAAACACAGGGGCCTATCTTGTGCAGTATTTTTCCTGCTATTTAAAAAGTGCATTATTCAGGTGATGCGCCTACGTAGATGGGTTCACAACGCGTATACACACAAACACTGCTTGTTACACTCCAGTGATCCATGGATCAGCTCTGACATCATCTGCATTTTTATCCACCCGCCACCCACCTGAATTCATTATTTTCTCCGATTTAGAGACCCACACCCACATGGACATTTCACTCCACTTCTACCAGCCGCTACAGGTCATATTACGCTTTAAATTATGTTGAGCAGTGCAGGCTTTCCAGGTGATTTCTTTCTTCTGTTGCTTTGTTCCATAATGATTAGGCTGCTTTCAGTAATTTTAAAATTTTCCATGCATGCAGTAATGTCACCGCAGCAAAACTAAAAGCTGTAGTTTTAAACTTGGCAGGATAGAGGGAACTCTATCACAGAATTAAACTTTTATCTTTGGAAAAATAAATATTTTTAGACAGCTCTGGAGGAGCTCAGTAAAACATATTTCAGTATAATAGCAGCCAAGTACAACACTACTAATTTTGACCTCAATAATAAACACACAGTATAATTAAATTAACACCTCTTGTCAATGTCAACAAAACTTGACATTATAATCTTCCTAAATGTAGAATGTCTGTTGCATTAATTGTATAGAAGTGCCCAAAAAGTAGCCATTCAGGGAGTGAATTTTAAAGTTCATGTAGCATATTATTTATATTGTCGTATTTATCAATTGACCTGTGACAGCAGGCTTGTTCAAAGATTTCATGACAAACCCCCAGATCTCGAATTGCAACTCTGCACAAAAAATACAGTATGAGCATATAGACATAAACACAGAAATCTACAAGCCAGCCAATTTTTTATGACCAACTGTTTAGAGGCAGAAAAGAGAATGCCATAAATTGTATAATCACAAATTTCTATAGAAAACAAAACCAAAATAATCATAGTAAACAATGAAAAAGGAAACACATAATGTCACACTGGCCGTAGACATACGTCCAAATACATCACAGGTAGTCCAACACCTCCAGATATTTTACTCATTCCTGAGCATAATTCTCTATCTGGTAAAGGAGACAGACTGCTACGGTCCTCAGTTGACCCAACCTACATTCACTGGGGGCAAATCAGCAGACTTCCACTCATGAACCAGGATTTTCATAACAGCTGTATGAATCCAATCCGCATCTGACGTGGGGAGATCGTCAAGACCGCCAGTTTTGAAAGACAAAGACAAATTAGGTCATAATATTGGAAATGAAGAGAATGATCCCCAGCCTGTTAACTATTATGATTATTGGGGGTCAGTTTATTAATTCTTATTTGATCTGCCAAAATACATCAATCTTATCCACATTGTTTAATAACTAAAGCAAACCTTGTCAAACCTCATTCCAAAAAAAAAAACATGTTCCTTTACTTATGGCTTTTGATTAAAGCAACGAATAAATCAACACAGAAATGTTCAACATATTTCCTTCTGTGGAGGAAAGGATAAACCCTCCTCACCTCCAACCAACTTCACAGGACCTCACAAGTTGTCTAAACGAGCTGAGCTCAGACTTCCTTTGAGGTTTTTCTCAAAACCTCATCTTGAAACTGAATGCTTCACGCAACTCCAAAATAAATCAAGTTAATTCATTCCTTAACTCATTACTGAGACGTCGGCTTCATCACGAGGACGTGAAATATGGAAACTGTTATAAATTATATCAATAGTTCTGTTTTGCACCAAACCATCACTGGAGAAATCTCCAACGTAGACTCAACTAAAACAAATTTGGACTTCAACTTATGTTAATGTCAATACATCTCAAATTTGGGATGCAATATGTAATTGAATTTTGGACGAAATTTTTTTTTAAAGTATTGCTAGTTTAATGTTAAACTGTTTATCAACCGTGGTCTCTCCCACGCCAACTGAGCTGACTCATAGTTATGAGTGTGTCGTAGGTGTGTGCATCTCTTGTCACCATAGCGTTACAACTCGGTGACTGACTGATTGTGTTCTCTGATTGGATCCCGGGTTGCCGGTACATGGGACATTAGCTTTGTGATTGGTGGATAGACAGAAGAGATCTTTTTTCTGATGCGTCACAGTTAAAAGTCACTGGAAGAAAAGTAGTCATTGTCGTGATGGAACATTTTCTTTTGAAGATTTTAAAAATGCATCTAACCGAAAAACTACTTTCTTAGCAGTTGTGAGAATGGAACGTTATTTACTTCATCCAGTGCCAACGCATGAATGGATCTTCTAAGGCCAATAAATGAGACACAAATGAATCATTGCCTCTTTAGCAACTTAATGTCCATATTCCAGCAGCAATTCACCACATCTTGGCATCTAGTGGTGCCCGAACAACATGACATCACTCACAATACCCCTAATGACCCCATTTGCAAAAGAGATTAGTTGCAAATGAACTAATCACTCGCAAGTTGCACATTGCTACAGGGAGAGGAAAAAAATTGGGTGAATTAGTAAGCAGTTATGATGATGGAGAGCAACTGACAGTTAGTTATGCAGCGAGAGAGATTCAAAGTTGTGTTTATTCGGCTGTTTTATGTCTTTTCCACATGTCTTTCTGCTTCGATGAGAGAACTTTCCCAGCGCTTAAATGAGTTTGGAGCCTTGGGCGTTTTAGATTGATGTGATGTGGGTTGAGGAGGTTACTTCTAAAATGTATTCTGGTGGAGTGCGATCATCAGTGTAATTCTTGTAGTTACTCTCAAGTAACAATATTCTGTTGTTTAATTTAGGTAGAAAACAGAACATCTAAAGGTGGTATAATTTTGACATTTGAAGCCCTGCGAGGTAACTACTGTACAGTATTTTATACAGTGGTATTATTTATTTGTGAATATGTGCTTTAATTTGTGTATATTTATAATGTTGTGTATATAACTTGAATAAGATACAATACTACAATATACTATATGATAAAATGGGACAACTTTTCGGCTACCCAATGTTCATTTGAAGTTTTATTTTTTTGATATCAATGAGAACTGTCTCTGTCAAATAAACTAATAACATAAAATTAATACTAAACATTGTCATAATGTGAAGAAACATTTTGAGCTGTGATCATTTCTCAAAGCACAGATGTTCTAACTATATAGAAATTTAAGATTGGGGAACCATGGACCCAATAAAGTCATAATAATAAAAAATCATAATAAAAGTATTTGTAGAATTTGTAGAAATTGAATTAATACATCCATCTATTTTCTTCCGCTTATCCGGGGTCAGATCGCGCTGGCACTCCTCTCACTAACAAAGCTTCCAGCTTCTGGATACCAAAGCATGTCCTGTCCCCCTTTTTAAAAATGGGAGCCACCACGGTCTGCCACTCCATCCCCTGACCTCCACGCGAAAACAGGCATGTCAAAGCTTCAGCATCTTAGGGCAAATCCCATCCACACCCAGTGCCTTGCAGCTGGGGAGACTATCTCAGTGACCTCTGCTAGTTATATGCATTCCCCCGAGTCTTCAGCCTCTGCCTCCTCCATAGAGGACGTGCTGGTAGTGTTCACAAGCTTTCCCTTCCAGAACTTCCTTGAGGCCAACCCAAAATCTTTCTCTATAGCGTCCTTGATCTCCTCACATACCCGGGATTTTCTTTCAGCGACTGACATCGCACCAACTAGGTGTATTAACAAGCACTAAGTAAAACTAACAAACTAAGTATGCCCACAGGAGAGGTCGCACCGCAATCAGTGCATTTACAGTATGGACAAAAGAACGTCTCTCTGCGTTTCTCTGCAGAGCATGTGTGATTGTCAGTAGAGGGGTAACATTATAGTGAGGTGAGAGAGAGAGAGAGAGAGAGAGAGAGACAGAGAGAGAGAGAGAGAGAGAGAGCAAGATGGGGGCACACAGCTCCAAAAACAGAAATTTTATATGTGGCGGGCAGTGCTGATGTAGTGGTGGGCCACCACAAATAAATGAACTTATGGGAAACCCTGTAATAATAATACAAAATAATAATATCATAAGTAGAAGCAAATCAAGGTCTATTCAGTAGCTGTTCTGAAACTTTCTGTCATATCACTGATTCAACAGAGGATGGAATTTTCTTTTTTCTTTCTGTTTCTTAAAATTCACAGAAAAAAATGAAAATTTTAACATATACAATCCCACAACAAATTCCATCTGCTGATGAAGATGTTTAAAGGATTTAAAGTTGCAGAACAACGACAGTACTAAATTGACCTTGAGGTGAGTTGTCAAATGTTGCTTCCAAGGTCAAGAGTGAACCTTGCATCTTGAGCAAAATGATGCATTAAAACAATTCATTGAATAAGAATAGTGCAGTAATAGTATAATAATATTGATTTGTTGATACAGAGAGCTGACTTTCTGGATCTTTAACTGTTTGGGGATGAATGAAACATGGCAGACAAGAGATGTCTGGAGGGTGGGTGACGACATGGATGATACACTTTGTTCCTTAGCACTTCAGCACAAGGCGCCCTTATGCGTATAGACTAGGGTTGGGCATCTCTGGTGTGAGGCCGATACGATACATATCTCGATACACTGTCGACGATCCGATGCATTAAAGATACATATGCAGCAACTACCGATGCGATACGATACGATTCACACCCCAATCACGATGC
>JBBPCS010000386.1:11718601-11737226 GCA_037974645.1 Hollardia meadi
TGTGTGTGTGTGTGTGTGTGTGTGTGTGTGTGTGTGTGTGTGTGTGTGTGTGTGTGTGTGTGTGCGTGTGTGTGTGCATCAGGTGTTTGCCCATGGGTTTCACCAAGGGATACATGTTTGCCTCGCAGCAGCTTTTGATATACAGCTAGCTACCTAGCTACTTATTTGTCTGTGCCCCTTTGCTTAGTGTATCTTGTCCTCTATCATTTGTCTGACAGTCTAATGCTTTTGACTTGATAGTTTAACGTGGGGAAATACACTCATTCACTTTTTGACCAGAGTTCGATGAGAGAAGATTGATAGTACGGAACTGGAGCCAAATACCATAAAATAAAGATGAGAGCTAGCTAACTGACTGGATAGCTTTTAAGGAACTTACTTTTCCTCTAGTTCCATCATCGGGTCAAAGTTTTCACTTTTCTCGTGAAATATTCAGTGAATTGATTGGCTCAAAGTTTGTTTTTTTTTGTGGTTTCCAGATGATGAATCCTAATGATATAGGTGATCCACTGACTTTTCTTCTAGTGCCACAACCACCATTTGTGGTTTCGAATGAAATGTCTCCACACAACTATTGGATGGTTTGCCATTAAATTTGATGGAGACATCATGTCCCCCTTAGCATGACTTGCAATACCTGGAGTGACCCCCTGACTTTTGATCTAGCGTTATCATTAGATTGTTTTATGACCAAAACCTGCAAAACATTATTAATTCCCCTCAGCCTGAGTTGCACTACACTATATGTGCTTTGCTGATTGTTAACATAAGAATATCCTGAACTATATGGTGATTATAGTAACATTGTACCTGCTAAGCATGCATGTTAGCATTGACATTGTGACAGTGTTTACATGCGGGTGTTTAGCTCAAAGAACTGCTGAACCAAGTAGGCCTAGCGCATCACAGAGCTGCTATACATTTTTACTTTTGATTTTTACTCAAATCATTTTTGACAGGAGTTAAATATGTTCTGAACTTATTTTAGTTAAAGGCAGCATCAAAGGTCTGGTTGAGGAGAGTAAGATTAGCCTAAATCAACCCCCCTCACAGACCTTAAGGCAAACTGTTGTGTGTTCAGAGGATGCTTGGTGTCCCCAATGGTTCTCCCTCTGATTATTCTCTGCAGGTCTTTCATGGTGAGATGAGTGAGAGCAGCAACTCTGCAGTTGACAGTTGACCATTTCTGTGGAAGAGAGGTAACAGCAATGACTGGGAAAGTACCATGAAGATGACTCAGCATACTTCCTCCTAAGAAAACCTCACAATTCGCCACCCATTTCCAAGTTGTTCCCTTTTCCAGAATAACAAAACCATTGTTTAAGGTCTGCATACAATGTTTTCAATGCTGTTAGCCTGATATACAGTATGTGAAATCACACTTTGAGAGCACTGATTCTGCAGGTACATGTTGCCTCTTTACCAGTCCAAACAATGATCAATATGGAAAAAAATAAATAATAAAAAAGAAGTTGATTGACACCTGAACAACCTGGAATCTACTCACAGTCCCCGGTTTGTTTTGAATCATGTTTACAGAATCCAGAAATAAAAATAAATAAACGGAAATGATAAGCTATCATTACTGTTAAAATACACCGGTATGGGTAACAAATTACAGGAAAAATGAGCAATATTGAAGTTGAAAGTGATTACTTTATTGTGTTCAGCTCTCTGTGCTGTAATCTGTGCAACTAGTGGTTAATTGTAGTTTTGGTGGGTGGGTGTTGCTTTGGTTGCCGGTTTATTGATTGACAAGCCAAGGGGCTGATTCAGTGTGACGATGCTGCCTTCAAAGGCTCCTCATAATCTCCAAATTCCCCAACTTAAAGTTATATAAGACGTTATCGTATAAATATAATGAAATGAACCAATTTGTCATATAACATTGAATAATTTGCAAAATTGCATAATTACATGTTTAAGCTTATACTTGATCATATATAGGCCTAATAAAAGAAGCATAAAGATCAGCTTCACACTGTCTCTCTACATTAGCAGCTATTAGGTATTAATCTGTATTTCAAAATAATAATTGCACACTTGTATAGCATTGATTGTACAGTCAATGTTGTAACGTTACGTTCGGCATTTTTATCTGCTTTTTAATTGTGTTATTTTCGACAGCACCTGAAGGCAGCATTAGTGGGAGAGGCTGGCTCGTTGACTACCTGACTTGGGTTTCGGCTCAGTGCTCATAGATATAGGGCTCTGCTGTGCTGTGCTGCAGCTGGCACTGGCTAACTAGCTGGAGTTAAAGCTATTCATTCGACAAGTTGTCAATAATGTACCTCTTCTCGTACATCTGTTGCCACAGTTTCTGGCACAAGGAGATGAGTATCTACAGATGATTTTCGTATCGGACCAGTCTATAACAGAGCATGACGTGTTTTTCGTTTTTTTCTAACATTATCTTAAGTTACAAGATTGACAAGATAGACGGCTGAAAGTTCCTTTGGAGTGAGATGGGTAACGCTAGGCTGACCGGAGGTAGCTCGTGAAGCAGGTTAGCCAGCTGAATGCGGCATGGAAATGAGAATATTTGAGATGGATTTCGACCATAAAATAACATTGCATTTATTCGGGCATTTGTTATAGTACCGATCTTGTATAACTGAAGCACAAGTGTCTCAGGGCGTAGCTGTCAAAACTCTCGTGCGTCTTGGCTGCATCGCTGGCCTAGGAAGCTAGCAGCAAGCTAGCTAGCTGCGCGCCTGGCTCTTCTACCAAAGTAAGTGTTAACGCTCATTAATTTGTTGACAGCTTTGTCCTGTTTATTTTTTGAAAGTGCACACACGTAAACTTCTAGTCTTAAGTTGCAGAAATACATTTGCATATTTGGTATGGCAGCTTATATTCTCTCATAGAGTGGTGGGTCTGTGTGGCTGGTTACATTCATCCATGGGCTGCTAGCGTTAAGTTACAACGCTGAAGTTGGCTTCCGATTCGGCAGTTAAGGGGAAACTTAAGGGGAAAGTAACTTACAATGCTGGGAGGCAAATCGTTCGTTTTTTGCGCCTCTTACTGTTGTGAAAGCTTTGTTAAACATTAGACGAAGACTTACTGCTGTCTGACACCCACTTTTAAATGTGTGAAACCTTCATTCTATTTGTGAAAATGCAATAAGGGGAGATTTCACTGCATTTTCCACATCTAGACCACATTGGACCAGGTCTCTTTTAAAAACCACAAGACCTAGACTTGTCAAATCTGGACTAGATTATCCCAGAGAAACCAGAGACTCTTTAAAACAGAGTTTCAGATTTGTGAAACTTTTATTCTATTTGTGACTATGTGAATATAAAAAAATATCATTGTTACGAACTGCTGATACAACCTGCCCTTGAAATTTATAGAAATCCACGTCTCTACATTTCATTTCTGATGGCCATGGACATCTCTTCTTTCTCACTTCAAAACAAAAGTAGAATAGTTTAATAATCTCTGGCTTCTCTGGGATCATCTAGTCCAGATTTGACATGTCCTGGTCTTGTAGTCTCTTAAAGAGACCTTGGCCAACGTGGTCTAGATGTGAAAAATGCAGTGAATTCTCCTTTTTTTGCATTTTCACAAATAGAATAAATGTTTCACAAATCTGAAACTGTGTTTTAAATAGTCTGTTGCTTCTCTGGGATAATCTAGTCCAGATTTGACCAGTCTAGGTCTTATGGTCTCTTAAGGAGATCTGGGCCAAAGTAGTCTAGATGTGAAAAATTCAGTGAATCCTCCCTTTATTGCATTTTCACAGAATAAAGGTTTCACAAATCTGAAACTGAGTTTTAAATCATCTCTGGCTTATCTGGGATCATCTAGTCCAGATTTGTGTAGGTCTTGTGGTTTTTGAACGAGACCTGGTCCAATGTGGTCTAGATGTGGAAAATGCAGTGAAGTCTCCCTTTATTGCATTTTCACAAATAGAATAATGGTTTCACACATTTAAAAGTGGGTGTCAGACAGCAGTAAGTCTTTGTCTAATGTTTAACAACGCTTTCAGAACAGTAAGAGGTGCAAAAAACGAATGATCTGCCTCCCAGCATTGTAAATTACTTTCCCCTTAAGTTTTCCCTTAACTGCCGAATCGGAAGCCAACTTCAGCTTCGTCGCTAAGTTGACCTATTAAAGCTATGGCTAACGGTAGCATGCAAGCTCACGGCCTCGATGAGTTTGTGCTTCAGCTGATTCAGTATTTTGAATTTGCTACTTGACACAGTAACCTATAGGTGAGCGCTGAACAACAAACAGCGTTGAGAAACAGCATTTCTCCCTTTAGCTTTGCCATTCTTTTTCATTCAGTCTTGAATTTGCCTCGTTACAGCTGTCCATTATGAAACTGATAATGTGGGTTATGTGAACATTTACGGTTGTGTAACTGTTTTCTGCTTGAGAAATTAGGAAGAATTTAAGCTTAATGGGAAACTTTACGTGTTAAGTCCTGTCTTAAATGATAAGGGGTATACCCTAGGCATCCTTTGTGCGTTTTGCAGAAGTTAAGAGAATATACTAAATCCATTAATGTCATAGGTGCCATATCGTCTTTCGTACTTTCTGTTGGAAATGGCCTATTTCAGTATCTCTCCGATTAAAGGAGTATTTGTTTGACAGATTTACAGACAGATTTTACAATTAACCCACAACAACAATGATGATCACCTTGTTTAAGTCATTTGCCAAATAGAAACAGTTTTTACTAGTTATACTTCCTCGAATGTAAGGATTTGCTGCTTTTCTCAAATTTAATTTTTTTTTTTTTTTGAACTGAAGGCAGTTGTCACTATCTTCTTACATTTTATAGACTACACCAGCAATGAATTTATCAAAAACAATAGTCAATAATGAAAATAATGATACACCCTTGCTGATGTTTTGCATTTAGATATTACAACTTTGAATCAGGGTGGATGTCATTAACCTTTTATGAACAAAGAATAACAGAAAAGATTCCTCAATATGAAATGAAAATGAATGTACAAATTGATCTAAATTTACAATGAATATGAAACACTGTATAATTAATACCAGGAGTTCTCATTTACTGGAAATACTCTGTTTGGTTTTGTTTCTGTTTTGTTTGTTTTTTTGCATTGATATCAGTACACTATGTGTTTTGAATTGGAATTTTATGCATTATTAATCAAAAGTTTGAAGCATCTACACTCAATTCACATATGGGCTAAATTGGACATTACATTGACTTGGTATTAGGGAACGTAAAGTCTGGTTGATTTCCAGGCCAACTGATTCGGACATTTGCATTCACATACAGCTAATGTCTGGGAAATTTTAGGGTGGCAGTGCATGTGTGAAAGGGGCTAGAAACCTTTACTCCTTTAGAGTTGCCATAGATCTGTTGGTGGCTTCCTTCACAAGAGGCCCTCTTGGACAAATACGTCCTGCTCAATCAGATTTTTGTTTTAAAAAGCCCTGATTACATTAACTATGATGTAGTGGTATAAAATATGACAAGGGAAATTAATAGTTTTGTTTTTTTTACATAATGTAATTTATGAATTTATTTTAATTGTTGGGGTCTCTATCTTATTATTATATATCTCTTATCTGCCAAACAAAACACATTTCAGTTATTTCAATGTTATTACATTTTCAGTACTGAAAAAACATGTTGGGAAGCTTTGTTTATCATTACAAAACCGTCTTGTGAGTTGTTAAAGTGAGGATGCTTGGTGGACTGGTTGCATATAAAATGAGGATGGGACCCCAGTAATGATGTATTCTAAGTTATTAATGTGGGAGAAATGCATCACCCGACCCGTAATTCAGCCCTCAATTTGATATAATACTTTCTTTGAGGCAAGGGGAGTGGAGGTGGTGGGGTTGAATAGCAGCTGTTTGAATGCCCTTCATTCATTCTGCTTTGCCTTTGCCAAGTTCAAAATGTTTCCATCTCTCAGTAGAAATTGTATATAGATTCTTGTCTATTTAAATGTAAGTAATTAATGAAAAAATGACTACGTGATAAACACCAAGCAGGCTTTACAAGATGTCATGCAACAGGGCTAAAAATACTCAAAACTTCTTTTAGAGTTAAACTCGGACTGTATTTTATAACTCTCACTGAGCGTAGCCCCATTTTTTAAATTAGATTTACAGATTTTATAACCTCTCTCCAGACAATGGATCCTCTGCAATGCAGCTTTATGTAACTCTTGAATCTGATAACAGTTTATGCAACAGTTGAGACCATTTCCCTAGATAGAGGATGATACATCACACTTAGCTGAAAAAAAGAAACAAAATCATTATGTCTGCTGACCTTTTGCTTTTAACTGATTGAAGGTTGTATTTTGTTGATGGCCTCCCTGCCAGCCATGGACACTCTGACTGACACATGCCCTGCTGTGCACCAAAATGGCACTGCCCACCGGGAATCTCCAGAAACCAGGCCAGCTGTTGCAGTCCTGAGACTTCATTTCTACCAGAGCAGCCAAGGAGCAGCCGACTGCAGCTTCCTCAGCTACCCACCTGGGGACTATGTGGCTGAGGAGCTGTGTATAGATGCAGCCAAGGCGTGCAGTGAGTACTTAAGCTGTACAAGCCCACATAATGCACCCCCCCATTTATGTGTGTTTTGCTGTATCTCAGGGCATAGGTCCTGAGATAAGGTTATCAAGAGGCCACAGTGAAACCTATCGGCAAAAAACGTGTTTGCTTGTTCAGTCATCTCAGTGTTTCGTTTACAGTTCGTCTAACTTTCTTTACTCTGTGTAAGGATCAGCAAAAATATGGTAGCTTTGCTTTGCTTGTTGTTTTTTATGAAAGTGTGATGCAACTAATACACAGAGCAGGGCCATGCAGGGGGGGAGGTGGGGTCTAAACTAGCCTGCATGTTGTTGGGATCGCATGTTATGTGTTTGAGGATAAACCAAACACAACTGACATTTTAGATAATCTTCATTGACCTTTTGCTCACCTATGTTGGCACTAGAAACAGCTACCATAATCTGTTAAGTACTGCTGTTAGTTGCCCCCAAATTAACACAGTTTCTGTAGGCATGTTGTAATTTGTATAATTGTATGATTAATTTATATGAACAAGGGAAATTGATTTGGATCAAACACACAATATAGCTAACGTCTACTAATTTAAACAACATGTTACATAATTGAACTTCAGTGAAACTTCACAGAACGTAATGTGGTTTCTGTTTCTTTGTCTGCTTTAGGTATATCACCTCTGTACTGCAGCCTTTTTGGTCTCTTCCGAGAGCGAGACCGCTTGTGGTTTTCACCAAACCACACCTTCCAGCTTGACGAATTGGCTTCAGAAGATGTGTTTTTCAGAATAAGGTAGCATCCACTGGTTGTTTTGCTACTGCATTATCTCTTCAGTATTTTTTCCAGATTAATTTTCCAAAATCTAAATGTACTCATGAATTACTACATTTTCTGCATTGTTGTTGTAACCCAGGTACTACTTCCCTGGCTGGTACAGTGGTGGGGCATCCCGGACATATCGATATGGGGTTGCCAAGGGGTCAGAAAGCCCCGTCTTTGATGACTTTGTAATGTCATACCTTTTCTCTCAGGTGAGCACTTCAGCATACAGCCACCCTCTTAATTACATAAACTGGTTAGAAATTAGACTTTTTTTTTATATGTAGGTCAGTTTAACAAATATATTCAAGAGCATGTTTTAATTGTTTGTTTATACATTGCCTTATAACCCAGTATTGTAGATTCGGCATCAGAAAAAAGCTGATTTTATCCTTGAGCGTACAGTGATATCAGTTTGTTAGATTGCTAGTTAGGTCACATGTTTAAATTTCAGTGTTTTATTTAGATAATGAAGTAACAAACTGAAATTATTACTTTTTATTTTCTTTATTTTTAGCCTTATGTTTGTCTGTGGATGACTTTTGGCGTGGGATTTTGGTCAGTTGATACACCATAGTCTGCGCTGTAAACAAGAGGGCTGCCCATGCAAGCAAGTGGCAACAACAGGAGCGCTAACACTTTCAGTGGCATGGCTATAAGTCTTTGAGAGCAATTTTGTAACTTGCATACAAAGATCCACACCTCAATGTGCACAAAACCTGAGCGAGAACGCAAAATTGAATCCCCATTCAGAGTCTTTTGTGTGCACACCAACACTTTTTCTCGACTGAAGTTTGCAGTGAAGTTCGTGTCCTTGTATGAAACAATTAGGTCTTCTACACAAATAAAAGTTTCTTTAATTTGAAAGGTTACAGTCAGGATGCCAGTAAGGCTCCGTTACTGAGGGTGCAAAGCAGGGAGTTGTCCCAAATCCTCAACACTTTAGTGATTCCCAAGTTTTAGTGTGTCAATTGATTTGGGGAATTCTACCAAATGCTAATTTTTGGGAGGAATACTCACCATGTTGGCACAATATCCATGAAGGGGACTAGGGGGGGTTAGGGAAAGAACATTTTGCACATTTTAAAGCTAAATGCATTAATTTGATGCACTTTGAGGGCAAGATTACGAAGCTAGATCATACATAAGAAATTATAAATATCAAATGTAGAAAATAATAAAATATAACACTGAGCTTTGGGCCTTCAGCCTGGTAATTTGTGGCTTTTCAGTGGCTTTGGCTATATAATGTAAATATAGGCTATAGTCGGTGTCAGTCTATTGCTTTCCATCTGGCATCAGTCCAGAGTTGTAATTTACCCCTGACTTGGAGACTAGATAACCATTGTTTTAAAATTTTGTGCCCCTATGAGGAGTGCCATCATGCCCATATAGTGTCTGGACTGTCTGAAAGGAGGTGTGTGTTACAGATGAATCCAGGTAACTCGAGCAAGTAACATGACCGGAGCTGAACTCAGAGTGAACTTTAGGATTATGTAGAATTATGCCCATGGAAATCTGCGCTGTTGGCTCGGGAAAGCCTATAAGGGAGAAGGGAAGCTCTGCTGCTCGGGTCATGTGAAGGTGAAGAGCACTGTGTATTTGCAGCCATTAAGCCATTACACATGCTTGTGTTCACTGTGGACAGATGTGTTTTGCTTTGTGGATACGTTAAATTCCTCACAGCCTAATCTAGTGCTGAACCTCTGTGTTGTGATGAAATAAGGATGTTATGACTTGCAAAGAGAAGTGTGTCTCTGCATCCGCCAGTTGGAGGTTAAAGATATAACATTAAAAAAAAAATCTTAAAACGACTAGACCTCTATTTTATATTTTTTTGAGTTGTGTACTTACATTAGCCCAATTGTTTCCAACAATGTTCAAACTCAGAGAAATCTAGTAAAAACCTGAATCCTAACCTATAAACAAGCTACTTGGCTTGCAGCCCCTCCTGACACCCTGTGTTCAGCAAAGAATATCGGAGAAACACTGATTTTTAATGTGAAACTGCTCAGGTCTCAACATTAACGCTTGCCCGGGGCAAGTAAACTCAGCAACAGAAAGAAAAATGTGATATCTAATGTAAGGTTATCGGAAAATAAGCTGCGCCCCAGCTCAGCTGTGTGTGAGAGTCTGTCTCACCATCAATCATTAAACAGGGTTGATGAAAAAAATCTGACACTATAGAAGTTAACTCAGGGGTCAACGATGTTGTTTATGACATAACTTTATTATCATTAAATATCTCTGAAACACTGCATGCGAGAGACTTGAAAACAGTTATTGTTGTTGTTAGCAACTGCTCCACTCCACTCGGCTCTGCACTCCTCTTTGCATTAAAAAACAAGTTTTTGGCCTCATAAATGCTGCAAACCTCACTAATACCCACAGTTAATGGCTGTTTACAATATAGACAGATAGAATATCATTTACTGATTTTCTACTGTCTGTGCAGCACTGAAAGGTAGGTTAACCCCAACGCCTACCTACATTTTCAATTGTATGTTAATTTCAAACCCTATTCTCACATTAGATTTTGGTGGGTTTTTTTGCAAGAACTCGAATACACTATAATTAATTATTTAATGCGAGTGCTTGAATATGGAAATTACTTAAATTACTTGCCCATCCCTACTGAGATTGAGAGCCCCCTCGTGGCAGAAATTACATACTGCGCCTTTAACTGAAGCTGAAGATTGATTGCTGCAATTAGCATCAAAATTCTTATTCGTTCTCAAGTCATAACCAAATCTTCAGGAACAGCGCTGGGCTTTGAAGCCATTTTGACATAGTGGCCAAACTATGTAATTACAACGTCACATGACGGACACTGGCCCAAAAAGACTTTTCCCATAAGCTTACATTGTGAAAGAAGCGGCTGTAAAAACGTTAGCGGCTTAAAACGTTAGCGGCTCGGCCGGCAGAAGTCCTTGGAGTGCTTGCTCTATGAGCCGCACAATGCGGAAGATCTGGGTAATATTATACCTGGGAAGTCAAATATATTGCCCCGCCTCTAATGCTGTGTCCTGATTTCCCTTACTAGATCCATGGTCATAACCAAGTCAAACCTGACTCACACAAAGACGTGATACACATATTTTTAGATTCAGTGTGACTTACACTTTCTGAGGACTTTATTATCTATTTATTTATTATATTACTGCTAGTAGCTAATTTGGCTTGCATGTAATTTTGCCAATATGCCAAAATATGAACAAATAAAAACAATATAGGTTGTCTTAATTCTGTCTGGGGTGGGTTGGGGGTTGTCAGACTTAGTCTAAGCGCATATCTCTCCATTCGCCAGTTGAAGGTCAAGTAATATAACAATAAAGGCTAATCTTTTCCTTCATGTTTTCTAAAGGAATTGATTAATAATGCAATTTGGTTATCATCTGAGGTCGTATCCTGCTTCCCTTGATTTATACCAACGCAAATAAAATAAAACCTTTTAGTTCTGGTGTGTGTTTAGTGTTCACGCAGACTTGTTGCAATCAAAGCAAAAACTTTCAAACATGACTCTAGACCAACTAACAGCAGGAAGCTGGTTCATTGATCGGGTGTGGTCAGCTGTCATCCTGTATCACCACCTGCACCAAGACTGTATTTGGAAGCAGACTGAGAATTGCCTTTAAATGCAGCCTTGGCGCAGTTGTTTGGTCCTAGCCAGGGTTCCAATATCAATGTTCTTGCAAATCTTTAAATGAAAGAGCAAAGACGTAGCCTGACATGGCCGCACTGATAAGGACTCTCAGGCCGACACTATATACACAAGGTTGTACACACACTCAACCTCAGGCGATGACTTTGTTACTCTCATCTCTGTGTGCAGTGGAGGAACGACTTTGTCAACAGCTTGGTGAAGATCCCCAACTCCCATGAGACTCAGGAAGAGTGTCTTGGCATGGCTGTACTTGACATGACAAGAACAGCCAAGGAGAGACAGCTGTCACCACTGGATATCTACCACACTATAAGGTACTAATGTAAAACAGACTGCTTCTGGTTTTATTCTTGGAACTTTCTGAAATGAACACTCCACCCCCCCACCCCCTAAAAATTTTTTATTAAATTAAACTTTTTTGAAACCCTACTTTAAGGAATATTATAGCTTTTTTTTGTACTTACAAAAAAAGTTTTGTTTGTTTTGTTAACAAAATCAGCAGTACATGGACTTTTCTAAAGTAATATAGTCTGAAATTAGCAAGGTTATCCTTCATATCATAAAATATCTGATTAGTAAACAAAATTAAGAATCTGGCAGAGGATTCAATCTCAAATTTCATAACTTGCCTGTTTGATTCTCTGCTACAAAACCATTTTCAGTACTTTTTGAACTCAGAAATAGTGAGATTCAGTCCTAGTGACTTTTGTAGTGTTAGTTGAAGGTAAAAGTTCTTTTTATTTGACATGAAAAAAGTTTTACAAGTGTACAACTTTGTTTAAACCTATAACATTATAAACCTATAAAATTTATTTAAGTATAAGACAGCCTTAAAATGACAAGAATGACATATTTCAATGATAACTGTTAATTACTTTCTCCACTAAAAAATACTTTTGGCAGTTTTTTTTTTCTTCAAAATGCTCGAGAGATACGAAATTTGAAAACACTGATACTTAAAAAAATAGTTTTTCCCTCTTGCTTACGTCTAGCTACAAGTCCTTCTTGCCAAAAGACATGAGAGCTCAGATCCAGGACTGCAACTTCTTGACACGCAAGCGAATCCGCTTCCGTTTCAAGCGCTTCATCCAGCAGTTCAGTCGGTGTCGGACCACCGCGCGCGACCTTAAGCTCAAGTACCTCATTAGCATGGAGTCCTTGGAGAAGGCCTTCTACACAGAGACTTTCCTGGTCAGGGAACCGTCAAGCGGACAGCTCATCATACTGGTGGCAGCGGACAGTGGCATCCAGTGGTGTCGAGAGAAATTAAAAGATTCAGACGAGGTTGGTATCATGTCAGTAAGCTTTGTTCTTTTTCTTTCTTTGGTCCCTTTTTGGAGGCGTCACTGATGATATTATTACAAGAGTAATTTCATATACTGTGTGTCTAGGAGCTGCAGACCTTGTGTGACTTCCCTGATGTCACTGACATCAACATCAAACAGGCCTGCAAGGAGGGTGCTGCAGAGAGTCGAGTGGTCACCATCAACAAGCAAGACGGCAAGAATCTGGTAATCTAACTTTTTGGATGTCTGTCTTTACTCTGTTGTAAGCAGGCAAATAAACAAATATTTTGACCACTTATCTTTGAGAGGCAGCTGTAGAAGTATTTGGTTTTCTATCCTGCTGTCTGTGCAAGAAGAGAAATATAATACGTACTGTAGTTTAGTGATAATTGGAGAATGGTAAAACTTCACATATTATATATAACCGTGGTTTTTGTATGTTTCAGGAGCTAGAGTTCCCCAGCCTGTCTGAAGCCCTCTCCTTTGTGTCCCTCATTGATGGCTACTATCGGCTGACTACAGATGCACATCACTACCTTTGTAAAGAAGTGGCTCCTCCTAGGCTTGTGGAGGCCATCACTTCCCATTGCCATGGCCCCATCTCGTAAGTGAAGAAAAATCAAGTTTGTATTAATTTGAATGCAACCCATGTAGCCTAATCCTAAACGAAGTAATAGGAATGACATGGTATGCTAATTAGTGGTGCCTTCACTGCCTCATCTGTCTGACAGGCTAACAGATAATTCTTCTGGATTTGTGGATGCTTCACCCAGTGTTTTCATAACTTTCAAAAACTGACAAACCAACTGCATTGTTTCCTTCCTACTGGGATTAGCCAGGCACATAAAAACCTGCACATGAACATTCATTATACATAATTCACACTCCTATTTCTTCCACTTTCTGTGTTTACAGCTGAGCTGCACTACTGCACATCTGTTTAGCCACAGTTTAGTATGAAGAATATTGTATATAATTTCTGTACTTGAAAATTGCTGCCAAAATGTACAAGTTTTCATCAAGTGGTTGGTATTTATGTCCTATCCTAGCAGGCAGTACTGCATTTCTCTGCTGATATACAGGTAAATAACCTGCTTTTATTTTGTTTGTTTGGGTTTTTTTTGTTTGGTTTTGCAGAATGGAGTTTGCCATCAACCGGCTTCAGAAATGTGGAAACAAGCGAGGATTGTACATTTTGAGATGTAGCCCTAAAGACTTCAATAAGTATTTTCTGACTTTTCCTGTTGAGGTAGGCAACACTCATCTGTGGTAATTAGTACATTTCATCATGTATTAACTCAGAGGAGAGTAAATATTAAAATACAGTTAAATTTCTGATTTCAAACAAATTTGTTTACTCTTCTTTTTTTTTTCATTTAACAACAATATTCAAACTTCTCTGATGGATCAGTGTTAAATGTAATATTTCATGTAAAAGACAAACAGAACAACGTGGCCTAAATATAATAAAAATGTACAAAATGATCATTAAAATCATATCTAAGAGTAGGTAAGACGTAGGTCCACCCTCAGACTGAAAATAGCACTGAAACCACAGCCTCATCATTTTAATGACATCAGAAGAGGGTTCGGGGGAAAAACCTAAACCAACCTCAACCTCTGTGACACATACAAGGCAAAATATTTTGTAGCACCTACTTATGTAGCATTGCATTAGCGTACAGTTTTAAAATTCTGCCTAATGTGCTGCTAATGTCCTTCTGAACATGGTTATGAATCAAACCGGCACTCTGTGCCAACTTTCAGTACATCACCATTTTCGTGATTCAGTGCTAAGAACACAGTTTGGTCATACAGTATTAGTATTAACCAGTACTGTAAAGGGCTACAAGTATAATAATTCATTTTTAAGAGTTTCTTGTTTTTCCCTACCCCAAGTGTTTCAGACTTGGTGTTTTATTACAGTCAATTCCATGACTGAAACTCCAATCATATGCATTTCCACCGTCTGCCCTCCTCTTTGTGTCTTCTAGGTGTATGAAGCTGTAGAATACAAGCACTGCCAGATAACCAGGTCTGCCAGCGGGAAGTTTAACCTCAGTGGAACCAAAAGGAACTTCAGCAGCTTGCAAGAACTACTTGGCTGCTACCAAAAGGAAACCGTGCGCTCTGACAGCGTCATTTTTCAATTCAGCAAGTGCTGTCCACCTAAATCCAAAGGTTAAAATAGCAGACTCTTAATTTATTAAATTTGAGAGATTAATACACATTTGGGCCTCTGTTTTACAAGCATGGCAATTAAGCTGATCAGGCCGATGCCCATGGGCTTCCAGCTGGATGCTTTTCAAATGCTGCCAAATAAGAGACAACAGTTTGGACTCTTGTTAATAAACCTTGTCTCCAAACAAGAAACCAACTAGTCTAGTCCACCCTGATATGATGTTTATTGTTATACTTTCAGTGAGTTTTAAACTAAAGTCCGTGCTCTGGCCAGTCATCAATAGAGAGAGGGAGAGCATTGCTTTTCTGAGTCGAGATGCCTGGAGTATAAAATAACAACCAGGATGACTCAACTGTGTCTCAGCGTTTTTGTAATTAAACCTAGGAATTATGATAATGTGATGGATCCACTTCCACAGACATTGGTGTGTCATGTATACTATCTCTGTCTCACATTTCTCTCTCAATTGGACTACTAAACTATAAGTCTTTTCTCTTGAAAGATTGTTTGTTTTTTGTAAGATTGTTTTCTTGTCTCTCCACCAACAGAAAGGTCCTGCCTCCTCGTGTGCAGGAGCAACAAGGGCCCTGAAGTGCCTCTGTCTCCGTCACTGAACCGACACAACATCAGTCAAATGGTGTTTCACAAGATCAGGAAAGAAGATCTTGAATTTGTAAGCTTGGTTTGCTTGTTTCGTATTTCCTCATCTATCCAACAATTCTGGTCATGAAATTTACAGTATTGAGTGTTTATGGTTTTAGAATTAAAACTGCAATAACTGTCTTCCTTTCAGATGGAGAGTTTGGGTCAAGGGACATTTACCAAAATCTTCAAAGGGGTCCGGAAGGAGCTGGGAGATTATGGACTTGTGCACCAAACGGAAGTTGTCATGAAAGTCCTGGACCAGGCCCACAGGAATTACTCTGAGGTTTGTGGCTTTAAAGCTGTGCAAAATGTTCCATCTACAGGGACATTTTAGAGCTTTTTTACAGCTATAAATCAGTTATTGGTAAAAACACAAAAAGTAGAATGTATTAAAGGGTAAATTTGCATTGTCTTCATTGTGCTATACAGGCTAAGACGGATATTGTTACAATGCATTTAGGCTGAGAAATAACCAACTGCTATTTTTTTTTCAGGCTGTGGATGAATGAAATATTCACTGGTTTCAGCTTCTCTAATTTTAGGATTTGCTGCATTTCTTTGTCATCGTTGTCAGTACTGTATCTTTGCATCCACTTGATTTGTCTGAGAATTTTGAAAGTATTGCACAGAGCAAGGACTGGATTTTTGTCTCCCTTCACTTGCATTAATAGAACATGAAGAAGGGATGTTTCGATGGCCAGTATTCATATGGTCACCTGACTGTTGTGTTCAGACAGATTTGAACATTGTGAACAAATTGTTTAATTGAAAACAAAAATTATTATTAGTTGTAGGCCTAAACTGGTTTACCTTTTGTCTTTCATGGACATAGAAATCATTTGGTCTTCTATCTTCTCTGTTTTCTCCCATCCTACAGTCTTTCTTTGAAGCTGCCAGCATGATGACCCAGTTGTCCCATAAGCACCTGATCCTTAATTATGGTGTGTGTGTCTGCGGAGAAGAAAGTGAGTCAGCCTTTAGAGACACACTCTGAAGTCAACAGCTCCCATACAGTACTCTTTCGTTTGACAAACATTACAAGCTTATGTCCTTAATGTCTAATGATGTCAAGAGTCTACAGTGCCTTCGCTATAATCTTGACCAGACTCTATTAGCCTCAGGCTCAGAGCAGTGATTAAACCATGGGCATGGTGGGCTATTCTTAGTGGGATTACAGTACCCTGCCCATAAACTCCTTCACCTGTCCCGCACTCTCTTCATCTCACAATTCTTCTGCTGCCACTGCAGCCATCTGTTATGGCTGCCAGTCTGTACTGCTTTCTGTCTTAATCAGCAGGGTCCAAAATTAACACCCACTAAGTGCCAAATGCAGGTACATTTTCATTTTCAAGTTTACATTATCATTTGAATAAAGTCCACTATACGCTTCCATAGCTGTCTGTGTTGGAGTTTGACACAGAGACAGGGACTTCATGGTGCATCCAGGTACACCTCGTAAACTCTGAAATCTACATCGCTTTGGACAGCAAAGTGCCTGGGTGCCAACAGGGACTGCATGGTGCATTCAGGTGCACCTTTTAAACTCAGAACTCTGGTTGTTTAAAATGGGAATGTTTTGATTTTCTTCTTATTTACCTTTGTTGAAATACATCGGCCTATATATATCATAACTTTCTTGTTCTTTCACGGCAGCCTTTTTAATATGCTAGGCTAAAATCATAACATAATCATAACATTAATTTCAGCAGATTTTTTAAATTCTGTATATTTAATTTTCTATCTCATATCTGTTTAAGTTTGAAAACAAAATAGTTTTACTTCTGTCTTGGAAATCATGTTTCAAGTTGTTTTATTTCAGGGATGTAAAAAAATTAATTAAATAACCAATATGCATACATTTTGGATGGTTTAAAAAAGAAGAATAAGAAATTAGTTGTTATCGCAAAATCTTTAAATGATTTTTAACCTCAGCTAAAAAAAAAAATGTTTTCTTTCAGATATCATGGTACAGTAGTATGTGAAGTTTGGTTCACTGGACACCTACTTGAAGAAGAACAAGAACTCGATAAACATCCTGTGGAAACTGGAGGTGGCTAAGCAGCTTGCCCAGGCCATGAACTTCCTGGTAGGAATCTGTGTATAGTGCCAGATTTGATGCCAAGTTGTTGAAAGTATTGATAAATATCGATTTGTGTGCTGCTCAAAGTTGTGACTGCTGCAAAAGTTAACATGCTTCTTTTGGTTCAAAAATAAAACACCAAAGGAAACTGTAAAAAGAGTGATTGAATTGTTTTCTTATCGTTGGTAAGAGACTCTTTCTCTTTCTGAACCTGCAGGAAGAAAAGCATCTCATCCACGGGAACGTCTGTGCTAAAAATGTTCTACTGATCAGAGAGGATGACTGGAGGGCTGGGAACCCCCCCTTCATCAAACTGAGTGACCCTGGCATCAGCATCACTGTCCTGCCCAAAGAAAGTGAGTTTCTCCTCAGCTTAGCTGTAATGCATCTCTTCAATCAGGAGGGGGCAGCTATTAAGCAAGTATATGACTGCAGTGAGATGGTACCTTCTTAAGCCCACATTGTATTAGATTACTTCATTTTGTGTGGTGGTTAGTTACAAGGTAAAATGGGTGGTAAGACAGGAATGCTATTAAAAAAATTTTTTTTTTAAGTTTTGTTAAACAAAAATAGATTCTGTTTTGTTTCTAGCTGCAAAACTGCTACTATGTGCAGCGGAATAGATTCACTTTGTGCATAAAATCAAACTGAATCAATTCAAAAATTAGGGCTTTAATTGAAAATGAAGAATTTACTAACGGTGGTGGTTTTTGTGATCAGTCCTAATTGAGAGGATCCCTTGGGTGCCCCCTGAGTGTATCGGGGACCCTGCCAACCTGAGCCTGGCTGCAGACAAATGGAGCTTTGGCACCACACTTTGGGAGATCTGCAGTGGTGGGGAGAAACCTTTAGCAGCACTGGACAATTCTAAGGTAGGGCTGGGTGGTATGATAATATAATATATACTGTATCAATGTATATATTTAACCTGGATGGTAATGATACAGTGTTTGCTATGAAATAAACCTTTTATAATTTCACTGAAGAGTGATTTGAATGCAGTACAAGATGCAGTAGGGTTGGGAATTTCTAGGTATCGCACAATTCTGTTCATTTACTAGTAATGGTAAATGCACCTTGGTGTACTTTAACACTGTATTTCCAGTCCAGATATAGTTACATTATCTATTATAGTTAGTCATTATCATGTATTAAGAAATATATTAGTAGTAGTCAGCCAACTCTAAGCTGAGGTTAAATGCCTGGACAGCTTCTCTGTTTGTCCAACATTGTCAATATTGCAAAAAGGGAACAAAATGTATGCTGCTTTGAAACTTGACAGGTAGGTTGTGGCTGCTCTGGGTGGATAATAGTCATGTAGCTGAAATATGTTGTCTTTACATGACCCAACTTGTGTACTACAGTGGTGTGAAAAAGTGTTTGCCCCCTTCCTGATTTCTTATTTTTTTTGCATGTTTGTCACACTTAAATGTTTC
>JBBPCS010000386.1:11737326-11757780 GCA_037974645.1 Hollardia meadi
ACTTGTGTTGTCTTTGACTAATATTTAAATTTGTTTGATGATCTGAAACATTTAAGTGTGACAAACATGCAAAAAAACAACAACAAGAAATCAGGAAGGGGGCAAACACTTTTTCACACCACTGTATATTCTTCTTTTCCCTTTAGTGCTGGACA
Source organism: Hollardia meadi (assembly GCA_037974645.1). Lineage (NCBI taxonomy): Eukaryota > Metazoa > Chordata > Actinopteri > Tetraodontiformes > Triacanthodidae > Hollardia > Hollardia meadi. The sequence goes on from JBBPCS010000386.1 coordinate 11,737,482, forward strand.
ATGTAAAAAAAATCCAAAATATGCCCTTTTTACTTAAATGGAAAATCCAAAAAGACAGTTTATTTTCATACTCCGCCACAACATACTCTGACTCTGCACATACAAAGGTTGTATTTGGGCATACTGTGTGTCCCTTATCCATCATCTATGCATTATAATAACCCTACAGAAAACCCTGTTCTATGACGACCACCACCAGCTTCCTGCCCCAAAGTGGACCGAACTGGCTAACCTGATCACCAGCTGCATGGACTACGAGCCCACATTCAGGCCGACGTTTCGTGCCGTTATCCGTGACCTCCACAGCCTCTTCACACCAGGTTGGTTTGTACGCCTCATCAGCTGGCCAGTCAAACTGTCCCTAACGGTGTCGCAACAGGGAATCTAGGTCACACCAGTGTGGAATCTCAAATGTCTTCAGATACAACCCAGAGACCACAAACACATTTATCATGGTGTCTTCAGGAACATGTCAGTGAAAATGAGGTCTCAGCTCAGCCTTAATAAGGTCATCACTGGCTGCTATTTGGAATGATTTGAGGAAAGGAGTGGGGACAATGTTTAGGGAATTCTTCAGCATGTTGAGGTAGATAAGAAAATCAATATCAATTTCATCTGTGTGTGATAAGTGCAGAGATTGGTCCAACGCATTAAAAGCCTAGCTTCGGGACCAAAGGAACCAGTGCTGGCGAGACGTGAGGGTCCAGTTAAGCTTGTCTGAAGTGAATTTCTCTCTGTAGATGCTGATTTACTTCCTTTCTGAGCGGGCCTTTTATCTCTTTAATGTGCCTGATTTTGTTCTTTGTTTTCCCAGACTACGAGTTGATCGTGGATGGCGACATCCTGCCAAACAGGACAGTGGGCTCTGGCTGGTCGACTGGGGGTTTTGATAGTCAGGACCCGGCTCAGTTTGAGGAGAGACACCTCATATTCCTACAGCAGCTGGGCAAGGTACAAACAAGTGTGGAAACTGTGCTTTTAAGAGCAAACCAACCCATGTAAACAAGCTTAGACCCCTTTTTCTTCTTGCAATACGTCTGTTTTTGGTGTATGTTGTCATTATATTTTAGACTTTTACTCTTGCCTTAATAAATTAGGGCTACATGATTCTGGATGAACTGAGAATAACTGTTGATACGAATTGAGATTTTTCAGAACCAAAAAAAAAGTTATTTTCTTGGAATGTCATTTTTTAAAATATGGTGCTTGTTGTTAGATGCTTCCTATCTAAAATGTTAGGGGTTAATACATTTTAGCATGCATTTCCTTAGAAGGGATTGAACCCTAAACCGCTGCAGAGTTTGTGTCATGTTGTATTTGCTGAGCTTTTGAGACAAATGTGGTTTCAGTTGATCGTATTCGTCATATAAGGAATATATGGGTATTATACCTATATCTTGTCAGTGGATTGTCATATAGTAAACTATTAACAGAGATGCTAACATTTTCTGTCTGTACCTCGTGTCATGCTATGTTTTAGGTAATTGTGTAGCTAGCAGTTTGTCAGCCATTTACCAAGTTAGATATAGTAGCAGAAGTCAAAACACACAGACACATAAAACACATTGCACAACTCCTCGCCTCTACACCATTCTTTATTCGCCAAACGTTCTCTGCTGCTGTACTGGAGAAGAGTTGTGCGATGTCTTTTAATTTTGATGGACTTGCACTGAAGGTATGCACCGCACTGTGTGCACTCTCGCAGTAAGAAATCAAGTAAGATGTGAAATTAAACCATGTGTTCAAAAAAAAAAAAAAAAGTAAATAAGTTGGCCTTCACTTACAGGGAAACTTTGGCAGTGTGGAGATGTGTCGATACGATCCGCTTCAGGACAACACTGGTGAGGTCGTGGCTGTGAAGAAACTCCAGCACAGCACTGCAGAGCACATACGAGACTTTGAGCGAGAGATCGAGATCCTGAAATCTCTGCAGCACGAGAACATCGTCAAGTACAAAGGCGTTTGCTACAGTGCAGGTACAGTTGACCCGCAGTTAATATCTTCATTCTCATAATGTCCCACAGCTGTAAACATTGCTTGAGATTTGGCAAATTTAAAAACCTTGCACACATCCTCTACACTCCTCTACAGAGTTGCTACTTAATTTAAACAGACATGTCTAAATACTGTATATATGTTTATCTATTTATTCCCCATTTCATACTAAACAAGCTCTTAGCAATTATAAAATTACTATTATCCTGTGTATCAGCCTTATTATGGGTAAATGAGGACAGTACACTTGAAGCTTTTGTTGCTACTTGGTCCTTTGGATGACACAGTTTCCTTTTGGCTTCTCTCAGGACGAAGAAATCTCCGTCTCATCATGGAATATCTGCCCTTTGGAAGTCTGAGAGACTACCTCATGAAAAACAAGGAGAGGATCGACCACAAGAAGCTTGTGCACTACGTTTGTCAGATCTGCAAGGTACTTCCCGCTGTCCAATTTTGTCACATGCTTTTTTGGAACGACAGCACAAATTGTTCTTTTTTTTTGTGCTCACAGGGAATGGAGTACCTGTCAAGTAAGCGGTATATCCACAGAGACCTGGCAACACGAAATATCCTTGTGGAGAGTGAGCTGAGGGTGAAGATTGGAGATTTCGGCCTTACCAAAGTTCTGCCTCAGGACAAAGAGTACTACATGGTCAAAGAGCCAGGAGAGAGTCCCATATTCTGGTCAGACCTCAGACAAAACATATTTGATTTGTAAGCTCAACTACCTTCTTAAGAGAGGCAGAACAGACAGTTACCGTGTGCTAATTTTTCTAGGTATGCCCCTGAGTCTTTGACTGAGAGCAAGTTCTCTGTGGCCTCAGATGTCTGGAGCTTTGGAGTGGTGCTTTATGAGCTCTTCACCCACAGCGACAAAAACAGTAGCCCTCCTGCAGTAAGTGTTGACACACACTCGCACACTCTCATTCACTTGCTTTTACACTGCCTGTTCAACTTGATTTATATTCCCTGCTTTCTAGATTAAAATGTAGAAGATGGGTAAGAAAATGACTAAAGACTTAACGTGGTGTGCAGATTTAGAAGAATTTCATTTACTGTGCAAAGATAGTTTTTAATGGCAAAAAAGGAGCATTGACAAACAGGATATACAATAAATTTTTTTTGGTCTACCTGTAAATAACTGGTAAACTGAAAACATTCACCCTCCAAAATATTTTTCAATCGGCCATAAAAGTGTAATTTTTTCCATAGTGATCAATATCGTTATTACAATTATTGACGGTCATACGTTGCTTTGATTTGATTCGCCAGCGTCATGGTAGGTTTGGTGGACAGTCACATTAGACTCAGCTGGTACACTTAAAAATCACAGCGATGTAAACCTGGCTGGTCCTACGGTGTGATTGCAAATTATTTACTGGCCACCTGGCCGGCGGCGACCCAAACTTAGTTTGTCCACCAAACCTAAAATTGACCTGCATTTGGTGGGTGTTTATTTTGGACCCTGTTACAGCACTCAATCCTTCAGAAGGACCCAATAACAACAGGGTTACCTTTTGAATAGTTAAAACGAACTATAGATGTAAGTTAATTTCTCATTGTTTACCATCATGCTATACATTGTTTATACTGCTCTTATTACTCTGTCCTCATAAAAGCCCATTTTTAATTTAAGAAAACGGCGTAACTGGTTTGCTACAGTGGCCTAGAGGCTAAGATGCAAAATATAAACCGTGGCGTCTCTGCTTTGAATCCAGCCCAGAAATCTTTGTTGAAAGTCACCCCTCGTCTTCCCCACATTGTCTGCCTCTCAACTTGTAGTATGGTTATATCACTTTTAAAGACATGAAGCAACATGCAGGACGGTGCTCTGTGCTAACTTTCTCCCCCCCCCCCCCAAGGTGTATATGTGCTTCTAAATTTAAAAAAAATTATTGTGTTCACAGTAACACAGAGTTTATTAACAAATAAATAAATACATACATATTTATACTGCATGCATGTCTGTGTCTGCTCCTTCTCCTTGTGTGCATTCATACATATATTATTGGGGCATGGTCGGTCTAATGTCTGACCAGAGCCCCATCAAACATACACACAAACACATATTCGCATACTTAATCACACATACATACACACACAAGCTCTGACATGCAGCTGTATTGTATCTTGGGATTATCTGTCAGCGAGAAAGTTTCACCCTCCTTCACCTCAACCGATCAGAGATTTTCTTCACAGCTTCAGTGAGAAAAGCACAGCTGAACTGAAGATACAGTAGACAACAAAAACAAAGGAGAGATCCGTTCAAAAAAAAAAAATCAGTGAGGAGAAGTAAGAGGAGAGTGTGAGGGAAACGCACTGTGTTGATTAAAATCCACCTCTTTTTCACTCAAAATAAAAATTAATGGGCCATATTTTTAGCAGCGTCTGCACGTGTTAGTGTTTCCCGGCCCACCGTCCAGACTGTAGTGGGGAGCACTACATGTGCATCCACACAGTGCTTATAAACTATTTTTTCTGGTACACACGTTTATTTTTAAGGGTAAATACCAGTGAACTACTCACACTGTCAAGCCCTGCTGGAAACCTCCAAAGTGAACAAATAAACCGTGAACCGACCTGCCATCCTGTCAACGTCGCACAGACAATTTATGCATTTGACATCAGTACAGTAGTTAATGTTCTGTTCAAATCAAATCAAATTTTATTTATATAGCGCCAATTCACAACAAAGTTATCTCATGACAAATCTGTCTCATGACAAAAAGTTATCTGTTAAAAGAACAAACAAACCTAACATTAGAATTTCCAGGGGAAGAGGTTTTTTCCTCCCTCTCCTACCTGAACCGTTGTACCTCAAGGTGTGTACATTAATGCGGTTAAATGAGGTGTGATGTTCTTTGCTAAATACCTTGTTATATGTAACAGCTTTCATTTTCTTAATTGCGGTTTACTTTTCTTCTTTGTTTTAAAAACTCAACACTCTGACTCACTGAAGTCGTACTGTAGTTGTTGACAATAATAAGGTGTCACATGCTCCACATGTATGGCTTTGTCCTAATCATAAGGGATTTGTTGCTCAAGTTGTTGGGACATTACGTACTGTACATTTAACTGTTTTATTAACTTCAAGGATCTATCTTCTTGTTGTTTTCTGTAAATCAAACTGATTTTTAAGTCTGTCTTTGTCTTGGTTGTGACCATCGTCCTCCTCCTCAGGTTTTTATGTCCATGATGGGGAACGACAAGCAGGGACAGTTGATTGTCTATCACCTCATCGAGCTCCTTAAATCAGGCAGCAGGCTGCCTCAACCTCTGGGGTGTCCCACAGAGGTAAGATCATGCACTGCAGTTCTCCTTCTGATTGGATCCACTTCTCACATACATGTACACTTATCTACTGTATGTCTGTGCATACCCAGTCATGTACTATACATGAACACATGCATATACACATTTAGTCTGTTTTCTCCAGTTCTGTCGTATTTGTTTGTTTAGCTGTTTTAACTTGAATTTAAGGACAGAAATTAGCTCTAGTTAGATGCTCTGTATACATACTGTATTTGATGCATTGCTTCTCTACTGTATGTAAAAATGGTTATCTGTATTGTCCATGGTGTAGAAACATTTTACTTGACACATACATACTAATTAATAGGAACACTTTATGCATGCAATGTGTATTAAGTTGACTGCAACACAAAAATGTGTCATTCCTCTTTTATGTAGCACTTTCCTGTTCTATCCCCTCAGAGATGCAGGACTGAGTGGGTGTTTCAGTCCACCTGCTTGCTTTTGCTTTGCCAGAAAACAGCGTTACATTGTAGCACAATGGGTAAAGGGGGTTTTTTTGGGAGGGGACAAAGCCCTTTGCTAACCCTCCCTCTGCTGCAATGTCAAACAGCTATGGGACTCCTTAAAAACATGGTATTTCACCCGGGGTCACGCCTTATGTCCTGCGACACAAATGTTGTGTGTCTGATGCACATTCTTGTCGACTCAGATTGGGTCGTCTTGTCACCTGTAACTTCAGACAGACATGATTTATTTTTCTGGAATCGTCACTGTTTTATGCTGTTTCAATGTTGACTTATTAGTTGAACTCAAACCACAATCTTCCTAACACTAACTTAGTAGTTTTATTACCTAAACCTAACCAAACTTTGACTGAAAACTTAAAACATTTTTTAAATACCTGAAAATACTATGTCGATATCTATATGTCTATAACTATATCCGCTTAGTCTAAAAATAAAAAGTCAAAATTATATGATCATTCACGGGACAGAAACCTCGGTCTCCAAATGACCAAAACAAGAACCCTTCGGCAACCCAATTTACTTTTTATTTGGAAATTGTCCTGCTTTATATCATTCCACCTGTCATAGACCAAATATGCCCTTCTGTAGTGTAAAAAATATTATACATATGTGAAAAACGAGATGTTAACCAAAAAAGCGTATGTATAATAGAATAGAATATGCTGATATAAAACCATGGTTACGAAAAGGTGCGAGAGTTGCTGTTTCCTCTGGAGAAGAGGGAAGGTGGTCCACAAGCTTGACCCTGCCCTACACCTCAATTGAGTGTGCTTCATTCAGCTGCAAGTGTGAGTTACTACGTGACGCAGAAGAAGTGAGTAGGGTCCGGTTTGATGAAGGCCTTTCGACTCCAGGCTACGGGACCTTTTCGCATGTCATTCCTTCTCTCTCCTTACACTTCTTGTCTCTCACTAACTGTCAGAATAAAGGACAAAGTACCACAAAAAAAGAGGGACTTTGATTTTTGCTCATCTCTTCCTCCTGCTTTTTCTCTCAGATACACGAGATCATGGAGGAGTGCTGGGACAACGACCCCTGCTCGCGTCCTTCTTTCAAGGAGCTCGCTCTGAGCATCGACCTGTTCAGGGACAGCAAGGAGTTGTAGACAGAAAAATCACCCAAAGTGCTGTGCTCCTCTTCAACCGAGTCGCTCTCAACATTGTTGCCCTGGTTGTGGCCAAGGACTAAGGTCAAAACGACATCCTTGTCGTGCTGAGTGCCGTCGTGTGTGGCATAGCAGATTGTGACTGAAAGAGTGGTGGTTCTAAACTAGGACTTGTTCAAAAACTACTGCCAAGGTGCCTTCAAGCAAGGCACTGAACCCCCATATCTCTTGTGGATTAATCTGTGTGTGTGAGTGTGTGTGAGTGAGTGTGTGAGTGAGTGTGTGAGTGAGTGTGTGAGTGAGTGAGTGAGTGTGTTTGTTCTGGTGTTGTTGTGTCCACACAAACAGCTAGCAGGGCTGGCTCTTGCCATTCCCTTTTCCCCCTCACCTGAAGAAAAATGGACTTAGTGTTTTTTTTTTATGTATGTGTGTATATATCTACCGTATATTTGTGTACATATGTCCAGAAAAATTTTATAATTTTATAAAATGATAAATATAGTAAATTCTATATTTGAACTGCCAGCAAGGTGCCAATGTAAATTAAGTATATACAAAGGTGATTTAAAATCTGTTACTGTTTTTGTTTTCATTGTGAGAGGTGGTGTGAAAATTAAAGAACAGTTTAATTCAACAACATATCTGTTGAGCAAATTCTTGTCTGTCACCGTGAAACTCTTGTTTCCACAGTGTCAATAAATATGCTAATGAAACGGCACATTGCTTACTGTGACACCAAAAACCTGTCTAGTAGCTCAAAAATGAAATATTGTTTTGAAATCTAAAATCATTCGGAAAGGACACAAATCGCATGAGAATACAGAACTAGTCATTTAGAAACTTTTTTTTTGAATTTCTCAATACACATTAAAATCTGAAGCATATCAGACTTTCATTTTGGTGATTGAGACTATTAAAGGTTGTAGGGTGTTAAATATACAGGGTGAATGTAACACAACATATTTAAGATACCTAAAATGTTTAACTCTTCCTTCATGAAACTTTATTTCTAAAGCTGACTGGATTAAAGGGAGCTTTGTAAAGTACAGTTGATGCTCTTTAGGGGATTCAAGTTTACACCGTGTATGATATGTGGTCCAAATTGCAAATGTGCTGCTTAGAAAAGAACTTGATCATACATTGAACCAGCCAACTCCAGATTCAAGACATGTTTTTCACATCCACCTTGTCTTTTAGCATATCTGTGTCTTAGCTTATTTCAGGAATGTTGTCCAATAAGTCAAATCTGTTTTTTTTTTTAAAGGTTGCAAACAGAAAGACCAGGATATTGTCGAAATAATGAGACTTTTTCATGTTAATTTTATCATGTTGTTTATAGATGTGTGTGGTTGTAGCTGTAGCCCAAACAACAGTCTTCAGCAATTGCTATTGAGGACTATTTCTGGCCAGGAGTTTTTCTAAGTTAAAAGTAATTAAATTTTGACAGAAGTAAAATATTTCTGACTGTAATCAAAATTAAGAAATAGTATATCAAAATTAAGTCAAAATTCTGATCTATCATATTTTTACTTAAAAAGTCTAAATTTTGGCTACTGTAACTACTTTTTTACTTTCTATTTTTTTCCGATTGGAAATTGGGTTCAGTAACTTTGCTGATTCAAGCTGCACAAGAAAAATCCAACTATTGGCTAAACAGGTTTTTGGGAAATCTCTTCACAAAAGGAACTTTGCCTTTAATTATTTTTTTTTAATGAAATTATAAATTTGCTCTTTATCCCTTGTGGGAAGCTTAGTTTAGCCAAATGCACTGTTATTTTTGGACCTTGCGCAAATGTACTGACAGCATTAATTAATAGAAATGACCTACATTTCGGCACTTTATTTTGAAATCCGGATGTTGCGTGCGCTGCGGTTGAGCAGCAGCTTCATAAAAGAGTCGCTAATGATGGTAATAGCTCACAGCTGTTTCGATAAGTCGTGAAGGCTGTGTGATGTTGACAAATGTGAAGAAAAAGGCGAAATGGCATCGCTAACATCTACACTCTTGCGATTACCTTAAAGTTATGAAGAGCGCATTGAAAACTGTCAGCGCAGATAGAAGATCTAACCGCAGTACAAAAAGAGAAGAGAGCAGAAACACAGACATGCTGAGGACGCCGAGAAGAGTTGGACTGTAGTGGAAATAAACGTGAGCTTGAAATTTAAATAACTTTCTTTTTTTTGTTCAAACTTTAGCCAGTTAGCCATAAAGCTATCCTACGTTTGTGTTAGCTTAGCTTTTCTCCTTTATTGCACATAAGAAAATACATAATAGATCAGTAAAAGAAGAAAACCACTTACAGTATAAGTATTTGTTTATGCATCCAAGTCTGTTTGCTTTTACTTTATGAACAATGTAATAGGAATTATTTTAATATCAGCCACATTGTCGTTCATCCCCACCTGCACTGCAGCGGTGACACACACCCTTTGTCAACACATTATATAGTCCACTGTATAATACATGTTGCCTGGCTTCAATCTACTCCACCATTGCTGTGATCTTGTCTTCCAAGAAGTTTGATTTTCTCTTTTGGTCCTTGGCTATACCTGACTAAACCCTCCTTTGTGCTGGCATTATATCATTGATTGAAATTAAAATATACCATTTTAATGACCCTGCCTACTGTTGAGCTTTATCATTGTATTGCATTCAGCACAGGCAGGAGAGCAGCCTGCAGAGTAGCTTGTGAAGATGAAGTCCCAGAGAGCCCGACCTCCTGATGGGGGGTACGGCTGGGTGGTGGTCATGTCAGCCTTTTTCATCATGGGCCTCACTGCTGGTGTCCTTAAGAACTTTGGCCTCTTCTTTCTGGACATCCAGAGTCACTTTGGAGTCCAGACCAGCACCACCTCGTGGGTCACCTCCACCACGATTGCCATGTTTCACCTCGGAGGTAAATATGTTTTTCAGCTTAAGCTCTCAATTGATTTTAACTCAATGTTTTTATAGTGGTGTTTAATTTTCTTCTCAGCTCCAGTGGCCAGTGTGCTGACCTTACAGTTTTCTCAGAGAGTGGTCATTATTGTTGGGGGCCTGATGGCTACCTCAGGGATGTTGCTGGCATCTCTGGACCTCAGTCTGCCCTGGCTCTACCTCTCTATGGGCATCCTGCAAGGTAGCACACTCAGGACATACTCTGAATTCCAGGAAGCACTTTCTCTCTTTTACTCACTTTGTTTGGTCAGTTGTAGTCTGAGGAATGCCAAAAATAGATCATCTAATGCCGCTGCAGTGGTTCCCAACTCCTCAAAGGGGTTTTACGATAAATCTGAGGGGTCATGACCTGATTAATGACCTGCTACTCAAATTTAAATTCTTTGCTCTATGACTTTTTTGCTGAATGTTTTTCCAGGCCTCTAACTGTTATTCAAATGGAAAAGTCTGGGAGGTTTAGAGGAGATTGCAAGCAGACATGGCTCATGAGCCAAAAAGGTCGGGAGCCAGTATCAATGCCCTGAGGAAAGCAAGTTGTTTTGACCCTACCACCTCCCATCCATCATATCTGATGATATTTTTTGATCAATCAAATGAAGACGTAAAGTTTAGATATTGTTGCAATGTGAACGCAGAAAGCAGGGCCACATGTGACACGATCAGAAAAGGATAAGATAAATTTGACTGTTATGACCTGTTTAAGAAACTACTACTACTACCTAGGATTCAGATTAACTGGTTCAGTTCTTTGCTTGCTGATAAGGACTGTGATCTTGAAGGCACATGATACAGTGTGAGAATATATCCCACTATCAGTCTTCAGAGGCTTTCACCTGTCACATCAATTCAATGACACCACTGTAGCCTATTGGAAATTGTAATTCTAAATTTCTGTCGACTTATAGACAAAACAGGTACCAATTAATTGAGAAATGAATCAACAGGTTAATTGACAATGAAAATGATCATTAGTTGCAGCCCCAAATGCATATGTTGCCTATTTTCATAGAATAATTCTTCAACAGAAAACAACTTTTTCTTGGCATTTTTATTGCCAGATGGCACAAAAAAAGAATATCTAAGTGGATGGGCTGAATTTGACCACATTTTTTGGGTCGATACAAAAGGACCCCAAACTTCCCAAAAAACATCACATGGTTAAAGGTTTCCATCTTTCCTTTCCAGGAATGGGCATTTCCTTCTCGTGGATCCCTGCCAACAGCATGGTGAGCCACTACTTTGAACGGTGGCGTCCCATTGCCTACGCTATCGCCAGCTCAGGAGAGTCCGTCTTTGCTGTTTTGTTCAGCCCCTTCTTCCAGTGGCTGATTGAGATGTACAGCTGGCAGGGCACCTTGCTCATCATCGGAGGCCTTCAGCTCAACCTGTGTGTCTGCGGCGCTCTTATGAGACCCCTGGAGACGGTCCAGAAATTGCAGCAGGAAACTAAAGACATTGTAGATGATGATGCTACTGTACTCCCACAAAAGAGGAAGGTTATCTTCCAATGGTCCCTAATGAGAAAACCTGAACTTGTTCTCTACATCCTGTTTGCTATCTTGGCAGCAGCAGGGTTTTTCATCCCACCTCTCTTTCTAGTGCCCTTCGCCAGCAGTTTGGGGATCGATAAGTACTGGCCGGCCATGATCCTCTCTGTCCTGGCATTAACAGACCTGGCGGGGAGGCTGGTCTGTGGGTGGATAGCCAACATGAGGTTGTTGAGGAACCTGCAGCTGCTCACCATGGTGGTCACTCTGCTCGGGGTGGTGCTTCTGCTGCTGCCCATCAGCCACAACTACTGGGCCATCCTGGTGTTCGCCTCACTCTACGGTTTCCTGTTTGGCTGCGTGGTGGCCATTCACATCACCTCCATCGTGGACATTGTAACCCTGGAGGGATTTGACAATGGTCTGGGGCTCTTCATGCTTTTCAGGAGCATCGGTGGCTTCATCGGTCCACCTGCTGCAGGTGAGCAAACTGTATTTAGATGGTGTTACAACCCAGTAGGAGTCTAGGGAAAAGGGAGGCAACATAGTTATGATCTTTAAGCTAACAAGCCATTTATTGTTTAGGATGCCGAAAGTAAAAGATGTAGTCTGATCAAGGTTACAAGCAGTCTGCTTAGCAGACAAACAACAACATAGGCGAAGCGTAAAACAAAGGAGCGGGCTGCGAGTGGGTGATCATAAAAGAAACAAAACCAAAAATGCTTCCTTTCACTTGGAGGCCTCGCTGACTTTCTGCAGCTGCAACAGCTGAAACCAACAAAAAAAAACAACCTACCTGACTGCACTATTCTTACCTGTTCAAAAGCAGCCACCCATAAACCAAGTGTTTTCTAGACAGTCACAATCCTACTTGTAGTGAGAAGGGAGATTTTATCAGCTTTAGGCGGATTTTATCAGCTGGAAAGCTGGAGTGGGCACGTGCAGAGCACAACGGTGACAGGCTGAAGGGAGGCGTGTTCCGGAGAGGAGGGAATCCCTACGTGGAAGCTGATGATGCATCACCTGGCAGAATGCCTTGATAATATTTATAAATTATTTGCATCTGTATTTACTTGGGATGTACTTTGTTACCATGCTGGTGTTGGCATTTAACTCAAAGTACCGCTGTGCTTAAGTAGGCTCACAGATGGCTGTTGACTCTTGCCTTTGTTCTAAGTTTGAAGAAGTGCAGATCTTCAGATACTTGCATCTATACTTGTACTTGTATTTGAATCTCTGCAACATTACGGAACTTAAAAGGCTGTAATGTTGCAGAGAGTGGATGAGAGCGGTTTCTGTCATTTTGTTTTGAGAGAGTTAGTACTTACCACAGTGACTTGTTAAAGGAGTGCCGACAAAAGAATAACCTGTACTAGGATCATTAGTTTACGTGAATTCCTTCTGATAACAGTTCTGTAATGAATATGAGGTAAATGATTTCCCCAGAATGGCTGTAACTTATTTAAGAAAAAACATATAGTATGATATGGTGTGTTCAATCAGCACAAACTTGTCACTGCAGGAATGGATACATCTTCCACACTGATCTTTTGTTTCTTGTTCTTCTGCGTTTCTTGTGCAGGCTGGCTGGTGGATGCGATGAAGGACTACAGCAATGCCTTCTACCTTTCAGGCTTCTGCCTCATTTTGTCAGCAGTGTTTGTCGCCCTGGTCGACCATCTCGTTCAGAGGAGAAAAGTCGTGCAGAATGAAGGTCATCAGGTGCTCAACCAGGAGGACTAGCAAGCAGGAAAAGTCAAGTGAGAACTCGGTGAGGGGCAGGCCCACTTTCCCTAGCAGGCAGTGGTCTGCAAGAGGCCCATGCGTAAACCTATGGTCCCTCGGTGGGACCTTGCTCTGGTTTTGTACCTGCAACACCAGAGCAAAGGCCAAAGGTGCCTTTGGAACCATTACAATCCATTGGTCTTGATATGCTCTCGTCTAAGACTGCATTCCAGTTGGCTCTATGTTCATCAAAACGCATAGGGGATATACAGTACATGCACACTCTGTTCATCTGTCGTGCATGCAGTTTGCACTGCATGGCTCTAAAGTGATATTGCATCCTAATCCCATGTACATCCCTAAAGTGCCTGCCTTGTCATAAGGAGCGTTAGCTTGTGAGCTCACGTCCATTTTACCACCCCGTTTGCATCAACCAAGCAACAACGCTTGCAGAATTTATGCCCAGTGTGTGCGTTGTGCACGCATATTAACCGAACACAGGAGATGCGCCAATCAAACCAACTCTTTGTCCGTTTTGCCAACCCGGTTAAAGGGAAAACACTATCCAAACGTCTCTCTCACTGGGTTGTGGAGGCGATTTCCCAAACTTGCATTCGAGGCGTGCAGATGCCCAGCAGGGTGCACGCTTACTCCACCAGGGGTATAGCTACATCTTGGTCTCTTTTCAAAGGGGTTTCAATGGAAGATGTGTGTTCCGCAGCGAACATACGTTCATGAAATTTTATTGTCTGGATTTGACGGCACGGAATGTCACTGAGTCTGTGCTCTCAGCAGGGCAGGGATGGTCTGACATCACAGTGCCAGGGCCAAATCCTCAGTCTAGCTGCAGGTGTGCCTCTCAGGGTGTGATGCTAGATCCCCATACTTGTGTGTTGTACCGAGTGTACCGTTGAAAGGGGACTTTAGGCTATGCATATAACCAATGTTCCCTGAGGGTGGGAAACGGGGTACAACACAGGTCAGCCCCTCACTATTTTTCCACTCAGTGTATTGCAGTGTAGATTGAGGAGATGAGATTGAGATTGTGAGATCCTCAACCTGCAATAGTCTCACTGGCCTTGACAGATGTTTTGAAAAAGTTTCTTCAGTTTTGTCATTCTCCATACTTGTGTTCTATCTCGTTTCCCTCCCTCAGGGAACATTGGTTATGTGCATAACCTCCAGATTTTGAGGCTTGCAGGCAAACGTTGGGGAAGTTGGTCGGGTCATATTTTACTTAATGGTGGAAAAAGTTTTAAATTAATAGTTGCCTCTGTTATTTATTGGTTCTGATGCTTTTCTAATTAATTCACATTTTACTGCAGGCAGGGTTTTTTTCCACAGCATTGCCTCAATACCATTTGGGTATTTTTAAAATAACATATGTTTAAATTGGCAAGCAATAGAAAACGGTTTTAACAAATTATCTTTGTTAATTTTACATAATGGACTAAAACCTTTCATGCCAAATGTTTTTAAATTTTTCTGGGGAAATGGTTCTTACTTGACTCATTGGCTGTCTGTTTCTATTTTGAAATGGCAAAGAAACTGGGCTGACACTAATTAGTGTCTAAAGGGTAAGGCTGCTGATATTTTATATTATCAATAAATCCTATGAAAAGTCTAAAACCAACAATTTGTTAGCTCGTCTCTTAATGCCGTCAGTTTTCCCAACTGTCTGAGCCCCATTAGCCTCAAACCGTTTTGTCGCTGGCTCTTCAATGTGTTCTTTAATAGTTTTTGGCCTTCAATGGCACAGAATACGCTATATCCAATTATTTTATTTTAATTATACATTTTATATAATTGTTGTTTTTGGTCTTTTCATGGGATTGGTTGAAAATAAGGAAAATGTAGAATATCACCTGATGTACCATAACTGTGTTGCTACTGTTCCCATGCAGTATAACAGATGAAGTTTTGAAGGAATCCTTCAGTCATGTTAATATTTGTTTCCTGTTTTTATGAGTTGCAGGAGGCTCAGTTTGGATTCACTCTAAGCCAAATAAGAACAGTATTTCTGAATTAGACCCAGTGTATTTTAAGAAAAAGCGGAAATGTTATTGTTATGTTGGTGTTGGAAGCTGTAGGACTCCTGTGTATCATGAGGGCTGTAAACCACATGTGGGTCAGTTCACAGTGGGGAGCCTTGCTCTTTTCAGCTGTGAATGACTCTGGTGTCTGTGATAACTTAAGTGTTGGCTTACTGTGTTACTGCTATATTGGCCTGTCTCTTAAAGGGCATCTCTTTTGTCACAGTCATGGTGTAGTTTTTATAATATATAATATGAAATATTCCTCTTGTCCAATCAAATGAGTTCTTCCCACCTAATACAGACTTAAGTATGAATTCTCTTAATGATCCTTGAATATGAAAATCGGATAACTTTTGTTGTTCCTGAAGTTCTGTAATACTAGTTCTCATACCCACAATTGAAAAATGAAGCTTTAAAGCCGTTTCATGGAGGAATTGGTTTTCCTTGTAAAATTAATGATTCCAGGTTACTTCTGTTCTTTAAGTTGTTTAAAAAAAAAGATTTTAAGAAATAAATCACTACACTGATGGCTTTAAATTACTCCCATGTCTGTATATTGTTTTATCTGCCTTTTTAACCTTCCCAAAGCTAAAGGCTGTTCAAGCTCTCAGGGGCTGCCCACCATAGCATGAAACTGATACCAGGATGAGGATATTTGTGTGTCTTTTAGGAATGCGGTATGTGCTGTACAAGTTGCTCCGAACTTTAAAGTACAGTTATGCAACCTAATTATCAAATCTGGTTTAGCACCTTTACACTGAGCTGGATCCCCATGGCAAAGTAAATGTATTTCAAATGAAACCATTTTATTAATCTAAGTTTTTTGAATACATAGGTTTTTATTCATAATAAAGCCCTGTGGGTCTTTTTTCTCTTCAACTTCAGACAAAGAGAAGTTTAAGAGGAAAAAGACCCAGGGGGCTGTATTACGAAGGGAGTGTAACCTGCTCAGATTTAAGTTGGGGTTATCAGGGAAAGTCAAATGTATTTTTTGGCGCTTTGAGCACCATCACCAGGGAAGTGCCATCTAGTTCCATTATGTTTGAGAGAAGGCAGCCGATATCTCCTCAACTTGCAACTCATACCAAAATAATCTAGATGGATAAACAGCACTACAGGCAAGAAGAAAAATGTATTTATGATTTGGGGGTGAACTGTCCCCAACCTGTCTTCATATAAAACATGCACACACTTGGAAGACAAATGTTTATTACATCTTTTTCTACAGACAAAAGTTTAGATCAGAAAATTATTAGATTAAGACCATCCTCATCTGCTGCCAACAAATGTAACACACATTAAGACATTTTCATACATAATGCATATTAACAAAAGCCCACAAACTACCTCATGTTTTGTCAGATATTTGGAAGAAAAAAAAAAACGGGCGTCAAGACGGCTATTTTACACAAAAGAAAATGAGGCACTAAGGGCATTTATAAAGATAATGGGAGTTTAGAAATTAACCGTACTCAACTTATAGTACAGTATTTCAGAGGTGTGTTACGGAACAGCCTCGGTGTCTAAGGGTGCACTTAATTTTGCGACCTGGAAGAGAAAAAGTTGCACCTTTGGTCCATTGAAAGAGTTGGTCCCAGTAAGAAGGGGTGCGATGATGACGAAGCCCAGTCCCTGTGGACCTCACAGACTTTGACACCCATTTGTCATAACTCAGCTCGAGCTCAGGGCTGTGCCATTGTGAAATCTGCAAGTGCTTAAGGGCTCTCTTGTAAACCTTGAGCCCCATCTTAATTTACTTTTTGCACTGCTGCCGGCTCTGCTTGAGGGAATTAACCACAATTCATAGGGTGCTAATGTTAAAAGTCTGAAATCATCCAAAACAAACCAACTCTGACAGAGCTGAAAGAAAACAATAGCAGCAAATAATGTCTAGTTAATTGTCCCATGAAGAGCCTGTAAGTATTGCTTTCCTTTTACCTAATTTGGTTGATAGTACTATAAATACAGAGGCAATGATTCTGTGAAAAAAAAGGTCACTGAAATTTACATTATTAAATGTGCTCTGTGTAAAAATGTTTTGGGTTTTTTTGTCTTAATCCCAGGTCATCAAATACTGATGCTTTGGGTTGGTGGCTGTCCTAACCTACCAACCCAAAGAGACCTGGGAATGAGACTCAACATCTAACACATTGCACCAGAAGAGATGGGTTTTTTTTCCCCCAGCTGACGCAATTTCAACAAGTAGCTTTCTTTGAGCTCTTGTGCCACCTTCCTCCCACATTTTCTCTGAGCAAACGGGTGTTAAATCTGTGCGGTTGTAGAGCTTAGGCCAGATGTCGGGAGTGTCTATGAGGAGGCTCTCTTCTCCTCGTATGGAGACTCGTAGGCCTCCATGGGTGGGCAGGTGCACACGAGGTGCTGGTCGCCATAGATGTCATCAATCCTGGAGATGCTCGGCCAGAATTTGGTCTCGGGCCTTATGAAGGCCTGCAAAGTAAGGAATGGAGGATAAATGGGCGAACAAAGTCATTAAACGGGGTACTTTACGCTATGCAGATTTTTGCAAAGTATGCTGTGAAATGAGTGAAAATTTAAAAACATTCTGAATCTGAACATCTTTAAGGTTCTTGAATTAATCGAAAGTTCTTTAATTTTATTAATCTGCTGATTGTTTTGTCTATGAAATGTTTGGAAATTGTGAAATATATCTCTGGTTCCCAGAGCTTGGTTCTGGTGGATCAACAGTCCAGCAAATAGATATTCAATTTACAATTATATGTAATAGTAATGCAGCAAATCTCACATTTAAGGAGCTGGAACCAGCTAATTCTTGGCATTTCTGCTTAAAAAGTAAGTCAAACAATTGATTAGCAAAATAGTTGCCCTTTTGCTTTCTGTCTGGTTTTCTCAACTACCCTGCTTAGGCCTGAAAAGATTTTTCATTGACAGAAAATTAATCATCTCTTGATTATTAATCGTTTAATTTTTCAAACAAATTCTAAACTTTCCCTCCTTGGTTCCAACTCAAATGTGACTGTTTGTTACTTTTCTACATCATATGATATTAAAGTGAACGTGTGGTTTTCAGATTTTGGTCGGACAAAACAAGATATCTAAATTATAGTTAGATAAATGCATAATATTTTAGGCACATACTGATATGTAAGAGTCAATTTTTAAAAAAAAAGATAATTTCTTTTAAATTACATAAAAACAATCTTGATATGGAAACCTTCTTCTGGTTAATCTACAGATTTGCAGTCAACAGAAAACCTCCAGCAAAAAAAAAAAAAGATGCATTTGCAGGTCTGTGGATAATCCAAAGAATCTGAGACAGCATCTCTCGAAAAAGATGTTGCTGGTGAATTTTTGATAAGTGAAACCTGGAACAAGTCTTTTTTCCCTTAAAGTTATTCTAGATTAACAAGAAACACTGCAAATCAGCCTTACCTGAAGATCACATGATACGGCTGTATTGACCTTTTAATCACTTCATTCTATTTTATCATCAGCTTTCTGTTGATCAACTTTAACTTCACCAAGATTTTTAGTTTTTACTTACTTCAACCCAAACTTAACTTCTACAAGTAGTAGCATTGTCAATTGAGCAGTAGCTCAAGTCTGGTGCTGCACTTTTGTAGGTACTTAAAGGACTATATAGCTATACTTCCTAATGTCAACACATCCCAAAAGACAGCTGGTCATTGAAGACATTTATCTTCTTCAAAAAAAAACACATTTTGCCGTTCTTTGCACAGGTTCTGAATAGAAAAAAATAATTGCGCAATTCTTATTTCTCACCACTAGAGGGGGGCACAGACAATAAATTTCTCATCTCGAGCGCCACAGAAAAGTTGTAGCATGGAGTGTGTAGTGAAGTCAGAGAGACGACAACACTCACCAAGGGGAAAGCAGCGTGCTCCCTGGAGTAGGGTCTGTCCCAGTTAGAGGATGAGACACAGGCCAGAGAGTGAGGAGCCATCTGCAAAACAAAACACTCGTTAGGAAATCAGACATCGGGCTGATATATCTGCTCCCCTAATGCAGCTTTTCACCTCATACAAATGGACGGATCAAGCCAGTACCTTGAGCGGGTTAACGCGCGAGTCCATCCTTCCCTCCTCGATGTCTGCGATCTCCTGTCGGATACCAAGCAGGGCGTCACAGAACCGGTCCATCTCAGCCTTGTCCTCTGACTCTGTGGGCTCGATCATAAGAGTACCAGCCACCGGCCATGACATGGTGGGTGCATGGAAACCTGGACATCAACATAACAAAATCCCAGAAATCAATCTTTTTATTGGTTTAAGCCATGAACACCAAATATTGTAGCACATACAGTATATTTTGTATTACAATTGAGGAATATATAAATATATATATAAATGAAATTCATCGTACCATAATCTTGCAACCTTTTGGCCACGTCAACGGCCTCAATGTTGGCGGTTTTCTTGAATGGCCTCACATCCAGAATGAATTCGTGGGCTACAAAACCTGCTCAGGCCAACACATCAAGGAGAACATTTTTAAATCTCGACAAAAGCAGATTATATTGCTTGGAAGCATACATTTGATGAAAATTAACAGTATGGTTTCACAGCTGTACCTTTCCTGCCTCTGAACAGGATCTTGTAGTGACCTTCCAGCCTCTTGGCCATGTAGTTGGCATTGAGGATGGCCACCTCTGTCGCATGAAGCAGTCCTTTGGATCCCATCATCTAAACACAGAACACAGGAGTTATGTTGGCAGGAGTTTTCACCAATAATGAAAATTAGATTATTAATATTCTCATTCAACCAGCTCAAAAATATCTGTTTCTCTATAATTCTGTGGTGTGTCAGTGTATCAGCTGGAGTCTGTTAACAGTGAGAAACCGACTGATAGATCCGAGTTATGCGCTCATCTCCAAATGTCTGTATCTATGGAAGCCCAATGCCGCCAATATGATAGAAAAAAGGAGATCCTGTAAGTCATTATGTTTGAGATATTAACTCTTTCTTTTGAGATAGTCAGTCATTATTTTCATAAAAATTTCTCATTTTGAGATACTAACTCAATATCTTAAGATAGGGAAGACCTGGGGCAATTGTAAAAAAAATTATTTTTTTTAAAATCACCAATAAAAAACCTTCATAACTCACAGACTACTTGAAATACACTAGTCATCTTTTGATATGAGAAACATATACATGTGCATTAATTAATAATCCAATTGATATATTTTCACCAATAAGGACAAGACTGTAATATTAAATTTCATGCAAGA
>JBBPCS010000386.1:11757880-11777927 GCA_037974645.1 Hollardia meadi
ATATTGAGTTATTATCTCAAAATAATGAGAAACTTTCAGCAATCATTATTTTAAGATATTAAGTCATTATTTTTGAGATACTAACTCAATATCTTAAGATAGGGGAGACCTGGGGCAATTGTAACATTTAAAAAACAAATCACAAACAAAAAACCTTCATAACTCACAGACTACTAGAAATACACTAGTCATCTTTTGATATGAGAAACATATTAATAATCCAATAATCCAATTGATATATTTTCACCAATAAGGACAAGACCGTAATATTAAATTTCATGCAAGAAGTCAGAGTTTTACCATTGAGCCCTTAGTGGGGGCATTTGTTACGGTGGTTGGGGGCAGTTGAAAGACTGAAAAAAAGTCATATTAACCCACTGTATCTCAAATAAAAGCACACCTCAAGGTAATTACACAAGGTAATCAATATTTTTTTTGTATGTGGTTTGAATTCTTTTAGATGTCAGGCATCATCTGCATTCAAATCAAAAGTCTGTCTCTATTTTTGCAGAAGACTAGGCTACTATTCTAAGATTTTAATCATTTGAATTGAGTTTAAAGTAATTTTACATTTACAAATAAAATAAATACAAAAACATGAATATTGTGCACCATTTAGTATAAAGTCATTATGTAGACTCGGGTGTCCCTGGTAGGAGGAAGTTCTATTTCAAATTAAATTAAAAAATAAATAAAGAAAGAAAAATTGAAGAAATGAACTTTGAGCTAGTTCTTTTTAAGTGTGAACTTGCACAACACTGCTAGCTACAATTAGCGCCAACCTGACAATCCTTTTCAGAGAAGTATACACAGCACAGTTCATGTGAAATTCACTTCACTTAAATGACTTAAATGTATGTCACATGTGAAAAAAGGCCTGAAAGTGTCTCACCAGTGAGAAGAACTGTCGTCAGTTACGATAAATATTTCAGACAAAAAAGTAGTTGCCTTTAAATTAGTACTCTAGAGAACAAACATCAAATATATTAGTGTCAACATTAATGAAAGTTACAAACTGAGATATGTTAAGACATTTAGTCAAGATTTCAATTTCTCAGTTGATTCATCTGCTCGGACTGTGTTGCCCTGTCATTCGATGTTACACTTCTGTAGCAGTGAATCTTTTCCCATGTTTTCTTGTTTCCAAATATTTTTCTATCCTCCTCTCTGTGTGCTTTTGCTTCAGAATTTTACTAAATACTGCTGTACGTCTTGTATCCTTCGTTCTCTGGCATCTTTTTCCACAGTCTGTGAAACCATCTCATGTAGTCTTGTCAAGTCACTGATGATCTGTACGGACCTTGATGTAAGCCCAGGAGATTGGCAGGATGGCGCTTGAGCCCCAGGGGGCAGCGCTAATGGTGCCCAGCGAGCTGCTGGTGTTGACCGACTGCATGGGGACCACCGGGTGACTCGGCAGGAAGGGAGCAAGGTGGGCCTTCCTGTTGAAGAATAGATGAATGTCATGAGAACTATAATAAAGATGCAATGCTGATTGATTGTGTTCACTTGCTTGTACTGTCACTGAGTATTACAGTACATTTAGCACCCAGGCATAAATGGCAGGATTTTTGGATGCACAAGTGAATTTGTTGGTTTTCCATTTCATCCACTGAGTGTAGATTTTTATAGTCTACGTAATCTGACTTACACTCCAATCGGACCCATGCCAGGTCCACCTCCACCGTGAGGGATGCAGAAGGTCTTGTGCAAGTTGAGATGAGACACGTCAGAGCCATAATCTCCAGGACGACACAGTCCCACCTGGAAAAAAGAAAAATTGACACTCCGTTTACCCGGTTATTCAAGATAATCCACAGACCTTGTTGTGAGCAGGTTCATGCAGGAACTATTTTCTTTCTGTATCGCCGTGCAGAAGGAAGCATGCATCTACTCACAGATGAGAGGCTAGCTAACTTTACAGCTCAGCTGAGGAGGATGCCATTAATGTTTACATCCCGCCCAGTCACGAGCACAAGCCTCTTGTCCAGAGTTGATGTGTGTTTTCTTCTGTGATACGGTGTAGTTCGGTAGAAAGAAAAAAGTTCCTCAATGAAACTGCTCATATCTTGAATTTCCAGTGACTTCTGGAAACAAGTGCAATCTATTCCTATTATATTTCAGAAAAGGCAGAAATCTCTACAGATGATATCTCCAACACTGACGAACTCACACCACAACCATCAAGATGGATAAATAGAACTACAAGCCAGAGGAAAATTGTATTCTTGATTTTGGGGTGAACTGTCCCCCTTTAAAGTCAGAGGGGGCAGGGTCGATAAGTCTGTCAGGGATTGGTGGAGGGTAGTCCTGGTGTAAAAAACATAATTTGCATATTATAGGAGGCCAAAGGTTGTTTATTTACAGCATGATAACACGCATCTATAAACCTTTATCCTGTCATTTTTTATCATTTATGAACAGCATTCAGACCTTTGAATTTTTACGTCACAGAACGCTAATATTTTGTCATCAGGTTAGACTGCTGCTTCTTTGCTCACCTGGGCATTCATGTTGGCACCATCTAGGTACACCTGGCCACCGTTCTCGTGAATAAGATCACACACGTCTCTGACGTGCTCCTCAAACACACCAAAGGTGGAAGGGTAGGTGAGCATCATGGCTGCCAGACTCGCCTTGTGCTTATCCACCTGGAAGAGAGTACTGGTCAAGCTCCAAAAACATCAACAACTACATGCCGTCTATCCACGTCTTTCAAACTCTACTTCCCAGATTCGTGACACTTTCTATTAAGATTTTAAATCTCAAGGCCAATATGAGATAACCCTGGTGATTTCATTCAGTTATTCAGTTTTGACAAAGCTCATTATGCGATATTACACAGCTGTTGTGACAGGTCGAGAGGAAGCACTCATTCGTCCTCATGCATAAAACCAGAGGGATGCAAGCATTCCAGTACTCACCAGGGCCTTGAGGTGTGCCAGGTCGATGTTGCCGTCCTTGTCCACCTCCACCACCTGAACCTTCATGCCAGCCATCTGAGCGCTTGCCGGGTTGGTGCCGTGGGCCGACTTGGGGATCAGACACACCTGGAATGAAAAGAAGAAGAAAAAAAACAGTGTAGCAGAAAAAATATATGGACGATGAAGAACTTGAGACGCATTTGTAGCTTGATGCTTTAATTCAGTTTATGTAAAAGCAACTTTTTGACTGATGTCTTCCTCATGTCATTATATCCATTCAGGCTTTGACTGCAGGAGGACTGCAGGCTTACAAGAGGTGAATCTAAGTGGTTGGCTTCTCTCCTGTGAATAAATACGAGGTATACTGTTTTTATACTGTAGAATAAATAAATATTTTTTATACAAAAAGAGCAGGCCTTTAAAGGGTTTACTCTGTGTGGTGAAATGCTGCAATTCTTGGTTGAATTATGATCCAGCCAACACCCACCCCTGCCACTAATGTGTAACCTGACACTAATTGATTTTATGCCTTATTAGGGTGACACGTCTGACATTTTGCAACTTAGTCACACGAGAACTGGGGCACGTAGACCTGTGGGGTGGGTAACGCTGACGAATGACTGGCTGAGAAAACACAGCCGAGCCGGTCACAGCAGTGACTTGCAGTTGTCAAAGTCTTAAAACATCCAAATATGGAATCTTGAAAGCAGGTAGCCTATCCAGGGATCGCAGTGTTCTCCCTTTGTTTGCACAAATGGTTGTTAGTTTGGACCTTGACTGTTTCAAGGGATCAGGCCACTATCTAAGATGTACTATTGAGGGAGCCATTAAAAAACAAAGGCCCATTTACAGGACAGGACAAAAATACTTTAGTCAGCCAGTCTTTAACCTGAGGGGATGCCTTATCTCGCCTCGTCCTCGAGCTACTGCTAATCAGCACGTCAGGATACTGAAGGACACTCTAAGCAGAATATCTGAAACATGTTAATGTGTGATGTCAAAGTGACCTGTTATACTGAACCTGGCTGTCAGGGCGATGCTCTTTATTAACCTCTCTCAGCAGGCATTCAGTAAATTAAAGAAACTACTGGTGATGAATCATTTTTACATATCAGCCCTGTAACTGTGGTGATAATGACAGAACATACATCTCAGAATAGTCATGAATGAAAGGATTGCTTTATTGCTTTTAGAAGCCCATAAGTCTTATTGAAAGTTGTATTTTCATTTTGGTTTGCACACCAGCTGACGCTTCATCATCAATTTCATTTCTCTAGAGTTTCGGGATCATTTTCCAGTTCGCACGCTTTAGTATTTAACAATCCCTTCAGTTAAACTGTAATGCAAAAAAAAAGAAAGAAAGTTAAACAGAAACATTTCAGTAAATACGCCTATTAACTTCCTTGCCAGGAAGGCTTTAGCTTGGCACAGAGACTGACTAATCTGGCTCTGTCAGAAGGAAAACGAATCCGCCCACAATCTTCTGGAGTCGTCACTGTGACATTCATAGGAAAACAGCAGAATGATCCACGGAGAAATAGTCAACCTGTTATTTTTACACTTCAGTATGTTTGTTTTCAGTCTTTATGCTAAGCTAAGCGGCTGCTGGCTATACCGTTATATTCAATGCACATTCATGAGAGTCGTATCAGTCTTCTAATCAAACCTAAGCAAGAAAGAAAAATTTTGTTTTGGTGTATTTTTACTCTAAATTGCTGTGGGACACTGCATGACTCCACTTGTAACATTCCTTTGTGTCGTTTGCTTGTAGTGCAGATAATCTGGAGACTGACTGACGCTTAGTCAATTCTTAACAGTTAATAAACCCCATTAGCTTCCACATAACACTAATTCATACTGATTTCTGCAGTGACTACGGCCCGATTGAGCTTCTTTTCCTCTCTCAACAGGAGCACACTTACGCTTCTTGCGCTCTCTCCCTTTGAGTTCAGGTAGGCTTTTATGGCAGCCAGGCCAGCATATTCTCCCTGAGCACCACTGGAAGACAAGGCAAACATACTGTGGTCATGTACTGTACATCCTTACCTCAGCACAGTTCAAAGACCAGTCTGCACATATTACCAAAAGGGGAGAGACAAGTGGGAAGAAAAGCTAGCAGCACGATATCTCTCCAGGCCAATGTAGCATGGTGTGATAATTATAAACCCTGTGCGGCTGATAAGTGGCGATAGACAGCAGAGTGTGTGCTATCAGCTGAGGCCTGAGACATGAAGCACATTGGACTAGTGCACACTGGCTAAAGCCTGAAACAACGTACAGTGAGGAAAAACCAAGTGCTCACTCAAATAAGGTCTCTTTTATGCTTCTCTTCTCTCAGTCAGAGTAAAACCAATTAACCAAGTAAACCAATGTTTCGGTTGTAAATTAATCAAATTAATTACATAATGACTTTTGGGAGCTTCGCTGCTTCCTGAGAGCTGCCTGGAGAGGAAAATACAAATTAAGGCTGTAGTAGCAACAGGCTGCACGATATTGGGGAAAAAATTGACATTGCAATATCTCCGATTTCTGCAATATATATTGAAATATGAAAAAATACACCAGATACAGTTAATCACAATTTTCAAACAAATCCCCCTCCTACTTCTACTACAGTCTGTTCAGGCCTCTGCCACCCCTCCACTTTCACGTGGTGGAAGATAAATGGGCATATATTTGATATTAACATATTTGATTTCATTTGCCTTTCTTGACAAGGCATGTTGTCCAAAATAACAATTGCACGGGGACACATTGCATGTAAACTACTAGAAGCAAATTTGAGCTGCAGCAAAGGTTGGGCTAACCTGTTTGGCTGGAAGGAGATGTTGTCATAGCCAGTCACCTCACAGAGGTCCCTCTCCAGTTGTCTGAAGAGCTTCTGGTAGCCATCGGCCTGATCCAGAGGCACGAAGGGGTGAATGTTGGCAAACTCCCTCCAGGTGATCGGCTTTGGAAGGAGAGGGCAGCAGTGAGCCTGAGAGAATTAAACTTTCCAAAACTGCTTCATCTTGAACATGGAAAAAGCACCCCAGTTGTCATGGGGAAGGTTTGGCTGTTTGCATACTTAGGTCGCATGATGGTGAGTTAACCATCTCCTGTACTTGTGATGACAAACCACTTCACATATCTAATTTTCATCAGCATTCGTCAGATGTATTGAATTACTCACCATGAGCTCTGAGGAACTGTTTAGCTTCATGGTGCAGGAGCCCTAAAGAAGAAAACAATATTTTGCCACCAAACTTTCTCATATAGCATGAGATGAATTTCAATTCTGAATATCTTGTTTGGTATTACTGACCAGTGGTATCATGCTGTGCACCAGGGAGATGTCCTTGTTCTCCAGACGCTTCATGTATCGCACAATGTTGGTCTCAGAGTGATAACTGGAGACAAAGATTAACCAGAAAGACAGATTTAGGATTAACTGAGGGCTTCAGATCCCAGTATTTGGTATGTCACTAAATGTAAAATGAACAACAGGAACATGCTGGCGAAGTGCATTATTGGAAGTTTTTTTTTCATTTTGTGATATTGTATGCCACAAAGACTATGTCAGAGAGTAAACTTAGGACTTAAGACATTAAAAACCCTGAATAAGATGTCTTTATGGCACTAATAAAGATTACATGTGCTGCTTTTTAGCAGCTAATAGAGATGCCTGTGTCGCCACTAAAGCAACACAGGAGAGAAATTATTTGTTACAAGTCTTAAAGGTTCTAAAAATGCATCAAACAACCAGGAGAAGTCACACTCCATGTGTGGCTGCTGTAGTCGGAGCTTCTCTGTTCTTCGTTTGGGAAACCGGTTCAGGCGCTAATTACGTTAATGTTTGTGAGCTTCCCCCTGTGAAACTGTTAGCCCTTCCCACATTCTTAAAGAGATGCATGTGGAAAATCGTTCTAAAAATTTATATTTGTAGCCCAACCTGTTAAAGACCTGGTGCACGAGGTACTTGCTCGTCCTCTTGAAAGGACTTCCCATGATCCCCTTCACCCGCTCACCCATCTTCTCAGCGATCAGCTCCTGAAAATATAGCAGTTCAGATCATAGTATGTGACTTTAAAGCAACTCTTATAAATCACTATGCAGCCCAGCTAACAGATAAAATATAAAACAGCGGTGAGTGAAAAACAATCTACGTACAGCTGAAGATTCACAGCCAAAGACCCAGAGCAAGTCATCCAAGTCCCTCTCAGTCACCGTCTCATCCAGAGAGACACCCAACTGAGGAATGAAAAGAATTTAAAAATATATTTTTAAAAACAGCATGCACCGAGCAATGTAGATCATTTCAAATCGACCATGACCTTTTTCCCCATGTTTTTGAGTTAGGAGTTTAGGTTACACATTTTGTCATTTGTTTCTTTTTGACAGGGAAGTTTAGGGAATCTAAGTGATGTTTTGTTTCTTGTTTTGGGCATTGCTCACATCCGAAGTTCAATCAAGTGCCATTTTGATTTTGAGTGGTACTGTGAAACTGGCATAACAGCATTCAGGATGAATACCACGACAGTTTCTATTGGTAAAGGGAGAGTCCTCTGTAAATTGTTGATTTTACTTTGAGGAAAAAGCTAGAATTACAGCCTTGCGGTTGTGTGCCTCTGCGCACCAGTGAAGTAGCAGTGAACAAGAATGGGACGGCCAGACAACCCAAAAATAAATTGCCTCCGGCCACAGCCATCACTGGCACTGAGGCATAAAAAAAGAGCATACCAGTCATTTCTGCAACTTTTCGACATTTATCTAGAAATCATCCATAATTTATGTTGCAACTATTTTCCCAAAGCATCAACCCTTTGAATAGTTTTTGTTTTTAAAGAGGTTTGTGGTGGAAAATTGCCACTTATTTAATTCATCTTAAGCTTATTTTGGATGGTATTTTATGTTGAATCAACTCGTGGTGTTGCCATGTGACGCTGCAGCAAAGGAAACACATTGTTTGCAAATAACCCCAGAGGCCATGATCCTTGTTTTTTTCAGATTGCTAAACCACCTGAAAAGGTGCTATGTGTTCTGAGAACATGATTACGACTTACCACTCCCTCACTGTAGACTCTCACATTTATCTGCCTCTGAGCGGCTCGCTCAATGATGTCTTTGGCTGCCACGCTACAGGTGATCTTTAGCGTGTCGAAGAACATCTCACTGTGAAGCCGGTGTCCTGCTCTCTTCAGACCTGAAACGAAGTGACATAGTTACATACAGCACTTTTTTTTTTTAGATGGATAGATGTGATTATCTACTCAAAGATGGTGGAACTGGACAAGAAAATGGGAAGAATTTTTCTTTTTTTTTCATGTAGTTCTCGGGGAGAAATTACACATCGTTACTTCTGTTGCAAAGACAATTTTACAAATTGGACAACTTGACTACATCCAGAAAATGATCCTGGTGCTGCATCAAATAAAGCTTGATTTCAAGAAAAACAAAAAAAACCCAAACAATTACCTTCAGCGAGGATCAGAGCCGCATTGTGTGTCCTCTCAGCGATGTGTTTGAGCCCCTGGGGACCGTGATACAGTGCGTACATAGCGGCCATGTTGGCTAGCAGAGCCTGGGAGTCAGAGGTTGAACACCAGGGATGAAAACATCTTATTTGAAAAGTCAAAAACACATTTATTACTAAAACGAAAAACAAATTCTTCCACTCATGTTTGTTCCGAACGATAACACTTGTTCACTTGTGGAAATGATAAAAGCTAAATGTGAGCCTGTTCTCACCTGTGCAGTGCAGATGTTGCTGGTTGCTTTGTCTCTGCGAATGTGTTGCTCTCTGGTCTGCAAAGCAAGCCGATACACCTCCTTACCAGCTGCATCCCTGAAATATAAATATATTGTTTTTAAAAAAATGTTCCCCAAGGATGATTTTGAGTTTCGTCCTTTGGTTTTAATATGAAGTCCTCTAATTTTCTCTAACTTCTCTCTCTCAGGTAACAAAATCTGAATTAGTTATTCTGAGCAAAGAGAGTTCGTCTCACCTGGTGACTCCAACCATTCTGCCAGGCATCATCCGGACCAGGTTGTCTTTAACAGCAAAGAAGGCAGCGTGAGGACCACCATAGCAGAGAGGAACCCCAAACCTCTGGGAGCTGCCCAGCGCAATGTCAACGCCGAACTCCCCGGGAGGGCGCAGCACACAGAGCGCCAACAGATCTGTGGCACAGCAAGCCAGCGCCTGGACAGAGAGAGAACCAGTGTTTTGTCGACGATTTGAGTCATCAGTCGAGAATACGCCGCGTTGACTCGCATTTTGTCAATCAAATCTGATGCTTTCACACTAAGATATTGATATTGATTGACAGTATGTGAAAAAAAAAGGAATGAATAATCAAATCTTTATGTTGGGAATTGATTTGGATATCAGAGAGGAACACTACTCTAACCAGTGAAAGTGACAAATCCCGATGTATTTGCACAACACAGCAGCAACTCCACTGAGAGAAAACTGCAACCAGACAGTTTCGTAATCAGAAACCAGATAGTGCTCAGTGACGCCGTTTTCAGTCTATTATCATCACATTACATAATTTATGGGCATTCCTGATGGAAATGATTCAGTAACTTCAACTTTCACAGTAACCAGAAAGCATGTGCTACGTTATGCTTCCGATTGTTTTTGTGGTCAAAGCTCTCTTACCCCTCCCTTGTGTGCCCGGTCCACAAGAGCTGTGAAGTCTTCCACCCTGCCATCAGTGTCTGGATACTGGAAGAGCACGCCGCTCACATCCTTCCCACTGAAGTCCATCTCATGAGGCAGTTTCAGCACCGTTTTCACTCCGATGTAGCTGCAACAAAAAGGTGAAAACCTAGGGGGTACTTCTCGCTAAAGAGAGACATTGTTGATTTCCATATACGAAATATAAAAGGTTGATTTATTGTAGCAAGAAAACCTCGCTGCAGTGATTTTCTGTTTACTACCATAAAGGAATTGTTCACTATACAGTGCCTCAGTGATAATTAACAGGATAAAATATGTTGTTTTCCTGTTCACCCACTTGATTACTTCATACACATGACTTTGTTTCACAACAGGAGATCTTATACGTTGATTGTGTGTGTAAAATACATACTTGGCTCTGGTCTGCACCACAGCAATACTCTGGGGATGGCAGCGTGGGTCAATGTAGAAGGTTCTTCTTTTGTTCTGTCTGTGAGGAGGGAACGCAAACAACTGGTCAGAGTGACCACTGTGGCCAAAATACTAACTCAGGCCTGTCAGGCAACATACTGTTCGAATTACATCTTGAATTTAAGTCTTTTCTTGTCTCTGCTCTGATTTCTTTTCATCGCACCTTCCTAGTCCTTTAAGCAGAACAGGAGTCTAAAGAAACATGGAGGCCTGAATGTTACTGGTCACTTGTAAAGTTGGCCACGTAGAAATTGGAGCCTTTTCTTCTGCTGCATGCATCAGGTAACATATGTTTATGTGTTGAACATGCATTCCTAACAGTAATTATCCTAAACTGATATGATTAGATTCCATTTCACAGCACAATCTCAGTAGCAAATATTGTCCTCAGTGTCACTGCTTCTGATCTACAGTAGGGCTACATGTGCACTACCTGTGGCAGAGCTGCATGGCCTCAGCAGCAGCCGTTCCTTCATCGAGCAGGGAGGCATTGGCTACAGGCATGCCTGTGATGTCACAGATCATGGTCTGGTAGTTGAGGAGCGACTCCAGGCGACCCTGAGAGACTTCGGGCTGGTAGGGCGTGTACTGAGTCACCCTGAGAACAAGACAGGCACAGTACAACAGGGTGTGTTTGGACTCATAGACAATAGCACAAAGTTGGTGGTGTTCAAGAAACCGAGGTGGAACAGTGGAATGCATTGTCTGACTCCCGAGATTTGCAGGAAACGTGGGCGAGGATGGTTGATTTGGGTCAAAGAAAATCTTATTCAGCAGGAAGGCTAACCTGATTTCACATGAGTGAAGGCTTAATAACATCAAGTCACAAGGCTTCTTATTAGAGGCAGCATCATCAGATTACACAAACATCATTAGTTATCTGTGGTAGTTAGAAAGGACAAAAAGCAGTCATATTTCAACAAGGTTCCATCTGAGGGAGCATCATCCGAGGGCACTCACCAGCCTGAATTCTCCAGGAGATTGCGCTGAATGGGCGGCGGTACGGAGCAGTTGTAGTAACCCATGCCGATGTAGGACCTCCATACTTTGTTCATTGATGCAATCTTCTGTAAAGTCTCCAGAATCTCATTCTCACCTGGAAAATATTTCATTTGCAATTACGATTTGTCTCTTGAGGCTCTGCTTTTTTGGGCGTGACAGTGCATGGTGAGGTTGGATGATGTAGCAATTTATTCCAAAACAATATTTATTTTTTTTTTATTTATATTTATTGCTTATCAGATTGCAATATTACTCCATAGCAATATAGGATTTACAGGGCTTTCGGCTCAATGTAATGAAG
Organism: Hollardia meadi; assembly: GCA_037974645.1. Classification (NCBI taxonomy): domain Eukaryota; kingdom Metazoa; phylum Chordata; class Actinopteri; order Tetraodontiformes; family Triacanthodidae; genus Hollardia; species Hollardia meadi. The sequence continues at coordinate 11,769,243 of JBBPCS010000386.1, forward strand.
TAGCTTGATTTATTTCAACATAAATTACCATTCAGTGATCACACCTTATCAAGTGAACTGGGTGTCAGCCAGATGTCACCAAACCCCAATTAAATACAGTTTATATGTCAATGTAATTAGCAAAATCAGTAAATATACGTCACAATGCGCTGCAGACTTTCTATAACCTCACAGCAGTCCCTGACTTTGTATAATCTTACTTGAAAAAATGAGTATCAGTGCATCACAAACCGCCTGGTGATAATGAACTACACCTTATAAAGTTTCCATTCCTGACCCACATAGAGCAATAAAATTAGCATCAACAATTTATGAAACAAGATATGTCAAAAGACCCAATGGAGAGCACTGCATCTCTCATGTGAGGCTGTTAAACTAACAGGGTTTTAAAAAAAAAGATCAGTTAGAACAGCCACACGCAGTCTTAAAAATCCTCTCTCACTGACAAAATAATTAGGCTTTTTTTTTTTTTAAAGGAACTATATACTGTTAACAAAATATTGCAATGAAAAAGACATTTCTGTCCATCCCACAAGCAAACATCAAGAGAAGAATTTCGCCCATGGCTTCTTTCGCAGTGGTCAGTTATTTAGTCTAATTCCTCAGTGCTGTAAGGAAGCTCTGCCACTGCACAACCAGCCTCTGAGATTCCTCTGGCCTTCCTGGCTGCCTAGCAACTCAAAGGAATGGACAATACTGCCTGTCCCAAACGAGAGCTCTAACTACTCCCGTTTTCAGAAAAGAAAGACACCTTTAAGTCCTTGGTGGTGAGACGGATTGTAGCCAGTATACAAGTGGATATTTACAGCGTCTTCCAAAGGCTAAACGGTGCAACTTTGCAAAAGTGTTTCCTTCAGGGTGGTGAATAGGTCAAATTCACTACAAAAAAAAAATAGTGATTAAGGAACCAGTTCAGGATAAGTTGTTAGTGTGTATTTTTGTGTGTGCGAGTTTGTTTCAGTAAGGAGGACTGCTTTCCCATGGTCCTGGAGTTCTGCAGGGCAGCAAAAAAGCCTGATTCAGAACCATCCAGGAGGTCTATTGTTGAAGAGAGAATCCCTTGCTGGCTTTGCAAACTGAAGCCCTCCATAGCTGAACAAGCAGAAAACCGGCACGGACTCCAGTTTGTTCCTTCAGCATGGCTTGTTGCATTATGAAACCTGACAAAGTCAGAGGAGGGGCCGACATAAGGGCAGACTAAGTTCATATGGAAAAGCTACAGTACTTGAGGATTTGCGATTACTGTACTTTAACAGCAATATCTTCTAAATGTTGGATTTAGCAGTGGATCTCTGTTTTTAAAGCCGACCGTGTCAGACAATTGACTATTGACTAATTAGTGATTCCAGTTTGCACAAGGTTAACCGCACATTAGATAAATATGTAAGAACGCCTATGCTGCGATTTACATCAATATAATAGTTTGTTGACTTTTATGTTATATTTAGAGCTGAAACATCTAGTTGTCGATTCACATAAAAATGAATTGGCACCTATTTTTAATAACTGATTACTCCTTTTTTTCTGGCAAAACAGGAAAAGCGTTCCCCAGTTTCAGCTCCTTACTTGACAAGGAGCTGCTTTTTCTTTGACTTATGTGATAGTAATTTGAACACCTTTTGGTTTGGGGCCATTTCCCTCAAGCCAAAGCAAAATTCTGGAAACCAGTTAGTCGCAGTTATTGGAGACTCTCTGTTTTCCACATTTGAAGAGTTTTGACTCATTTAATCCATAACAATAGAACATATTCCATCACGTTAAATATCAATTTGATGGTTTTGAATGTGTGTGTGCATATATTTGGGTTGTCATGAGATATGTGGGTAGCAGGTATTCTTCTTATTTTTACTATTATTATTATTACTATTATTATTGAGATGTTGATTTCATCTCTGTTTTATTTTAAATTTGCACGTCTGCACACTCAAATTAGTGACAGCATGAGAATAGCCCCACATCGACAAATTAACCAAAAGCCTCACTCCAAACAGAAATCTGCTACTATAGCTAATTCACTGCCTTATCTCTTCAATTGCTAAAAATCCTCTCTGACAACATCACCTCCTTACTCCATCTAGTATTTTCTCAAAGAATAAACCCCAAAAATGATTTTATTGGAATAAAAACTGTATCTTGTTCTAAAATATCTACATATTGCATAGAAGAAAAGAAAAAAAAAAACACCCTGGCAAATCCCATGCAAAACATACAGAAGTCACCTTATTAGGAACCCCCTCGGCTGTGATGTAATGTGAACGCTGTAACCAGATTGAACTGGACTTGGGACCGGAGCTCAAGGCTAAACTTTACACTCCAGTTGCCATCCTATGAGCATCGGCTTCCCAACAGGAGATTGGTGCCGCTCGCCGAGTTTCGCAAAAACAACTCCAAATATGTTCAAAGGAAGACTTAACAGGGGAGAGCGCTCCACGGCACACAATAGAGGTGCAACCTACATTTCAGCCACTCACTCGGCTTCATTCAACGCCCAACCTCACCGTGCAAAATAGGCTGGAGACGAGTGGGATAAATGCAATGACCTTTACATACATTTTGTATTTGTATTTTTGGCACCATTTCACCGAGGCTGGTCGTGCAGCCCTTTCAGCATTCCGATGCGGATGCCACAAAATGAGGTTGTTAAATCGATATTTTCAAATGAAGGTAAACTTACAGACTGGATCATCCATTTTCATAGTGCGCTGCATACGGATAGAGCTTGGTACTGTGTCTTCGATCAACTGGTCGATCGACTGTGGGGAGGGGGGAAAAAAGAAAAGAAAAAAAAGCATTTTTTTGATCAATAAAAGCGCGCAAAACATGGCTGTGAATACCAAATAATATCAACACACTGCTCGGAGCTGATGCTTTCATGCTGAAATTAAGGCTTAGTGGGAAATTAAAGCGTGTTTGTGCGCCCAAATTATTTGGGCACGAGAAAGTAAATCTTACCTCCAGTCCCAGAGCATCCAGCATTTCTCTTTTCTCCCTCTCACCTGGACCGATGTGCCTCTCCGCAAAATCATCATGTCTGGGTAATATTCTCTCTATCTGTCTGGAGGAGACGGCCGCAGACGTCCTCAGACCCCGGGCTGCTGTTGTTATGGACGCACCGCGGTTTCGGATCCTGCACTGAAGTTTCCAAACCACGCGGCTCTTGTCACTCAGATGCCTACACAGTGCGCTGGGATTCACCGACTTGGCCAAGAAGATCCCCCAGGACTTGGCGCAGCTCTGCATCTCTAAATCACTTTGCAAGACAAGTCTGCAAAAAAAACAAAACAAACTGTTGACGCCTTGTCCTCCCCTCACTCTGCAGAGTTTCCCCCACTGAGACTGATACGATTCCTGCAGGAGACTCTGCCAACTCCTTCAAAACTGCAGAGTTTATACAACTGCACAGTTGCACAAGGGCGGACCAATCAGACCGGAGACGCTGCGTGACGCAGTGAGGAGTCCGGTCAAACAGCTGCTAAACTTTCTCACGTGCCCGCCCGTCCTCGGACTAGGCTGAATCCTATGGAAAGACTGAGACCTAGCGGATTCCAGTCGTACGTAGGGTGACGTATTCACTGTCATTACGTCAAGTCTGAGAAGGCGCGAGGGTGCAGGGCTGTATGAGCTGCTGATGGACAGGCCTAAAGGTTACAATAATAAAACCTTTATGGTCTATACTTCTACATATTTCTGTATCATATGTGGTTTAATACCATTTATGGCGCACAAGTAACGTTTAGTTAAAGTCATTGTTTTTACACATTCATAAGTTATTTTGGGGTTTTTAGTCAGCACTTGGAAACTACAATGTAACGTCCGTGTTGCAATGAATTGTGGGTAATTGTCGAGTGAAGTCTGCACTCCAAGCAGACTCTCTGGAAGTCGGTAGAAAGTCCGCTCGAGGGCCCCTGTAGACTGGATGAAATGTGGGTATGAACAGTCCTCGGCACTCGCGGACTTCCCGCAAAGTCCGGCAGTCTGCACAGGCGGTGAAGTCTGGACATTTGGATTCAGCCAAAGTAGAGAAGTAGAGCTCCAGAGATCAAGAGCCAGGCTCAAAGTGCACCCTGAACACTGAGCCCTCACACGTCAAGGTGCTCAAGACAAGCACCGTCTTGTCTACATGTCTTTATTATGTTGTTTATACTCATGGATCAGTGTGTAGGTAGAATTTTACTGTTGAAGCTGCTCAAGAGCCAGTTTTAACAATTTTATATACAGTTAGATGGTTTAGTCCTGTGGTGCCAAACCTAGGGGTCAGGTCCCTCCAAAGGGTCATATGAAGAATCTGAGGGGTCGTGATATGATTATTATGAGAGGGGGGGAAAAAAAGTCAATTTTTCATCAACAAATTCATATTCATTAGTACTTTTCTCTGATATTTTATTTTTTGTAAAAAATTGGATAATTTTTTTCCTTCACATGAAACCATGTGAGAAGTTTAGAGGACAAATGTCTCCTTGGTGGAGCTGCAAAGAACTCATGGGGTACGTCCCAAGTATCTTATTTAATATTTCCTCGCTCTTGATCGTTGCTTGAGCCAGACGTCCTGGTCTGCCACACTGAAGGCAGCTCAAAGCTATTACCCCTTGCTTGAGGGAGCAAGGAGGGATCTTCAAAGAGGCATGAGCAAGGAAACACTATAGCAGCCTTCCTGGAAGTCTTTTACAGGCCTACGTGCCCCCTTATTGGATATTAGTTATTGATTGGACCCTGCAGCTGATCAGACTGATCTGATGCATCACAAGATCACTGTCATTTATATACGACAGTTAAAACAACAATTAACTTTTCCAAGAGGGAAGGAGAGTCTGTCAGTCAGCAAGAAAGACTTCTTAATTTTTTACATAATTTATCATCATTTCCATTCAGTCACATGTGAGGCTGATCATTCCTGTGGGAGAAATTAATGACCATGAAGGAATGCTTGATTCTGTGTCTCATAAGATACAGTATATCCAATTTGTGTGCCGACATGGTTACTCACTGTCCTTCACACTCGGTCTACTTATGGGTGTCTGGAGGTACAGATAAGATCAGCCTTGGAGAGATTCAAGACTCCCTTAATAATAATGATTATTCCCTCTGCGGAGGGAATATGAAGTCTTAATCTGAAAAGATGTCATAAATGTAGTGAAAAGCACAGTATTTGCTTCTGAAATGTAGTGGAGTAAAAGTAGCCTAAAAAGTAGCAGAAAATGGAAATGCTCACATAAACTCATAGTACTGTGAAACTGTACAAAAATAATACAAATTAAGATCAAGGTGGGACAGTTTGTGAGAAAACCAAACACATTAACAGAGTGAAAACAGAGTTCCTGAGTTGCTACATGATTGTTTTGGGGAAATAAAAGAGACAAACTTAGAAAAAAAACAGACTTCTTTTCGGTTGCTATGGTTGCTTAAATGTAGACTAACAAAACGCTTCTGTATCCCACACTACTGATAGTGTTAAACAAAGGGGATAGGTATTACCAGTACTGTGTGATTATAGTAAACAAAAATAAGTACTTTAATGCAAGCCACAGGTGGAATGACAAAGACACTCGGTCCAGCTTAAACAAATACTTCACCTTTTTAACAGGACAATCTGCACCAAATGTCTGCTATCAGTGGCTCTGTTCTTCTGTCTGTGATTATTCACCCAGAGAATAACATTATGGGTTTGATGAACTGGTTGTGGGAACATCATCAGTTTTTAATGCACCAATGTTTTTTGTTTCCATTTGCATTTTTGCTTTATTTTCTTGCTAAACATGGATATTTGTCCTTGACGAACAGGTATGTATACAAATTAATAGGTTCTACAATTTTCCAACGCAATGTGTCAAGTAATTTATTAGTGTATAATAGGGCACTGTTATCCTCGGAGCGTTAATACACTAAAATCAGTCACACTTTTCATATTTCATATCTATGGACTTGGTTTTAGTAGTTTATTAGATATTGATTTGGTTTGATTCATAAATGTTTCTTTGTAGGAAATAATCAGTCCAACTGGAACATTAAGCAATAGTAGGATCACAATACTGCAGACAGTCGTTTCCATTTATTTATACTTATTTATTTTTATTTCATATTCATTTGTTAGTATTTATATTTAATTGATTGTATTTTGAACTTCTCCATAAAAGCTATTTGGTAAATATTTTCTTCTTTAAATAAAATTACTTCACATAACTATTATCAGTCCACCACAAGATGTTAATAGCAGTTAAAGTAATGGTTATTTTCATTATCAATTATTCTGCGGGCCAGTTTCCTGATTAATCATTTATATATCTCTAGAAAATGTCAGAAAATGTAGTTCTTGACTTCATCAATTGTCAAAATAAAAAAACAGCAAACTCTTGACTTTGGAGAAGCCGCAACAAGAGAGATTTGGGCATTTCTGCTTAAAAACTGGACTAATCGATAATCAAAATAGTTGCAGATTAATTTTCTGTAGATGGAAGAACTGATTGATCGACAGATTACTACTGTCAACACAATTTTTTATCCACAGATATCTGTTTGTTTCTGTTGGAGGGTGTGTCCTGGCGGTTGTCACAACAGGCATCTACAGCGCGCTACTGTTCACCTCCACATTTGTCTTTATTCTGCTCGTGTGCTCTGTGGATCCCAGCTCTATCCATGCCTGGGTGTTTGGTATGCAGATGTTGTGGCAAACCTTCTGGCACCTGCTTATACAGTACAGGGAATACTACCTGCATGAGCCTGTCTGCATCAGGTAATAATCTTATACGAGTTCATCTGTATGTAAGCTGACATCATCTTAGCAGTCTGGTTAATAATATATGTATTTAAAGGATAAGTCTGGTGATATTCCATACTTTTGTTTTTGTCACAAATACCATGAAAATACCAAAAGCAGCACTGAATTCATCCTATTAACAAGTAACCCCTCATATAATTAAAAAAAAAACAGGTGATATTTTCCTTTATTATAATAATCATGGATATTGAATTTTCATCAATCCCCCAGATATCAACCTGCTGCTGTAAATAGTCCTTAATAATCCAAAAATGCACTACTTAAAAACTAAGGGGCACTGAGTATCTCAAATATAGGCTCTGAAGTTTGAAATTACTGAGAGGGACTAACACATTGTTAGTTTTTGTATTTTCATGGGATTTATTTGAACAAAAAAGAGCAAAGAGAGTTACCGCATAGCCTTAACACATCTGTCTAAATTATTAGTGAAATTCCAATAAGATGGACTTTCAATTTCTGAAAAACAAAACCCTCTAAACATTACACGAAAAATAAATCAGCAAAAACATATTTTATGCCGACTGCATATCAAAAATAACAATTCCTGTGGATATAATCAGGCATTAAAACATTTGCTAAAAAAATTTTCGTCTCTGAATAAAACTATTTGTTGACCATCAACTGGAAAGCAGTTTTCGAATTTGACAAAACAATCTCACCATAAGGTCCATTTAGTAGCTGTCCTGGAGCTTTTGATCACATCAAACTGTCCTTATCAGCAGAGTAAGTTTGCCCAATTGCAAAACAAATGTAGATGTTCAAGTTTTCCTCATGGACTCCTCATCCATGTTTTGTTTTGGGGGGGGGGGGTTGTCAGAAATTGCCAGCTGTTGTTTCCAAGCCCCAGAACAGCTACTAAATAAACATGATAGTGAGACTACAACCCCAGTTCCAAAGTTGGGACGTTATGTAAAACAATAATAAAACAGAATGTGATAATTTCCTAATCCTTTTTGACATTCAATTCAAATGAAAACAGTACAAAGACAATATATTTAATGTTGTATCTCATCAACGTCATTGACTTTTGTAAAAATATGCTTATTCTGAATTTTATGCCAGCAACACATTTCCAACATGTTGGGACAACAAAAGACTGGGAAAAAACTGCGTGGGCAAATAGTTTAAGAACAACGTTTCACAATACGCAATTGCAAGGAATTTGGGTATTTCATCATCTACAGCCCATAATATCATCAAAAGATTCAGAGAATCTGGAGAAATCTCTGAACGTTAAGAGGCAAGGACAAAAACCAACATTAAATGCTCGTGACCTTCAACCCCTCAGGTGGCACTGCATTAAAAACAGACATGATTCTATGAAGGATATTACTACATGGGCTGTGATGGTAAGGGGGTGTGTTAGTGCCCATGGCATGGGTAACTTGCACAACTCTCAGTGCTCCTCTATTTTAGACTGTATTGCTACTTTGAGGGCTAGATCTAAGTCAGAGACTAAAAAACAACCCTGGTTAGATCAAAATATTCGAGCTTGCAAAAGGCAATGCAGAAGAGCTGAACGTTGCTGGAAAAAATATGGTCTCCAGGTACAACATTGTGGCTATGAAGGAGTTATTACTCCTTTTTAATAGGATTGTGAAAGAGGCTCGAACACGCTACTTTTCTAGTCTTATCTCTACCCATGAACACAATCCCAGATTTTTATTCAGGAGGGTTGACCAGCTAGTTAACCCACCCTCTCCTTGTACCCCTGTTGAGTGTGACGAGGACTGTGAAAAGTTTTTATTGCATTTCTCTGGGAAGGTGGATTCACCAGACAGAGCATTACTCCCAGCCTTAACTTTCTAGATGTTGACCACCCAAAATTGGAAACTATGAGCTGCTTTTCCTCTGTTGGTCTGCCTGAGTTTTGGGATACTGTGGCCCATATGAGGATCTCCTCTAGCCCTCTG
>JBBPCS010000386.1:11781912-11799527 GCA_037974645.1 Hollardia meadi
GCATTGCATCGTGATTGGGGTGTGAATCGTATCGCATCGGTAGTTGCTGCATATGTATCTTTAATGCATCGGATCGTCGACAGTGTATCGAGATGCGTATCGTATCGGCCTCACACCAGAGATGCCCAACCCTAGTTGGGTTGGGCATCTGTACAACAAACCCTCCATCCTGTTCCTCAAATTTAACCTTTACTGTTTAAGTAAATTTCCTGTTCTCCCACTCGGTCAACATTTGGAGCCCTCTCACCTTCTTGCACTCAGATAAAACCTGTGAAGGTTCAGTGCTCAAGGCTTTGGGGGAAAAATGGGTGGAACATTTTTCACTCTCTAGTATGGATCCAAACGACTTAACATTGTTCTTAAATATCGACCTCTCGTTCTGATATTGATACTAGTAGCCCTCAGTGCTTATTTAGTGCATCAAGAAAGCTCACACAAGTTGTTACAGTTGCAAGGTTTGTGTCAATGAGCTATATTCAGCTCTGCAAATTCCACCCAAATAGTTCCTGGTTTGTTGAAAAGTACTAAATTCAGAGCAGGGAGTAGTACACTGGCTTAGAAGAACTAGCTTAGACCTTGCTTCCTGTGGTTGAAACAGACTATTTTTTCTTTTTTGGTGCAGGTTATGAGGAATCATGAGCTTGTGGGTCAGATCAATCTTGATCAGCTAGGTGCAAGGGTAGGCAGGATGCCAGAAGAGGAAGTGGAACCTGTGTCTGACATGGAGCGCCACAACGACGGTGATGTTGTAAAAACAGAGGAGTTTGTGATAGACTGTAATGAAGTTTCACACGAGACACAAGCTAAGAACCCGGCAGAAAATAACACCAGGGAGAATACACTGCAGATCAAGGAAGCATATCAGAATCAGAACACCACGGTCCAAGAGAAGCAGGAGCAGAACCCACAAGAACAAGCAGAGACTGCGTTTTTGTCAGACACTGGAAGAGGACACAGGATAGAACATACACTAGAACAAAAAGACAAGGAGGCAGAGGGGAGCTCAACAACATCTGGTAAAGTAGCTGAAGAAGCACAGGCCCACAAGCTTCACATTACGGCATTAAAGCACAGAACGTTGAACATTGAGGCTAGGATAGAAGATGATATATCACGTCATGTCCTACGACTGGATGAGGATGGGAGCACCTGCAAGATGCACAAGAAGTCAGATATGGATATAACGGTTAAGACGGAGCAGAACATTGAGCCTGAGGTTGCAGAGACAAATCACATGCCAGCAAATAAAATCAGGGCTCAAGAACATTTTACAGTTGAAAGGCACTTGTTAACTATTTTGCCCAATTGTGGACAACATAATTTAAGCCTTAAGGGGATCTTATTTACAAACTGCAAAGAGAAGCAAATGCAAACCCAGGATAATGGTAAGGAGGTAAGCGACCCTTACGGTGAAATGCCAGCACTTGAGAAAGAATGTCTGAAAGAAGAAATGCACCCTCTTAGTTTTTGCAAGGAGGAAGATCAGAATGATCATTTTGAGCGAGAGAAGGACAAAGAAGATGAGATGACGCCTGAAGATGACAAGAGCCATCTGGAACATTGGGAGGGTAATGGGATAAAGGAAGCTGAGAATCCACATGTGCCCAAAGGTAAGATTGATCACAATGAATCTGAAGAAATTCTTCTGAACCTAATTGACTGAACAAGAGTTTTGATGCACAGTAAAAAAAAAAAAGCAACATGTAAAAAAACACCTGCACCCACTGTTTTTACTATGTCAGCCTGCACTCCACCTAAAGATATTCCATTTACAATTATCTAAAACAGAGAAAAGCATCAGATTATCACAATGGAAAAAGCAGGAACTAGTATTTTTGCATTTGTGCTTCAAAATGACCAAAAACAATTAATCCAATTATAAAAATAGTTCTTGACAAGAACATCAACTTCCCAGAAAAGCAGCAGTTTCATCACATTGGCTCCATGCAGTCATCAACATCCTGGCCATGATGGTATGAATACTTATGTCTGGTCTAGTGTATCAAATGATGGGACTCTGCTGCTGGTGTATGTTCTTTACCGTTTCAAATGGAACACATTAGTCACATGAATCAGCTCTGTGGGTTTTGTCCTTTTTATACATGTCTAGACACTCTTAACAACAGACTGCTTTCCTACATATAGTAAATACCAAACATACTGACAGTCGAGCTACTCATTTCATAAAGTTGATGCCTTCTGGTAGTGACTGGGGAAAATTCAAGTCTGTCAAAATTTTTGAAATGCAAACAGTCATGGCATCACATACTTAATGACAGATTTCATTAAGAATTAACCTAGTCATGTAATAACTTGACCATTAATGTAATAAAATGCCCTAACTGATAGGTATGGGTGGGTTCATTTCCCATCAATAGGCATTTGAGTTTTAGTTAGTTTAACATATCTTTGTTTAATAACAGTATATACCTCTCTTCATTTTAATTTCAAATTCTACATAAAGCCTAAAGTTTACATTTCCAAAACAGTGAAATCAGTAGCAAACGGTAGTGTTTTCGGTGGGCGAACTTGACACTGTATTGTCGTAAATGTTATACACTTGCACGCTTTACATTTCTGAGAAATATAAAATTGTTGAACATTTGCAGGTTATTCAAATGTCATTTCTCTGATTTTTAATGCCCAAAACAAGCTGCTTTAGGATTGGCCTCCTGCAAATTGTGACAGGCATTTCTCACAATTTTCTGATATTTTATAGACCTAATTAGTCGTTTCATGCAAGTTATTGTGGTGTGCAGCTAGTTAGGTTTTTTGACCTGACGTGACACCAGCCTAAGTTAATTCGTCTTGATTTTCAGGTGCATTCACAGTCGCGGATGGAGAAACTACAGATGATAAACTGTTTACCTGTGAGTTTTGTGGACGCAACCTCATGAACAGCTCTGAACTGGAGCGTCACATCATTCGACATGGAATATGACACGTTTTTCTTCTTGTGGATGGTATCAAGAGTTTCCACTGTTGATTTTTTTTGTGTGTGTTTGTGGGAAGCTAGATTTTACTTTTTCAAACCGTCCTCTATTCTAACAATGTGGTCCCAAATTATTTTTTCATGTTTGTAACTTATTAAACGGTTATTATTTTAACTGTTTAAAATAATGTTTTATGGTACAACTGTTATGCATAGAAATTCATTTACGTGATTCAATCATACAAACCAATATGGTGCCAGTATGAATTGTGACTCATTTCATTTCGATACTTTGTTTTGTTTAAAGACACTGATATCCATCACTAAGTATTATGCGAAGATCCTTATTATTTTTTATGAAAAATATTCTTATTCTTTGTCAGGGGTATTATTAAACATGCAAAAATCTTAACACTGTGAACTACTGGTATTGAACATCCTTGTTCATCACCAAGACCTGGGACCTCAATACAACTGATTGTGGAAATGCTTTGTGCTGCCTTCAGGTCCTGTGGGTTATTTCAATATAATTTGTTGTGTACCTTTCCAGCGAGCAAGTAAATACTTAAAAAACTTGTTTGATGATCTATGTAGTAATAAACCAGTGTTAGTTACTTTTTAGCCTTTTGTTGTACTTTACGTAAATAAAATGATATGCGATAGCCACATCTGAGTGTCATTTCCTGGGTCATTCTGCTTTTGACAGTATTATTCCACTGAATGTACGACGGCAAACACAACTTCATCACAAGGTTATGATCACACGTATTTTATTGCAACTACGAATATTTCAACTACACTGATAATTACTGTCTACACGAAACACTAAAATGCTTGGCCGAGGCAAAACCAACGTTATTAAACGTCTGCCGCGGTTTTCTATGGCTAACGCAACGCAGAAGAAGAGCAGATTGATGCGGTATAGTCTGTAGAGACGTTGTGGACATACAGCCAACTTTAGCATCAAGAAAATATAAAGATATAACAAAAGAGCTGCGGTTACGCATGGCGCCAACAGGCTGAAAGAACGCGAAAATACGAGCTTACGAGAATCACCCAAAGGCAGCATTTTCGCCTAGTTACGACCATGGTTACGACACATTCGTGTCATCCAAATGTAAGAGGACACCGCTTCCTGGTGTGGACTTATAATAATGGACTAATGAGAGGGGGGTAAAGTAGAAGTGCTCGACTCAGGTAAGTCCTCGCTGTGATTTGGTGTGTTAATTTAGGAATCTGCGGAAACGAGAAGGTTTGTTTCGCTTGGTTGAATGCGATAGTTATGTCGAGAGGTGGTGATGCTGATGAATACTGGCCAGACCTACTGGATCGATATCAAACAATGCGGAAGCAACAACCTGTAGGAAATGTGTTTTTATCAGAGCAGTTTGAGCACTAATTCCAGTTGCAAAATATTTGCGTGTCAACGCATGTACTGAGGATTTCATAAGAACGGGACCAACTTTGATCGGAACATTTAGAGTTGTTTCCTCCTTCCATTTTTTCCCTGTCTTTTCCTGATGACTTGCTGTAAGATTAATGGAGACTCTGATTGCACCTTTACTGGCATACATCTACTTTGTAAATATGCATTTGTTTACACATGGCATGTGGTGGATGGCTACATGAGACAGTTTGCCATACTGTAACTTTTGCATGTTCAGAATGAAAATAAAATCTCAACACACTGACTAACTGAACCACCCACGAAATTGCACCACTCACCCTTATAATTTTTGTAATAGAATATACCCATTAATCTGCAGATTACTCACTTATTGTTTGTGTTAATACTTTAGGGTTTCCTATAATAGTCAAGAAAGAAATTGATTTGTAGCTGTAAATTCATATGAAGTTTCCTGGAAGGAGCTATAGCCTATGTGATACTAATTGTTGAGAGTTGTTCAGTTGGTGATCACTAGAAGTATAACCTATTGAACACAAACAAATGTGTCTACAACCCAGCATGCAGTTCAACATATTTGGAGAATAAAGTTTCCACTAATAAATTAATAATGATTGCAACATTTACTGGGGTTTAAACAGAGCTGGGGAATTCAAGAAATATACAAATTGAAATACTGTAATAACTGACTGAATTTTGCTTTTTCATAGCCTATAATTAGGTCCAAATACCACATTTCTTTCCAGGAAACTGTCAAGGAAATTATTGGGACATTGCAGACCTGTAAAACTGTGCTGTTTGTTGTAATTGTGGCACTCCCTTGAAGGTCAGCTTTCCTGTTCCTTGAGATTAGAAGTCATGCTTATTGGCAGATATTAATTCACTTTAAATGCACTACTATTATACTGTATACTACTACTACATTTTCTATACTTCTAATAGGTACTGTATCTGCTGTATTTGCCTACAATCAGGAACAGAGGAGACCATATTCAGCTGGAGGAATGTCAGCTGTAAACAAATCTGCAGAGGATGGCGGCCCCTTCTCGTCAAAGGTCATCAGCAGCGTCTTTATCATCCTGCTGTTGGACCTGCTGGGATTTACACTGATTCTACCTCTACTGCCTTCGATTTTGGACCATTATGCACAAACAGGGGTTAGTCTTGTTGTGTTTTTCCAAGAAATAACATCTACAGGTTACTTTCAAGTGGAAAGGGAATAAAAGATATCTATTTGGAACAGGATAAAATATGTTAAAATCAGTACAACTCTGTTTTAAAAAATTAGTATAATCAGGATACTTTCTGATAAAGTTTGTTATAAGAAGAGATTTTTTTTCTTTACCCAGCATTACTTCCTCGTTTGAATTACATTTGACTGAATTAGGGCAATAATTATCCCTTGTGACTATATTTTCATCAATTTAAATCCACACACTAGTTTGCAAAATATGCATGTCAGATATTTTCTATTGGCAAGACAGTTGTACTGCATTATCAGTTTCACATGTTCACTTCTATCCAACAGTAGAAACTTCTTCCTGTGCAAAAAAAAAAAAAAACAGATTCAAAAGGGATGGGATGTATCGGACAGACAATGTGCAGAATTTGAGGCTCACTGTCTTTAACATCTGTTGAACAAAGGAGGCTTTGTGCAAAGACTCTCTTTCATAAAAGTCATAACCAACTCATGAGTGATTAGATTAGCAGGCGTGTGCTGTGTCTTTGTGCGAGTCTGCATGCTGACTCATGCTAAATTGACCTTTTTTATGCTTGTTTGTATTGTCCCCGGGTCATGTTGCATTTGATATGTTTTTTTCCCTCTTCATACAGGATGTCGTGTATCAGTCTCTGCAGAGTGTCGTAGACTGGTTCAGGGAGGCCGTGGGGATTCCAATGGAAAAGAAATACAACAGTGTGCTGTTCGGAGGTATATTGGAATGATTTGACATTCAGCATAGCTTATGTGGAGCTCCTCTTTTCCATGACGCTATGATCACTTAATAGATAGAATTTTAATAATGCAAAGAAACACATTTATTATGTGCTCCTCAATTTGCCTTTCAGGTCTGATTGGGTCGCTGTTTTCTCTGCTACAGTTCCTGGCGTCGCCTATAACCGGGGTTCTGTCAGACCGCCATGGCAGACGACCCTTGCTCATTCTTACCACAGTGAGTAAAATGTCAAATTACTCACTTTATAATATAAAACTCAGTATTCTTTCACATTGGAAGCCATATAGAAAAGAGCAACTGTGTTATAATGTCGTCATTGCTTGTTAAACATAGAGTTATTCCCTTGGCACAGTTTGTACTCCGCTTGTGTAAGAAACCATGCAGCCTTGCCATCAGTGCCGATTCATTCAGGTCTAATTGGGGGCCTTATGTTCCAGTTCGGGCTGATCTCCTCTTATGCGGTCTGGGCAGTTTCGAGGAGCTTCGGCATGTTCCTTTTGTTTCGAGTAATTGGGGGCATTTGTAAGGGCAACGTCAGCCTCTGCACTGCCATCGTGGCCGACTTGCCTTGCCCGAAAGCACGGAACCGAGGAATGGTAGGCACAGAAATTAATTAATTTCTTTTCTTCAGATATCAATTGAGGGTCATAGTGATATTTTTAGAATCTTTAATCAGGGCTCTATATATAGATCTATATACAGTATATATAGAACTTATCTATATATATAGATAAGTGTGCTACATGTAAAAAACAAAACAAAAACTAACTTTCATTTTATCACCACCAGGCTATGATCGGCATAGCCTTCTCTCTGGGCTTCACCGTGGGACCTCTGTTGGGTGCCTACTTTGCCATCAGCTCCAAAACGACAGGAAATGTCTTCTACCAAACTCCGGCTCTGCTCGCCTTGGCCTTCAGTGTTGGTGATCTGCTTTTCATTTGGCTCATGCTGCCAGAGACGTTCACAGTGGATGTCAAGGTTGGCTATGAAACATTCCACTGCCAGCTGACTGACACTGAATAACATACAGTTTTACTCAAAGGGCAGATGGTTTTTTGTTTTCTTGGGATATTTTATTTTGTGTGAGGGTTCGCAGTTTGTCGGACTGAAGTTGGGTGGAGCTATGCTGGGAGTGTCATCAAATTCTATGAGCTAATAGCAATGATAAGGCACACATAAACAAAATTAACAATGGGGAATATCGGCCCATCATTAATTTCCAATCTCTGCGAGCGAAGGGGTGCGTCCTGTCTTTGCGTGGAGTTCACCTTTGGTAAACTTTGACCTGCGAAGTCGCTGCCACAACCAATAGCAAAAACGCGTGTGTGCTTGACCACTCAAATGGACTCCTGCCCACATCCAGCACCAATAGGCGATGGTCATTCATCTGCATTCACTTTTGTGTGGCCATGTAAATTGTCCTGCCCTGTCAAGTGCTACACAGGTAAGGGAAGAGTGAGGGACCCGTCGATCAAGTACTGTTTGTACGCGCCCACACAGAAGTGATCTTATCAGGCAACAAGAGTGAAAACACCCACAGTATATAGGTGGACTATGGGTCTGTCGGGGTTTTAAAACATATAATGCAAATATGCACAACATATGTTAAACTCACATAAAATACAGTACTCGTGCACAGGTAACAGCAAAGCATAAAACGTGGAGTACGTCCACTCATCACTCAACACAACTATGAATGATTGAACATCGTCACCACCCTCTAATTGTAAAAAATGGTTCTGGTTTTCAAAACCTTTTTTTTCCTAACAGAACTAATATTGTATTTGACAGATAAACACAATTTTCCTTGTTTCATTCTAGGCTGCTTCTTCAGGGTTCGGGGACTCCAGTGACCTCCTGAACCCTTTATCTTTGTTCCATTTTTCAGCTGTTACCAGGGTAAAAGATCCACCCACAAAAGAAAGTAAGTACTTGCTCATGACCTGCTGGAATCGCCTGTGAAGAAGAAGCGTACACCCATTTGATCCATTTGCAGGATTGAACTTTGACCCACTGATAGCGGTGAAAATGTCTTTACAGGAATGCAGAAGCTTCGAGTGTTGGGCCTGGTTTATTTCTGCTACCTCTTCCTGTTCTCTGGTCTGGAGTTCACGCTGAGTTTTCTGACTCACCAACGCTTCCACTTTACAAGGTATGAACTCAGAGATGAAGCTGTGTACTCTGTCGGTGATAGTAAACGCACCTGAACAGCAACCTTGATTTTCTCTCTTCAGTATGCAGCAGGGGAAGATGTTTTTCTTCATTGGTGTCATCATGGCTTTGATCCAGGGGGGATATGCTCGCAGAATCAAACCTGGGCACCATATCAAGGCTGTCCGTATGGTAGGAGTACCCTCCGATGGCGTGACAAATAGCTTTACAATGATTTACTCTTTATGCTGCTGAAAAAACATGATCCACCACTACACATGTCTTCTTTAATGAACCATGTTTCTCCTTTTTTAGGCAATCATAGCATTAATCCCAGCATTTATCCTTATCGGGCTTTCATGGGATGTAACAACGCTTTACGTCGGCTTGGTGTTGTACTCATTCGGTAAGCTAATTTTACAATGTATGCTATGTTAAGACAAGTAAAACCCTTTATTGTACCCATAAATATGCAAAATTAGTTCAAGATAATTAATAAACAATGACATAATGCAAGTAAGTAGAGTCACAAAAGGAGAAAATTCCCATGGCCAGTAAAATTACAACACAAAACCACATAGAACATTTTAAAGATGGTCATCATGTGATTTGTATATTTGGTATAAACAGAATACAAAACATGCGCTTTAGGCAGGTCCTACTACTGGAATAATGTACGCTTTATGTGAATGTTGTAAATCATTTTTTTATGTGACTATATGTTACTCTACGCTGCAATTTTATCAGCCATGATGCATCTCAAGAGACTTCCCAGTTAAATAAAGGTTAAATAAAAAGACAGTCATTTTATCTGTATATACATGTGAATTAGTTTGCATGCGACTGGATAATATCCACACACAATACATGGTATAAAAATGTATGTGAAGCATAAAATATATCCACACTAAAGGATTTATTTGTATTAAACACAATGTATTCTGTGTTTACATTTTATGTCATTTCTTTTATTACAGCAGCCGCAATAGTAGTTCCATGCCTGTCAACGCTTGTTTCTGACCATGGTGAACCTCTTCTTTATTCTTATTTATTAAAAAACTCACAAATCAAATTTTGATTTTGTACATGATGTAGCCACTGTTGCTGATTATCTATTGTGGATGTTCCTCCAGGCTCAGCCAATCAGAAGGGCACAGTGATGGGGATCCTGCGTAGTTTGGGTGCTCTGGCCAGAGCATTGGGACCAGTTGTGTCTTCCTCTGGTAAGGAAAGACAGTGGCAGTAATAGCACCAAATGCTGCCCTAATCTGAAATCTGTTGACAAATTATGGAGCATTAGCCAGCGCACATAAGCCACCAACATTTTTGAGAGAATATTATTTGAATACCTCAATTGTAATATTCTATTCTTAACATGAAATAGCAAGGTAACATATTTTACAGACTAAAGTGCTGAGTATAAATCATTTTGTTATGTAAAAAAAAAAAAAAGCTAAAATTGCTCTTTGAAGAGTGCTCATTTTAACCGTTGGTTTTTCTTTCACAGTTTACTGGATAGCTGGAGCTCAGACCTGTTTTCTCCTCACATCAGCCTCTTTCATTATCCCTCTGGCTCTTCTGAGAACAGCTGGGAGGCTAAAGGAGGAGTGAGAGGCACAAAGACCTGAAAGAGACATTTTCAGGTTCCATAGCTTCAATTAATAATATAATGTTTACATCTACTGGGACGACAAGCATTGACTTATTATTTAGACCCAAATAAAAATAAAGACATCCTTTTTACGCTGTTCGTCAAGGATCATCATGTGAACCTAAATAATGCAATAAAGCGATGCGCATGCCAAAACAGGGATGCTATTGTACAAATGAGTGAATGGATGTAATGTACATATGCAGACGTGAGCATCTCGTGAAACGCATTTGGGTTACGGTGGGTTACTTTTATGCTTGTGGAACATGGATATCATTTTATTATGCAGTATTTTATAAATCACTCAGATTTTGTATTTTACAAAGTGCCATTTTATTTTAGCTCAATTTAAAAATGTGGATATTCTATTTTCTTGTAATTAAAAAAAAGAAGAAAAACAACATCTGTCTATGGAAATTATTCATTATTTTACTTAAATTGAACAATGTTTTCAATAATAAAAAAAAATTTCAGTGGTGAAAAGTAAGTGCATTTTACTACTCAAGTGCTGTCCTCAGGTACAACTTTGAGGTACTTGTACATTAATTTAGTATTACTTTTTTATACATTTTACATACATTTTACTCCCTAACATGTCTAACTGCTAAAGTTTTATTTATTTGTTTGTTTGTTTTGTAGATCAATATAAAATAAGACATAATTAACTAAAACACTAAAGATGATATCCTCTCTACCTGAAAGGGCTACCACGTTAAGTAATAATGCAATAGTGCATAGATGATATTGAAATTCAATGGTGCAAAATTGCAATTATTCTTATTACCAAAAGCCAATTAAGTGACGGCCGTGAACCTGTTTTGGTTTGTTTCATTCAGTGTTATTTTAGGGTTGTTTAAAAAAAAAATATATATTATTGAGATAGTTAAATGGTGACATGTCGCCATACCTTTGTTGAAAATTAAAAGAAACGCATTTTGTTTGGAGCTTTTGTAACGTTGGTTTGTTACGCTGTTAGCCTGAGGGTGTCGCTTTAAGCACTGCTAACTGCCCACACGATAGTCAGCTGTTTCCATCACGTTTAACTAGCTGCTAGCTGCTGCTGTGCTATCGAACAGGTTGCTTAGCCTGCATAGCCAACTCACTGTTGCGGTTCATAAATGCAGCAGCGTTAAAACAGGGAGTTTGACAACACATGCAAGTTCGACTGAACATGCGGACATGTGACTACATGTAGGAAAACCTGAAGATGGACAAGGTAGTTAACGAAAAGTGACGTTTTTTTTGTTTTTGCTAGCTAGCAAGCTAGCCAAACATGCTAACGTAAGCTAACTTGTTGCAAACTTTAGCTGTTGTAAGCGTGTAGCGTTAGATGACACTTGTAAGTCAACAGTTGTTTTGACCACACTAATAAGCTGTTGGTTATTAGGTTTTGTAAATATTAAGTTTTGACGGGTTACCCAAAAGTTACGACTAACTTAAGTAATGTTAGCATCGCTAATGTATCTGTTTAAACAAGGGTAAGAGCTATTTAACTTTATCGTTAGTTGATCTGAAATCAAAAGTTGAGTTAAATACACTTCGTCTGAGTGAAGTGTGAGTCTATAGCGTGCGTACAGTGATCAGAAAATGCTAGTGTTGAACTAGCTAACTGCTAAGTTAACTGTGCCAGTAAATACATGGCTTCACTTGAACTGCAGCCAGTAACGTGATTGTCAAAGGTCGTATTCCAGCACAATGTTTGATGACAATCTTTACTTGTCTCAGGAGAGCAAACCGTCACCTGCTGTGCAGTCTTACGACCATAAACAACCGAGGAGACAGAGGAAGGAACCTGCTAAGCTACACACAGCCTCATCACCACATCTGATATTACCAGATCCTTATGGCTCCGACCAGAGTTTAAGAGGGTAGGAGAATAATAATCACAGACTTAGTAGTAGGCTAATGAACCGCTTGGTTTAATAGCCCTATGCACCAATGTAAAGCCCTTTTATTAGTGTGATTTTTCTGAACTTGGTCTAGAAACCTGTCAGGTGTGAGTCCAATGCAGACATCAAATACAAATGGAGTGCCAGCAGGTAAAAAGGATGTGTCAAGGATTCATGGCTGCAGCAGCAGCCGTAGTGTTAGAGAGGTTGGTTTCATTTTGAGTACCACTAAACAAATGGATAAAACAAACTTTATTCATGAAATTAATTTCTGTAATTTCTCATCCATCTCTACAGACATTACAAAGCAACAATGACTCTCCTGCTCAAGGCAAAGTTATGGGCAAGAACTCACTGGATCAACAGAGGAAAGGTATTTATCACACTTAGCACTGCTAACTTTTTCCCCGAATGATCCCTGGCACCTCGACTCATTGATCCCATCATACACTTAATTTCCCTCACATTTAATCATCTTCAGTCAAGTTCTGCTTGTAATTGGACCACAGGTTTTAGAGGTGCACGATCTGCCCCGAACTCTGCAGGGAAGTCAAAACCAGCTCAGGCAAACATGATCCCATTTGAGGTGAAAATGAATGATTTTCCAGAGTTAGCTGGTGTTTCGCTGGGCAAAGCAGGCCCTCCTCTTGTTCAGAGGGTGTGCTGGGGTCCGACCCCTCGATCCACGAGCCCTTTAACGCAAACATCAGCATTTTCCTGGAAGGTGAGCCCACTGAAATATCAGACATCATGTTGTGCAGTTTGTGGTGAATGCTTCTCATGAATTTGGGTGATTTTCTGATTTCTACTGAATAGTCTGGAAGGAGAGGATCCCCAACACAGCCTGACCCCCAACAAATAGCCACTAATGCTAAGCCAGATTCCTCTGTTGCTTCACCAGGTAGGTGAAAGTCCCTGTAGTCAGTCTTTCAGTGATTATAGTAGCAGTGTCAATAACATCAGTCAAGATTTATTAATTTATTTTGCAAACAGGTGGGACTGTGGTGATTTCCTGGGCTAACATCGCCTCTCAACCTCCAAAGAAACCTGTCCCTAAAGAGAACACAATCAGCAGCAACCATATGCAGGTTAGATGATATGTTTGATTTAGTCTCAGCATAACATCTTGATTTTTACAAGGTATCTGCAGGTGTTGTAAAGTCTATGTATTGACTTCAGTTTTGCCAGAAAAAGGTCTTACAATGAATCAGAAAGTTTTACATTTTATTTACAGCGGCCTTTTTTGTGTGATTGGGGGAGACAGGAGACATTAGATATCTACAAACTATTGGTGCGGCAGTGGATTGTCCATGCTGAGGGCTGTTTTTGTGGATCATTTTGTGGAGTTTCAGTCGGCACCTTCAGACCTTTTGCAGACATTTTTTTAAAAATTGCTAATCCATCCATCCATTTTTTTATATGGATCCAGGACTTATTGATTTATTAATTATATAAATTAAACCAACAGAAATGAGATATAATTAATGTACATCTACTTATAGGCCATATTGTCCCCACTGGCTTTCCCTCATTCTTTGACCAGTATGGCTGTGAAAAAGTATTAAATTGCATTCTGTGTGGTTAAACCATGTTTCCTGTCCCTTCACTTTGCCACTAATCAGATGGAGGAAATTGCTGCACAGCAGGAAGACGGAGCCCCTGGGAAGAAGAAACGGAAGAAAAGGAAGAAGAAAGCTAAAGGTGCTGGTGAAGATGCAGAAGCTGAGTCGGAAGGGCCAGCAATTTATCAGGGGCCTCCAAAAATTGAGGTAATCAAAATGCTTTATTTCCATTCAAATCAAAAGCAAAAACAATTTATAAGCATTTTTAAATTTTTGATTTATCAGATTATCAGATTATCAGATTATCTTGACTATTGGATGGAAAATCATTTTTGTTGGGTTTTTTTAATGTCTTGTCAGGATGAAGAAGAGTTTCCAGGCTTGACTCTGGCTTTGACTGTGAATGATAGGTTGATAACAAGCAGCAATCCAGCAAAACTATGCAATGAGGTACACACCATCAGTTGTTTCTCCTCCCAGATACGTTCGCATAATCATTTTTAATACTATTTCTTTGCTAAAATGCATATTACATGGGTGGTGGTTACATGAGTTCAACATGCGTCAAAGTGAAGTGTCAGTAAAATAAACTTGCCCTAATGTAATTTGCAAAAACTATACTGTGTTTTTCTCAGGAAAACCAAAGAGAAGGTGTTCAGCATCAGTCTGCTGACCAGACCAAAGAAAATTCAAATGCAGCCAAAACTCAGCCCACAGAGATGGCTAAAAAAGGACAGGTTTGTATGTTTCTATCAAATAGATGATATTATCCTGGAGAAACCAGTATAGGCTGAATCTAGTTTGTACCCATGTTCTTGGTCTCCTTGTTTCTAGAAAGCTGAAAAGGTGTCTGGGAAGAAGAGCAAAGTTCCCGTTCAGCTGGACATAGGAAACATGTTGGCTGCCCTAGAAAAAAAGCAACAATCTCAAAAAGCCAAGCAGGACTCCAAGTCAGTCATTCTCTCAGGTGGGTTATGGTTGCATCTTGGCCTCTGCCACTGTGGGTTCCTCATTTCTCTTTCTTTTCTAAAGATTATCCAAAAGTATGTTTTGATTGAAGACACTCGCTTAAAGAAATTGGCATTATTGGGACGTCTTAAAGCCGAGCCAAGAAAAAATAAGTATCTTATTATTTCTTTGCAGTTGGTGGAGGACTACCTGTTGTCCAAAAGCAACCCCTAGTCCAGAAGAAGCTACCCTGGCAGCAGGATAAAATTGCCCACAATCCCTTGGACTCCACCAGCCCTTTGGTGAAGAAAGGCAAGCAGAGAGAGGTGCCCAAAGCCAAGAAACCCACTCCTCTCAAAAAGGTAAGTCCACTCACTTAATCCGGATCTAATTCAGACACACTACATTTTGTCACAATGTATGGTAGTTTATTTTTGTCTGATCCTCAGGTCATTCTGAAAGAAAGGGAGGAGAGGAAACAAAGACGTTTGTTGGAGGAGAGAGGGCTGCTGCCTGAACATGAGTTCCAGCCTGTTATTGATGCTGCAGAGGAAGAGCTGTGTAACACAAACGCCACAGGTGAGAGCAAGCATGCGAAGCAATTTAATGGATTCCATCTATAAGTAGCCACAGCTGTTTGTGTTACCTTTATGTGGTATAGGAAACCCACCACATAAGTAGAGGGAAATCTTTGGTTATACCCAATATTTGATCTGTATTTTGTGCTTCTGAACCCTCAGACGAAGTTAGGAGTCCTACAGAGGAACTTGAGGAACTTGATGATCTGTCAGCAATAAATGCCACGAACCAGATGGTAAAAGAGGGCGATGAAGAGACCGACAAAGATGAGACCCGAGAGCAACAAACCACCTCACCTGTGCCCTGCCCAGCCAATCGACCCAAAATCCACAGCAGAAAGTTCAGAGAGTAAGACTGGACAAGCAATCTTTGTTGGTTGTCTGAGTGTCCACTGTGTTTGGGTGAGACACTTTAGTTAATGTGTATTGTTGTACATGTCAGCTATTGCAGCCAGATGCTGAGCAAAGAGGTGGACGATTGTGTGACCTCTCTGCTAAAGGAGCTGGTTCGTTTCCAAGACCGCCTGTACCAGAAGGACCCAATGA
The DNA here is from genome assembly GCA_037974645.1 of Hollardia meadi. Classification (NCBI taxonomy): domain Eukaryota; kingdom Metazoa; phylum Chordata; class Actinopteri; order Tetraodontiformes; family Triacanthodidae; genus Hollardia; species Hollardia meadi. The sequence continues at coordinate 11,797,533 of JBBPCS010000386.1, forward strand.
AGGCCCGCATGAAAAGACGGATTGTGATGGGACTTAGAGAGGTCCTGAAGCACCTCAAACTCAGGAAGGTCAAGTGTGTCGTCATCTCACCCAACTGTGAACGCATCCAGTCCAAAGGTACGGTGTCCTTGTGAGAGCTTCACTGTTTACTACATTAGGACGTATTCAGGAACTTGCTTGATCTGCTAGGGTGTTTGGGTGGATGGTTTGTGTCAATTGGCATCCACATGAATGCCAGGATCGAGGGTTTCCCAGCAGAATATTGCACTGCAGAGAGATCAATGATTTTCATTTGTCAGTGATTTTAATGTTGTGGCTGATCGCTCTATACATTTTGTTACGTGCTCCCAAATGTTTCCAACAATGTTCAAACCTAGAGAAATCTGTAATTTTATTCAAAATAACAGTGTAGGTCATTTAGTTGCCTGTTGTTATAACTTCAGGGAGAGGGAGTCGGAATTTTCTTCCAGAAACGTTATTGAAGGCTTTCTTCCAGAAACATTATTGTAACACGTGTTAAATGTTGTGAAAGGGTGTATTTCTGTCAGAAAGCTGCCCGGAAGCTGCCTGACAGAAACCCTTCAAGGCTAACTCCTCCCATCTGCTATGGAAACATGGCCAAAACTCAAAGAAAAAGATTAGTTTTCAGATTTATACACCTGAATGTGTGCATACTCCAACCATAACAGTTTTTGCGAGCAGCTAAATAACACAGAATACTTGAGACGATGATCCTGACTTTCATAGAAAAATGTCACCTTTTGCAGGAGGCCTGGATGAAGCTCTTTACACCATCATCGACACTTGTCGTGAACAGGGGGTGCCATTCGTGTTTGCTCTCTCTAGGAAAGCTTTGGGTCGCTGTCTTAACAAGGCAGTGCCTGTCAGCCTGGTGGGCATCTTCAACTATGATGGTGCACAGGTCAGGTTTATGTTCAGCTACAGTACATATTACTCACTGAAAAGACTTTCATGTGATTACAATAAGCATATCAAAAAATGAGTTTTGACCTTCGAAGATAAGTATTTCAAACAAGCTAAAAATATTATATTTCTTACCCACAGGACATCTATCATAAGATGATCGAATTGTCGTCTGAGGCCAGGAGAGCCTATGAAGTGATGGTGTCGAATATTGAGCAGACGAGCCAGGCAGAGGCAGAGCAGGCAGTGAACACTGAGGAAGAGCTGCAGATCAGCAGCCTGGCTGAGAAGGCTGACACCAGTCCTGAACGCACACAGCCAGAGGAACCAGAATACAGTAAGTTTCTGTCCTGACCCAATATTTGTAATACCTGCTCTTTTAAAACCAAGGTAGGAATTTTACCAGTTAAACCTTTAGAAAGTAAAATTAGCAGATATGCAGAGAATATAATAACAGGCTGCAAGTCAAATAAAAATCAAATAATAATCTTTTTGTATTTCTTCTAGTAAAAATTTGGAAGAAAATGTTGGAGAAGGATTGCAAACACAGATTTCTGAACTTTGAGGAGCAGCTGAGCTCCATGTGCTTGGAAAGTGAATGTATTGAAAACTCTGATGAAGATGAGAAAAGTTGACAATGGCAAAACCATCTGTGCCTAACAAATGAACCTACATTTGCTGATTGCCAGCTGAAAAGAAACTTGGATGGACTGAACAAAGCAATGCAAGGTGTTCTGCTGTAGTGGTTCTCAACCTGGGGATTTATCAACCTGGGGAAATTAATCATGTTGCTAATACTTGCAATGAATCATAGATTCTCAGAAAGAGAAAGGAAATGGGGGTTTTTTCTGAAAAGCTAAAGTTATAACTTGTGTTTGAAGATAATTGTAAGGTGCTGTGCATTTTAAATGTACAGTTAAGTCCACAAGTATTTGGACAGTGACACAATTTTTGTAATTTTGCCTCTGTACACACTGGATTTGAAATCAGGATATGGTTGAAGTGTAGACTTTCAGCTTTAATTCAAGGGGTTGAACAGAAATATTGCATTAACCATTTAGGAATTACAGC
>JBBPCS010000386.1:11799627-11838029 GCA_037974645.1 Hollardia meadi
TTCGGCACGGTGTGGTTGCGACCCCCCACGTTAACCCCCAACTACATCCAGTGACGAGCTTTCACACACATACACATACACATTCACTCACTCACACACATACACACACACACACACACACACACACACACATACATACATACATACATACACACACACACACACACACACACACACACACACACACACATACACAGTGACTTCTGAAATGCATGTTGGAAACTCTATAATGCCTGTTAGATTTTTAGGCAACAGAGTGACAATATGCTATAGCTACACACTTCTTTGCCTCAAACCCATGTGCTGATTTTGTGCATGTCTTTAATTGATTGACTGATTGATTGATTGATTGATTGGCTCACAGTGAGCACTTGAAAGGTTTATGCTCCCTGGGACTGACTCCAAAATAGCTTTTTGTGCCCACCAGCTTTTTGCTACGTAACAACAGTGAAATGTTATATGCAGTTAGTCACCTGAGGCGATTGTGGGAAAGCTTCCTTTTCTGGCTGCCAGCCTTTTAATTCACAGGATGCCATATTTTGCTTGATTTGTGCAGTAACCACAGTAATAACAAGCTCTGCTTCTTACTGCGACATCAGTTTCGGGCAAGTTTTAATAGGGTTGCTTGAGTAGGGGTGGATGTGACTTATGTTATGTCTGATTTCTAGATTAGATGTAAAAAAAATAATACCTAATACTAAACATTGTGCTTTACACTCAAGCTAAGCATTGTGTCTGGGTTAATACTATTTTATATGCACTATAATATTATTTAAAATTTTCCTAATTACTTGCAAATTAAATTTTTTATTTTAATAATATATTAAATTTAATGAACTAGATTTCATATCTTAAGCAGAACAAACTTTAAAATTAATACTGAGAAAAATTATATATTTACATAATCAAAACGTAGCAGGATACTGTTCATGTAAATATGGTGTTTCAATACAATCTCTTTGTCAAAATGACATCCATTATTATGATTTGTTCTAAAACAGAAACAGCCACCTTGGATAAAAGAAATAATTCAAGCCATTTAACAAATAAACAGATACAGACAGTTTGCCTTTTATGTGTTTCTATTAGCCCATGTTATGTCAATTAGGTTTTAATCCCACACAGATAAATGTTAATGCAGCTCTGAGATTCACTCACCTCACCAATGGACGTCGACCTTCGCGAGTTCGTCAATAAGCGACATTTAACCGCTGTTGACACAACGACAAGGGGGAAAAGTAGCCTTCTTCATTCATGACTTTACTGTTGACGACCTATTCACACCTGAGAAAGAGTGCGACTCAGGAAGAGGGGTGCCCTCCGAGAATTGAAGGGGCGTGGTTAGAGATCCAGAGAGCGCAGCCGGATAAAGAGGTCTCACTTTTTTTACACGACTTGATCTCGCTAACACCGCCCCCATCGATGAAACTGAAACTGCTTTTATGCTGTTTAATTAGCATATTATAAACGAAATTCAACGTCTGTTTCACTGGCAGATATCAGTCCACATCTACAACCATAAAAAAACATCTTTACGCAAGAAAGAAATAGCCTACCGATGACATCGAACTAGCATTAACAACTAGCTAATGGACGGATCGATTGTTTGTTTGCAAACTAACACAGTGTCCATTTACGAGAGAGAGAGAAAACAAATCAAATACAAGTAAAATAGCTACAATTTATATAACTTAAATTAAAATAAATGTCCATTCAAATTGTCTGTGGAGTGCGTATTTAGCAATTAGCTAGTCTCACTAGCTTAGCTACCACATATTAATCAGTGACAGCTGCTTACAGGAAAGCAGTATCTTCCAGTGATGTTAGCCTAAATGCTAGTGGATGTGCCGTCTTACGTCAAAAATTGGTATACCTTTTGTACATAGGTTTAACTGTCCTTTCCCCAAAGATCAGGTCAGCTAACTCAGCAATGGGTTATTATTGATAGGTTAAAGAGTTATTGGAAAAATCTATCATAAACTATAAATTCTGAACACAATACATTTTAGCCCACCTGCTAACGATCATTAAAAAATTATGTCAAAAATCAAAACGTCCACCTACAGTGGCTCATCTTGATGCTTAAACAATCTTTGTTGGAGCCAGGACAGCAAAGTGCTGTAGGTGTGTTTTCCGGGAAGTAGACTTGGTCTTGAAGTAAACTGATTTCAAGTTTAAGCAATGAAGGAGAGACAGTCGTCGATGTTTACACTCAGGTAGGTTGAAAAATTATATGAACTGTAGGACATCACAGTCACATGTTTTTATTAAAACGCGTCTCTTGTATCCAACATTCTGAGATGGCTTATTTCATGTTATTTCTTATTCCTTTGTTATTACTGTAACACTCCTGTGACATTGCGAAATGCTTATTTTGTTCAGATAGAGCAGAGCATTATTAATCACAATGGAAAAAAACTGAAGTGTTACAACCCTTAATACCCCAAATTGTTTCTGTAACTAGGCCTACATGTGGGTCATGATCAGAATTATTATTATATAAACACTATGAGGTGACATGATGTTTACACTATTGCAAGAGGTAGATGTAAAGTACTCAGTACTCTGTACATTGTCTCAGGCTGGGGTTCAGACAAACTGTATATCATGCCGCACTCATCAACCTACACTACTTTGTTGTAGCCGAGTCAGTGTGATTTCTAATATAATTGACAGCATGGGTCAAATGCAGAGCATCTCCAGTTAAAGACAGGAAACCATGGCATTATGCCGGTCCAAAAACAATAAGGGGAGGTAGATTTTTATCTCAAAATACAAAATAGTCCTTTTAACTACCCATACAAAACATTCACTGCTGCTGGGTCTCATATTGCAGTTTTAGAGAGGTTTGAGAACAACCCAAAACAAACAAGTATACGCAGTCTGGATACAATTGTTTCCTGATAATTATACTAAGTAGCTGTGTTGCTACAGTATTGCTCTGCTCGCTCCACAAATTGTCTAACCTAAAGCACACATAAACCCCATTATTGATGCTGAACAAGCTGAAATTGTTTTTTGTACCCCACATGTCAAGACACTACATTCAGCTTACATTTACTTTGTACCCAGATTAAGATAATATTTGGGTCAAATTGTAGTTCTAAATAGCTGTTTTGTTTCAGTGCTGTCAGGTTTTAGCCATGTTTTTTTTTGTGGTTTATTCACAGTGGAAAAAATAACAAAATTAATAAAAAATATAAATTAATTGTACGCATTGGGTTGTGTTCACAAAGTCTATGTGAGAAAAATCACAAAAAATGTCCGTCACAATTCAACAGAGCAAAAAAAAAATCTCTCTCTAAATGTCTTGTTTTGTCCAACCAACAGTCGTAATATCCAAAGATATTCAATTTACTGAATTTATAGCATTTTTGCCTGAAAATGTGACTCGAATGATTAATTGTTTATCAAAATAGTCGCAGATTAATGTCAGTTGACGTCTTGAATAGGCTAACATCATCATTTCAGTGGAAAGCTAATCTTAAACAGCACCAGAAACCATTTATTACTTTGATTTCATTGTTGTCTAATCGCGGCGGCTCCCGTAATATATTTTATACGTTTGCAAATCTTTTGTTCACGTGCAGACGACAGATTGCACACCATGTGCAGCAGTGCTCTGATGACAACTGCTGTGAAGACTTTTAGACCCTAACTCTGTTCATGTTAGTCTTTCAGGAATTTTTTTAAAAACATTTAACGCTCACCTTCTACTTGTTGCCGTTCTGTTAATTGATTGATGATCCAGGCAGACGTGGTTTTATTGAGATGCTCCCATCTGATACGGAGACATAGCTTTAGCTCTCTCTCTCCTCCATCAGCCGTGTTACATTTTCAGGAGCGTTGGCTTCATTGTCAGGCGCAGACAGAAAAACGTATTTACTTCTTACACGGGACGCTGCTCCGATCACGTACGAAACTACCTGCATAAACAAACAGACGATGTGAGACGTTTGATCAGAGACTGTACACAAATTTTACACCAGGCACAAACCAGTTCCACCTCATTCTGTTCAGGTTTTTATTTGCGCCTCATGCCTGTCATTTATTTTGCATGGCCAGTAAAACACGGCCAATCGTCAGTCGAGTCACTTTTATTTATATAGCCCAATATAACAAATCACAGTTTGCACTAAAGGGGTTTTACAATCTGTACAGCATACGACACGATCTGCACTTCCCCCCTCGATTAGCTGAATAAATACAGATATATTTCTGCTTTGTTACTTTCTACTATAGAGAGAGAGTATCACTCCTGATCTGACACAAAGACACTGTTGAGCAGATCAAGCTTGGGATTTTTTTTAAATTTTGAATTAAACAATCATTTTGAGTCGCATTTGATCATTGTTGAAAAATCTTAATTCCACTGTGGGTCAACGTTTTTAAACAATAAACAATGATAAGTTAGCTGGTTTCCCGGCATGGATAGATAGAGATAGGGCAACGCAGTGCCAAACCAGAAACAAACACATTTAAAGCAGTTTAGATGATATTTTTTAATGTGCATAAGTGTACTGAAATTCTTCTGCAGTTACCGTCTTTGTTGTTCTGTATTTTTTGCTTTCTTACTTGCCTTTCTTCTCTCCATTTAAGTACAAATAAATCTCTCTCTCTCCTCAAGTTTGATCAATTCATCAAAAATCTCATAAATGCCAAAAGTTGAAGCTTATCTTCTGAAAGTAACAATAAACAAATTGCAATGGCACTGGATATTAATTTCACATTTTATGTATTAACAGTTTACAGGCATGTTAGTGACTCTGTGAGGCTGTACGAAGGAGTCTCAAGCAAAATGTTAATAATACTAACATGTTCAAAATGACAGTGCTAACCTGCTGATGTCCAGCAGGTATAATGTTTGACCTCACAATCTTATTTTTTAGCAAATTAGCATACTAACATTTGATAATCACCACTAAATACAATGTACAGTTGAGGCTGATGTCATTAGCTTCTGTATGTTTTTGGTTATAAACTCAATATTAAGTAGCTTATTGGACAAACTAAATTAATGATGGTACTAATCAATCAGCTGGGCTCTATGGATATCTGTCCAAAACATATTGTATATGGCAATTTACTCTACAGATAAATAAGTGGGACATATATGCAGCTGCAGAGTCAGCTTGAACTTGACATGAAAATTGTCAAATTGAAAAGTTACTAAACATCGGCTATTAGTGAAAATTCTGAAACACTTTGCACTTGTTGCACTTTGCCCTGAGGCCATGGTGACTGAAGGTCACTCAGGTTTACTTGCACAGCAACAGAGATTTGTGCTCGGCTGGCTGAGCACAAGTGTGTGAACAAGTGGGCTGGTAGTTTTCCACTCATCTGTCTTCCAGGGCTGGACTTAGCCTGTCCAGCCTAAGGATACACTAAAAAGATGTCAAGAGGACATTCAGGCAACACACACATGATAGTTTTATCTTTGTGGTTTTAGGTGCGTCCACATTTGTTGTCACTAACAGTCTTCCCTTTGTAAATTCACTTCATGGCCGAGCAGAAATGCTTTTGCCTGTCGCAGCCCACAGCAGCACCCCACAAGATGTGGGTCAGCTGTCTACAACACTACACTGTCAACAACAGCAGCTTTACTGTCAGTTAATTGGGGTATCTGGTGGCCGGCTGGTTAAGACGAAAAAACAGTATACAGTGATTGAAAACCCTGGTTTGAATCCAGCTGGGGACTTCTGTTGCATATGTCTGTATCTCCACTGTGAAAGGTGGGTAAGTTTTACTTGAGGTGTATGTTGCCATAGCAATTTACCCTGCAATTCTAAACTGCTCCGAGCAGGTTGTCTTCGTGGTTAACTCGATGTTACTCTATCTGCATTCAGCCTTACAACCGTAGGTGCTTTAGTGGAGCAGATCTTAATTAGCTGGTCAATTTCTGAAGTTTCTGTGATGCAGCCCATGTTTATAATTGAATGATCCTAATTGTTTTCACATATAAACTAAACAAGATGTGGTTCTTTATTATATCCATTTGAGTTTTTTCTTGAAAACAACAAGAACACTGTAACGTAACTTTTGAATTTATTCTGTTGGCAGAGTTTGTCAACCCTGACTTTCCTTGAAAGCCCTGAGTTAAATCTGAGGAGGTTAAATTCCCTTCATAGTACAGACTTCTGATCATTTGAATCAGTGCTGGAGAAGGGAAAATTCTAAAACATGATAGGCAGGAGGCCTATAAAGTCAAAGCATGTACGACTGATTTGTTATGAATTCTCAAAGTTTTACACTTTAAAATGTTGCTGTAGCGCCACCATCAGGACTATTAGCCCACAAAGCCAGCTGAGGAAGTTTATTGGCATAGGACTGAATCTGTGTGCAAAGTTTGGTACATTTTCATGCATGGAAAGGCTAATAATAATAATAATAATAATAATATCAGATATCATGGTAGGGACCCCGTGTGCATGTGTGGGTCTAGATACCAATAGAGGTGAACTATGTAAACATCGTGGGTAAAGGTAATGTCATTCAATACTTTCAACTTACTTTTGCAGTTTACAGCTGCAGGCAGCAGCAAGAGAAGTGCTAACAGCGTCTCTGCTCATTCTGGCAAAAAAACTGTCACACCTTGTACCCTGGAAAAGGATCTGACAACACAGGCTTGTGGTTAATGAGATCAGAAGTCCAAGGTTTGTGGATGTCTGTCTGTTCAATGAGAAATAAAATGAGAAAAAATAATTTAATAAATAAACCAAAGGTTCGACTGCCAAAATTATGTGGATTAATTAACAATGTGAAAGTCATTGGTTCTGACGGTTCAGCCCTGTGGTTTTCCACATAAATTTGGCAGGCCGCTGATTGTTCAGGTAGTATGCACTTGGGTGTTATTTCATTATGTTATATTTATTTTACTTTTATATATTATATATATTTACTTTTATTATTTCTCTACATATGATCATGTTGTTCAAGTAGCCTATATGTGAAGGAGAGTGGACTTATATCTATGGAATAAACCAGCCTGCCTGCTGTTGCTGTATTATTCCTGAGGGTGGCAGCAGAGCATCATTTATATTATTTAAAAAAAAAAAATCTATGGCCAATTTAGAGCATGAGTTTAAATGACACATCTTTTGTTTTGAGGAATCCGTGATAGATCTGGTATAACTACATATTGATGTTAAAGAGCTTTGTCACAGTTTTTTTTTAACTGTCTCCTGCCCAGGGACTACAAATGTAAATTAGCTTATAGCTAACTCTGGCACAGTTAGAAGCTGTGCGTTGTCCCTGTCAAATAAACAAATAAATTAAAATAAATTAAATGAAAAAAAAAAAAAAAAGTACCTCAAGATGGAAGCTTTTAGGTCTTATTGTGGAGCATTTGCGCCAACTTGCAAAGTATCCCACAATGCTCCTTTCTCATTACAAAAGTCTAAACGTTTACACGCAGTGACTGATCTTGACGCATACACAATCTTTGGCAAAAGGCAGCCCGCAGCTGCGTGCGTGGGGGAAAACCAAGACTGTAGGTGTGTCACTTTTATCGTGTCTTCCAGGAAATAGACTTTTGGTCTCGGAAGTCAATTGTTATCAAGTGTATCGGTCTGGCTGAAACAAACCAACGCGTGGATGGTAAACTTTCCTTTGCTGGTTGCCATGTCGGATTCTTTGGACCGGCCTATGAAGATCAGCCTGTTAAAGGAGCCGCTCGTGAGGAGGCTCAGTGAGGTGTTGGACAAATCCAGCGGCAAAGGATGGCGAAAACTTGGAGAGATAGTCGGTAATGACCGACGCTTTAAAGTCAGGTAAACTATATTAAAACCATGTGTCTGACACCTAACACCAGTAGGCTTTTTCCATGTTATATTATATTATGAGATTATGGGATAATGTAATAGATACAAGTGTGCTGATAATAAGAATACTCTATACCATGTTTATACACTTACTGTATGTATTGATATACGGTTATCTAGAGGGTCTAGATGAATTAGAGATATAATAGATGTTTTGATTATAGTAGAAACATGTATGTGTTATTAAAAGTACAAGTCTTCACTACCGGATCATGCAGTACAGTAACACAACATATCAGAAATTAAAGGCCCAATCTGTTTTTTTGTTTTTTTTGTCTAAATGCACCACAGTTTTATTGTCGCCCATATGACTTTATGACAAATTGAGAAGGTTTATTCATTGAATAGATTTAGTAATTTGCTGGTCTTACTCTGAGTTTTTAGAAACCTTCTGTGTTGTTTTGACATAATCATATTAACACCTGAGTAACTGCTGAATTGAGCTGATACTGAGTTATTGCTCTCCAACTCTTGGTTGTATAATAATTCTATATTCATATTTGTATCTTCCTGTAAATTTGTTCCCTGCACTTGGTGTAAATATATCGCCCACTACTCACAACCAGAGTCAGATTCCTTGTACAGCCCCGATTCCAAAAAAAAAGTTGGGACGTGTAAAAGATAAATAAAACTGAATTTGATGATTTGCTCTCTTTTTTTTGGCATATCACAACAAAGTAAATAGACAAATATCATGTTTTACCTCATCAACTTGGGGCTTGGGGAACACAAAGCCTTGTTTGATTCTGTTTTTATTTACATTTTGCACAGTGTCCAAACCTTTTTTAGAATCTTAGGGGTTGTGTGTGTCAACTTACTTTGCCATTAAAGTCGACTCTGGTTCTGATACCTGTAATATGACGTGCTGTCAACCTCCTGCGTCGGTCTACAGCTCAGATGACATGGAGATGTGCTCTCTGAAGGTGTTGCAGCCAGAGGGCAGCCCGAGCCGCATGCTGCTGAGGCTGATGGGAGAGCGAGGCTGCACCACGGGCCACCTGGTTGACTACCTCCAAACTCTGGGCAACTCTGAGGCCCTGCAGTGCCTGAAACCATCAGGTACAGTAAAACCATCCAAACCAAGTTGATCTCTGTTTTCTGTGTTGTATTTTTAACTGAAAGGGAAATTAAGACTCACTTCATGGCAGTAGATAACTGCACTTACAATATTTTGCCAGGGCATTTTACAGTCAGTACAACAATATAGAACGGTGTCATTGGAAGTGTGGTTCAGTCAGTTTGGGATTTTAAAGGATGAAACATGTGATCAGGTCTTTACTCCAGAATTGTTCTATTGGTAGGTTAGTACAGTGAGAACTGCATTTAAACTCCGTTGAGGGAACTAAAATTCCCTTTCAGTCAACTTCAGTGATTTTGATATGTAACATTAAAGCTCTACACAGAAACTGGCTATCTTTGCTACAGTTACAGTATGTAACCTATCTGAAACCAGTGTCACTATGTAAGACGAAGTGTGAATTCATAGTGAAAATCTCCTAAATGTGCAGCCTTGCAGATCCTCGTTCAGCCCCAGTCTGTAGCTCTTATGTCTGGCCACAATCTGCGCCTCAGCTGCTACGCTGTGGGCAAATCACCGGTACAGTACCAGTGGTTCAAGACCAAAGATGAGGTGAGCTATGACCAGCCCCCCATCAACACACACACACATGCATGCACACACAGTAGAGTCCTGCACAGGCCAAAAATTCCAGCTCTAGCCCGGCCTTGGCCCATTGTGTATATAGGGTGGCCTATGCACGTGTATGTGCACAATGAAAGGGGGGAAGTTAAATCAAGCCAACCCAAGCCCGATCTAATAAAAAAAACCAAATGTCCAGAGCCTGGCCCATAAGAACCCGGTTTCTTTGTTGTCAAAGTTTATGTGAGATGTTTTCATCAGTTGCTCAAGTATTTTGCTTTGAAGTTTTAACAGTGAAATTCAGTATCTCTGAAATATAAATTGTCAAGTGTTGAAATGTGAGGTTAAAGTGCCAAAATAACAGGTTTGGTCTTGGAATATTCTTCACCAGTACTTCTGTATTTCCCTGCCTCAATGCACAAGAACAATGCTTCCTCACCATGACTCCACGTTGCATCTATAACGCTGTAGAGCTGCAACGATTAGTTTATTCATTCATTTGTCAATCAAAAGAAAATCAGTTCCCAACTATTTTGATAATCCAGTCATTTTTCAAGTAAAAACGTCAATCGTTTGCTGGTTCTTAAATGTGAGATTTGCTGCTTTTCTTTGTTATTCATGACAACAAATGAAGATTCTTTGGGTTTTGGATTGTTGATCGGACAAAAGAAGCAATTCGAAGACGTCACTTTGGGCTCTGGGAAATTGTGATGAGCATTTTGGCACAACTTTATTGAGAATTTAAAAACTAAATAGACTAAATAATAAGCTAATAGTCAGTAGTTGCAGCCCTATAATACTGCAGCTTTATGAGCTTTATGGTCCCTTTTTTATGTTTTTCTGGCTGCACAACAAACATATATCACCTGGCACATTCCCAGGTTGAGAAACATGTCTGTATCATTTCTTTATTATTCCATAATGTTCAATACGTTGCCTGGGATTTGCTTTGTTCAAACATTCCATTCCCTTTCAGACATTCAGCTTGTTCACTGTCAGAAAGGACAGGTCTTTAAACTGTCCAGGATGTTTACCTGCATTTACATGCAATGTAAAATGTACGTTATAAAATGCAGATTAGAATTCGACAAAACATTTCTGACTCTTTATCCATCGGCCCTTCCTGCAGTAGAGGAGCCAGCTGTCTAAGTGGGATCTTAACTTGAACCAAACTGCACAATATTTACATTAAAACCTTCAAATGTGTTGTATTTTTTTTATAAATGTAAATGTTGGGGCCACTGAAAGTGAACTGGACACTGTCTAACTACTCACTTTTCCCCTTTTCTACTAACATCTGAAACCACTTTTCTTCAGAGCTGGCCGTCCAACATTTCAAAAGGGAAAGTTACACATTCGGCGTTTACTTACATCCACATACTTTCTAATACATGTAAAACACATATACCTCGACGACTAACTAAGAGCTAGTAGATGTGGGGCTGCTGTTTGCCTTCTGGGCTGGAATGATGTTACTCCTTTTGGTAAATGTGATTCACATTTTTACAACCTCAGGTGCCAAACAGCCTCTCTCCAGACCTGGTGATGAGTCCAGTCCATCTGAACGACGCTGGCTTTTACATCTGCAGAGTCAACTGTGGAGATGCGTTTGACTTCAGCCAGTGGGCTCAGGTGGACGTCCTGAATGTCGACATGTCTTGCGGTACGACATTACAGTTTCCTGCTCTGTGTACTGTGTTTATAAATGCATTTGATTGAAAGTGCATGTGATTTTACATATATGTCAGGTGTATGTATTAGTTGCAGGTGTTGCAATTTGTCACATGTTTACGTCTTGGGAATCCTGTGGGAATTGAACCTCAAACTTGAATGTTTTTCCCAATAAGGCAGGAATCTTTTCAACTGGATGTAGTAGACAACATATTGATGATGTCTCCCCCCCCACCAGGGCAGAGTTATCATTCCTTAGAAGGTCGGCTGAAGTTGGTGATCCAGCCTCAGTCACGGCGGCTGCATGTTGGGGAAAACCTGCAGCTGGAGTGTGGAGCCGTGGGACGGCCGATCCCTCGGTACCAGTGGCACAGGAATGGAGTCCCAGTTCCCAACGCCACAAAGAGGAAACTCGTGGTGAGGAGATTATTGTTTGAGAGGTTTTATGATGCTACTATAGGCTGTGTATTGGCAAGAGGCTGTTGATACAATATGAATCATGGGGGTTACAATTCAATATATTGCAATATTAATTGCGATAGCAAGCTGATATACTGTATTGTTTCATGGGACTCACTAAAATCTTGGTATTTCACCCGGGATGGGCGTGGTTTTGCAGGACATAGCAGTGCATACTTGGTCTCCACCAATGGTCTGCGCCCATGCTCTGAGTGCACGTTGTCATTCATAGAATTTCTACTTTTGTTCACACATCTGTGTACATGGAATGTAATATTCTGTCTTGAAAGGTCATTTGGGCGATTCAGTGAGGAATTTTCTGTCGGAAAACCTTTAGAAAGTCAGGTGACAAGAGCGACAAGAGGGACTATCTCCTATTTGGGGGACAATTGGGGGACCGGGGTTTGTGTTCCCTGGGTGACCATTTAATTTTGACTTTTTATTTTTTGACATATCGAACATCACATCATATCATATCTTCAGGTATTTATCAAATATTTGAAGTTTTCAGCCGTAGTTTGGTTAGGTTTAGGCAATAAAGCTACTTGGTTAGGTTTTGGGTTAAACTAATAAGTCAACAGTGAAACAGCACAAACAGTGACGATTACAGAAAAATAAATCATGTCAGTCTGATGTTACAAGTAACAAGACGAATGAGTGAGAGGCAACGAGAACGAGCATCAGGCACACAACGCTTGAGACGCAGGACGTGGCCCCGGGTGAAATACCGTGTTGTTAGGGAGTCCCATTGTTTCATAGGCCTGTGTTCTTTATGTTTACACTCTATCTATCAAAATGAACCATTGCCACAAATCTTTGCATATAAAACATTTTTAAAAAAATTGTTTTTAAGAATCAATACGGTATCACAAAGAAAATATTGTGGTACTCAGGTTTATCAATGTTTTCTTACACCCTCTTACACACAAAAATTCTACTTTTTACTTCACAATTTTCTCTGTTTATAGATGTTAAAGCATGAACTGGTATGCTTTTTGGTGACAAGACATGAGAGTTAACTTTTGCACTTCACAAAATTGTTGATAGCTCCCATTGTTCGTTAACATTAAACTGGGGGCAAGGCTTAATTAAAAGCATCTTTGCTTTTCAGATTCCCCACGCGATGCAGGATCAGCACGGCAGGTATCGCTGTGAGATCAGCAGCAGCACTGAGAGAATGTGGACCAATGAAGTTGACGTTGTGATAGGTATAACACACTGCAGTCCGTTTTTTTTTTTTTTTAAACTGTAATTACAGCATTAGGAAAACCAGCTGTCTTGTCATTGCATCTGAGTGTTTGTGTGTTCTGTTCTCGACTGAAAGCACCGAGGATATCGGTCCAGTTTTCAGGAGCGATGGAGTGCTCTGAAGGTAGGGTTTGACCGGACTGGTTCATGGTGTATCAAATGGAAATGGGGTAATGATTAGCGGGCTTTAGCTCCATGAAAATATTAATCCAAGCTTTGTTCAAGACATATTTCTTTTCTTTAACTGCATGGTCATGATAAACACTGAACAGCACAAGGTTCAGAAGGTTCGGGCTCCAGGTATCATGTGCATGAAGTTTTGATTTCACTAATGTCATTTCTGTCAAGCACTTATAGTTGAAATCTATTCTGTGTGTGTCAGCAAATTAAAAGACCAAACCCAACAATGAATTGATCCTACTAACCTAACTGTGGTAGTATTGTCTGTGTATCAAAGCCAGATAAGCTTATTTCACTGTGTCATCATGGAGCCAGCAGGAGTGACATGTTCCGTTGTTACAATAAACACAGGACCTGTAATATATTTTGAGTTAGTCCCACATACGCCATCCTGAGACTGCTAGAAATACTCACTAGTATTGAGATACAGACTTATGCCTTGTTGGGTTTTGGTCTTTTCATATGATTCATTTACACAAAATGTAACATCATTCATTTTTCCTTTTCTGAATCAAAAGAATACTTTTTCTAACACCAACGTAAAATGTTCAGCCCGATGATATGATGGTAAAATATTTGTATTTTTGATTCCTAGATGACGTTTACGCCATTGGAGTGGGTAAGACTAATCGCACTCATCAAGCATTTATAAAGACCCATTCAAACATATTTTCCTGACGCAGCATTTGCTGTGTGATCCATTGGTTTGTCTTTACTGTGACTTTGCAAATTTAGGTTCCAGTGATTTTTTCCTGAATAGTATTCCAGATAAACTTTATGGTAAGTGTCTTTCAACACGTTTCTTTGGGCAAGTGTTAGTTACGTATTAAATCATAATTTGTTGTGTATGTTTCCAGTGAATAATATGTCCACCTTGTAATTGTTATGTCTGATACTATAAATGGTCTTTGTCCTGATTTACTATCAGCTCTACAGAAACACCAACATAAAGATGTGAAACTTGTAGCTTGCTTCCTTCCTGTCTGTATTTCTTTGCAACTGTGATTTCTAGCACCACTACCTGAATTACTGGTGTATCGGTCACAAACGTTGTTCTTGCCGCAAACATTCATGTCATAAAAGGTAGGCTATAGATTAAAAACAAGACCAAAAACATTACGAAAGACAACAAAAACTCATTGAATTGAATACACATCGAGATGGTATGGTATTGACTTATTTATCAGCCAGTAAGCAACAAGAAGAAAAAAACAACGACAGTGTCCTCATTACATACTGTGTTCTTGTTCTTTGCTGATATATATTTATTGGTTTTTATATTTGTCTCCCAAATATTGACATCGTTAGTAGCCTCTAGATTCCTGTATTAGCCAGGCTGTTGTTTCTGTTATTTTGTCCACCTCCTGTACTTGAAGTTGAGCTGGGGAACTGGCTTCTGTAAGCTTTAGTGAAAACGTTTGCAACCAGAAAATCTGCTGCAGCCTGTGTTTTTTCTAGCGATTCTATTTATTTTTATTCTGATATATTCGTTCTATGTTAGAGAGAACTTCAGTATATACAGTATAGTCACTGGTATTGCTAAGGACATTCGACGATATCTCAATGATATATATATTACAGTGTATGAGTGTTTTTTTCCCCTCCCGTAGTTTAACAGTTTGGTTTTCTACCTCTCCCTTGTCTCGTCCCAGCGACTGACAAAGTGGCCCTGCTGATTGGCAACCTGTCCTACCAGAACCACCCGCAGCTCAAAGCTCCCATGGTGGACGTGTATGACCTCACCAACCTCCTGCGGCAGCTCAACTTCCAGGTGGTTTCCCTGCTGGACCTCACAGAGTCAGAGATGAGAAACGCCGTCGACGAGTTCCTGCTGCTGCTTCACAAGGGAGTCTACGGTATCTAGAGATATATTCCAATAATATGAATTATATTTTAGGTCATATTCTGAAGGAAGGATTCAAATATAGACTTACCTCTTTAGGTCTGCTGTACTACGCTGGTCACGGATACGAGAACTACGGCAACAGTTTCATGGTGCCGGTGGACGCACCGAACCCATACCGCTCAGCCAACTGTTTATGTGTGCAGAGCATCCTTAAACTGATGCAGGAGAAGGAGACGGGCCTCAATGTGTTTCTGCTGGACATGTGCAGGAAGAGGTAACCCAGTGGGTCATTCCTTTAAGATTTAGTTATTAGGGTTAGGGTTTAACTGATGCTGTTCTATAGAGCCATTTAAAATACGTGTAGGTAAGAGCAACCATGAGGAGGGAGTGTAAGGTTCAGATCCACACAACCACCGAAATATTATTGAATAATATAACTAATTTAATTTAACACATTTAAGGTACTTAATTATTGTACTTTGTACTGCACAACAAATATATGCAAGTTGAGCTGAAACGACTGATTTCCATTTTCCAT
The DNA here is from genome assembly GCA_037974645.1 of Hollardia meadi. Lineage (NCBI taxonomy): Eukaryota > Metazoa > Chordata > Actinopteri > Tetraodontiformes > Triacanthodidae > Hollardia > Hollardia meadi. The sequence continues at coordinate 11,815,029 of JBBPCS010000386.1, forward strand.
GTTTTCCTATTTTAATATTTTTAATATATTTGTATTAATTTTGAAGTTTGGACTGCTGGTTGGACAAAAACATGTCAATTTGGGCTCTGAGTAATTGTGACTGTATTTCTCACTATTTTCAGTATACTTACAAACCAAATAATCAGCAGATTAATCCATAATGAAAATAATCCTTAGTTTAATTAGCTCCAACCAACTACAACAGCAAAATGTTGCTGTTACATTAATGCATGAGTAATAATAATCTGATAATATAATTTATAATAGTATAGAAGTCACAGGGGACAGTTGTCTGCAGTGAGTACTTTTACTTTTAATACTTTAAGTATATTTTCCTGATTATACTTACGTACTTTTACTTAATTTGAAATGCTTTAACCTGTAAAAAGCGTACTTTTACTTAATTAAAGGATCTGAATACTTCCTCCACCAGTGATAAAAAGTCCACAATCGAACCCCTGTCCGATGCGATCTTATTTTTATATACTGTATATAGATTGTTATTGCGTGTAATTCCACAACAAGGCCCATTAAGAAATGTTAAAGATTTCTCACCTTGGTTTGCGTCTGGAAATCCTGGAACTTTCATATAATATATATATATATATATATATATTAATTTTTCCAGGAATATTCATGATGACAGCACTCCAAGCATCGTCCTGAGGGTCACGGCCAACATTGTCTTTGGATACGCTACGTACGTTTGCAACGCCAATTGTTATTCAAGACTAAATTTATACATTTTTTTGTTTTCGAGAGTACAAAATACTGCGTTCTTCATTTGGCTGTGAAGGTGCCAAGATGCCGAGGCCTTTGAGCTGAGCTCCAGTGGCTTCACCAACGGTGTGTTTGTCAAGTTTTTAAAGAAGCGACTGCTGGATGACGAGAAGATCACCGTGGTGCTGGACAGAGTTGCCGAGGGTGAGAGGAAACGCAATATAATAAATCATGTGTAACCCTGCGAGAAGCACAGAGATAAAAAAATTATAGTTACATCAGAAATATCATATGTCAGATATGCAATGATAAGATTCTTTACTGTAGCCTTGTTTTCTTTGTGTAGTGTCAAATCACAAAAATTGTAAGATGCACTTAATATTGTACAATGTTTATTATATGGACAGGATACGTCTTTAACATTAGCTCAGGTATTAATGGTATAATACAATGCTCCTCGCGGTGCTCCCTGTCTCCCTGCCGTGTATTGCTGGACCCAGTTTCAGCGCATGTAATGGAGTTTTGGATGTTTTATGAGGTGTTACAGTTAAGACAGGCTTTTGTTATAATGCTGACATGAGGTTCATAATTCCTCGTGTGCAGACATGGGACATTTTGATGCTACAAAGGGGAAGCAGGCTTTGGAGATCCGCAGTAGTCTGTCAGAGAGGCGAGCTCTAACCGATCCCATTCTGCCCGGCGACAGTGCTGATCTCGCTCACACTCACAGCCGCCAGTGGGCAAAGACTCACGGTGAGTTTAAAAAGCAAAGTCTCTACTTCATTGAGAAATTGTTTGTCATCTGTTGTCCCTGCACTTGGACGCCCCCATTTGCTGTCAAATGAGTCAAATGTTGAGACGCTCATCATAGACACTTGCACAAATGGCGGCTTTTCAAGACAAACGCACTGTTGTTGTGACTTGTGACTTTTTTTTCCAGTAGAAATGAATTTAAGTTGTAATATCAGTTTCAGGGATAGTGTATTTTTTTTGTCACATTAAAAAAAATATATTCTATTTAGTCAAAAGATTCTGGAATACACAAAACATTAGAAACTTGATGTGTCTCATGATGCATTAATGAATATAAGTAAATCCTTAGGACACGGGATAAGTCAATCAAATGTACCCTGCTTGAAAAGTTTGTCTTTTTGGTATTCCAGAACTCCCCGAGAGTATGTGTCTTAACTTTGAGTGCGGTGCTCAGATCAAGTTGGGCTTTGCTGCCGAGTTCTCCAATGTGCTCGTTATTTACACTCACATCGTAAGGAAGCCCGAAGACATGTCCTTCTGCCAGGCTCATGTCACCGACTTCTCACAGGTCAGTATGTTGTCACGAGCGCAGTGTTTGGTGCGGGTGCGCGCATATGTGTTTGTGCACACTGTACACTGCCACCTGCTTCTTTTCCGTACTGCAGGACATTGACGTGGATCCTAAAGAGATGAACAGAGAGACCCCAGAAGAGACGGGGATTTACTTTCTGTCCAGCAGCCTGCCGCAGCACTGTCTTTACACCAGAGTCAGCTCATTGCAGAAGCTCAAGGTAAAAACCTAACATGAATTTCTCACAAGACATTCATTTATCGCACATAACAGCTTTGTGCTTTCAAAATCATTTTTTCATTCTGTTAAAGAACAGTTCACCCAAAATTGAAAATTCCATCCACTCACCCCCAAGGCTGATGGAAAGTCTTCATCCACTAAGCATTTCTGGAGCTTCACAGCAAAAACAGTGTTGCAGCATTCTCCTAAACAGCTGAAATAGCTTCATACAGCTTGTCCAGCGTAATCCAAGCCTCCAGAATCCCAGAGATCCCAAATTGATTTGAAAAGACGTTATTTGCACCCTTTTGTAAACTGAAATCTTCAGTGTGGGGATGCCAGTAATGCTTTCATCTTACAGAGTCGATCATCATATTAGAAAATAATGTAAATAATGTCTTTTCAAATTTATTTGGCGACCTGGAGCTTCTGGGTTACACCAGACGAACTGTATGGGGCCATTTTATACATACAGTATATTCAGTTAGCCTATTTAGGAGAATTCTGCAGAAAAGTTTTGTGGATGAAGAAACGCCCAACTTTCCATCAGCAATTAGGTGAGTAGAAATTGACAGAATTTTCATTTTTGGGTTCTTTTAAGTCATCCTGTAATTAAATAACTAAGACTAAGAGTCTAGCTAACAGCCATGCTAGCCGCAGTTAAGCACATCAAAGCTTGCTGAAGAGCTAAATGCCAACATCAGCTTGCTAGCATCCTCAAAATGGCAATGCTCACATGTTGATGTTCAGCAGATGTAATGTTTACCATGTTCTCTAACTTAGATTAGCATGTTAGCATACACGAATTGGCACCAAATGTTGCTAATCCATGCAGTAGATGCAGAGATATTTCAATGTAGAAAACATTGGCCTGCAGGTGGCGCACAAGGAGTCATCCTCTGGGCTTCTCTGGCTTAAGACAAGCAGTTCTGGGCATAAAAATAAGAAGCAATCCTATTGTGTTTCTTGATGTTGCTTTTCCTTTTAACCCCACGTGCAACAGGAGGAGCTAGTATTCACTGTGTGCCTTCAAGGCACCTTCACCACCATGGACGATGATCCGGTCCACTGGACCAAAAGCATCAACATCGGCAAGCCACTGATCGCCCGACTGGACCTGCACCGGGCCATGCGGCGAAATAGCTGCCTGCAGACGTGCCTAATGCCCCACAGCCCGTCCCATAGCCCCTGTCACAGCCCTGGGCCTGAACACTGCCTCCACCTCCATCACGGACTGCACCAAGCCCAGGACTACAGCCGCCTTTCACCACAGCACCACTACCTGGACGTGTACGAGCATCTTCAGGGTGCCGTGGGAGGCTGTGGGGATTTCTACTATGACAACCGTGGCCAGTCCCAGTATGAACCTGTGCACAACTCAGGTGGTGGGCTTTCAAGCTCACCGGGCAGGCACAGCATCCCTATAGAGGCCACTGATGACATCACCGAGCTGCAGACTGTGTTCATCAACAGTCTGCAGCTTGAGTAAAACAGCTGCCATTCGTGTTTCTCAGAAGAGACGCTTTAAATGTCTAATGTTGTATCTGGAATACTGCTGCTCTTTCTTTTACACGTTGTAAGTTTAAAATATTATATCCTTCAACTTACAAGCATTTGTTTTTTGCCTCAACAAGCTATTCACTGACTTTTTGTACTTGATTTTTAAAGAGATTTTTAAATACATTTTTAGAGGAATGAATGAAAAAGTGTATTTCAGTAAACTGCCACATTTGCACAAAGTTGGCTACCTGCTCCAGTCATGTTTTGGAGAGGCTTCAAATTTGACACCAATGATTCTCTGGCTTTTGCCAAACAGAAACACGAAGATTCTGGACTGTCAAGATCAGACATGTCACAGGCCTTTTGTAGCATGCCGGTAATTACTGAAACTTTTTTTCAGAGCTGGAATTGTTGGGCTATGTTCAGTATATTGAGGAGCATGAGCCAAATAAGCACAAATTAAAGGGGCATTAAGCTGTGAGGCAGTTTGCTGCTTTACTGCAAGAAAGGCTTTGTAAACATTAATTCAGGTAATTGTCTAAATTTGCAGGCGCTCCCTCTGCTGCTTTTAGAATGTAATTAACCAAGGAGATTAAGTGATGCTTTAAAACTTGGACAATCGATCATATTAAAAACCTCAACCCACTGAGAATATTTCCACAAAGCTATTATTTTTTCTGTTTTTTTCTGACTTCAAGCTGTCCTCCTCAGGATGGCAGTAGACAGCCTCTCTCTCCTCCTCAACCAGCTCACGACCTGCCTGCAGCACCCAATGTCATCAGCTGCTCTCATATCCATGTTTAGCAGAGGTCTTCATTAGTGTGTGCCCACTCCTCAGTGATCCGTGAAACTTTCCAAAAGAGTTCCACTAGGTGACTTTCCTGCTCGCTGTTCTATCCCCCACAAGTTCTCCACACAACACTGAGGGCTGGGATAGGACTGACATTACTCCTGTCGTCCAGTGGATTCATTTCTGCATGATACATGCAGAATTCATCTCCGTCTCTAATAAGGAACCGTGAGTCCTGTGCCAGCATGTCCCACACAGTGACGCAAACATTTTAGGCAGTATCACGTCAAGATCATTTGTTAGAGGAGCAACTTTTATTTAAAAAAACGCTGGAGGAAGGAGATGAAAAGGAAATTGAACTATAAAGACAGCTGAATATAGTAACAAAGTGTACTGATGTGGAAGGAAATGAGGACAAATGAGGTACAAGAACAATGTGAGCACACAGATCCAAGGAGTGTGTGAAATGTGGGGAGGAATGTGTGCTCATGTGAATATCAGCGGTGCATTTTACACTTTTTAACCTTTGCATCCATACAGGAGGGTGTTTAGCTCTAAATATTGTTCAATATTGTATATAATCATATAAATATTGTTTCTTGGGGTGGAAAAGATACTCTTATAGTCACGTTGAGGTTAGTTGTGTGGAAATCGGCTGTTTGAATTCAAAAGAAACAGAATATGTTTTTTAGAATCTGCTCAAAAAAAGCAAAATACAGTAATAAATACAGTAACAGTAGTAGTTAGTTTGGCTGTCTGTATGAGGGCAGGCAGGTCTTGTGACCTTCAGCTGCATAGATCCTCTTATATAACAGGATATGACACCTTGCAGGAAGCTCAGTAGCAAAATATTGCACTCAGGTCTGTACCGGTGTTACATTTTTTTTTTAAAATCTAAGGATGCACACGAGCAACATTTTGCTTCAAAACACAGGAGTGTTTATTTGAAGCGGGTTCTGTCCATGCATAACCCTGCAGGACTGGACACCGCAGCACAACGTGGAGACCCTAAACTCTTGTCTGATTGAATAATGGATGGAGTGAGCCAACCGCAGGCTGCAGGGTGAGATCACGGCTGCGTCACTTGTGCAGCTCAGGCAGGAGGGGAGGGTTGGCGAGATGATGCAGCAGGCAGAGAGAGAGAGAGAGAGAGTGAGAGAGAGAACAAGTGAGAAACGCTGCCCGCAGAGAAGACGCAGGGATAATTACAACCATGTCAGCCTCCTGGAAGCTGCTCCTTTTTCAGATCCTCCTGCTCCTTGTGTCCTGCAGACACATCAACACAAGTAAATGACTATTTGGGTTTATTTTTGACTGCATGTGTGGTTGTGTGTGTTCTGCCTTCTCTTCGCCCCACTACATTATCTGCAACCTTGTGAGGAGAAGAAGAAAATATCACAGGATTTTCACACCGTCACGGACGACTGGATCGTATCATGTCATAGTTTGATTCGAAGTTGCTGATAGTAAATGTTTATTGTATTTTTTTTTTTTCTCCTCTCAGTGTCCCACAAAACTACATCAACATGGGACACCGAAACTCTCAGTAAAACCAATTACCTCTTTAAGGATAGAAAATAAATACCAGTATGCAAAAGAAAAAAGAGAAAGAAAAATGTTTTTATATTGCTGTGATCGGGGATATCTCAAGATATCATTTAACTGATAATTCACTTTAATGCACATTTATTGCTGCCTCTGGCTGTAGAAAGGAGAGATTCATCATTTGCTGGTTTTATTGTTTGCTCTTATTGCTTACTCTATTTGGGTTTTTATGATCTCCTTGTTATGTAAAGCACTTTGTAACATGGGTTGAGAAATGTGCTATATAAATAAAGGTTATTATTATTATTATTATTATTATTATTAATAATATTATTATTATTATTATTATTATTATTATTATCATTCATTTCCAGGCTTCAGTTGAAATGAAACGCTGTATTTTTTTGAGGACTTTTTGAGGTCCTTATTCTACATTTGATCCTGCCCTTGAGATATTTATGTATGTATTTATTTTATCTTCATCATTATGACTCAACAATAACTGCATCTATTTGTATGGAAAGTGCGATATGAATATTATCAATACACAGAATGATCATAGAAACCAACTACAACCTAACAATCACTCAGCAACACCCTACAAAACACCCTACAACCCCTTAGCAGCACCCAAGTAAACAACTTTCTTGTTTCTTTTTTCATAATATGTGTCATATTCTTTACCATAAATACTGTCAGTTATGTTACACGTTAACCATGCAGGCATACAGGTGTGTGTATGTCTATATGATGATTTGTTTTCCTGTCAGAGACACCTGGCCCAAGTCCCCTGCCAACAGATGTAAAGAGCATCGTTCTGAAAGGTAACTGCCTCAAAGCATCAGTCCGTCAGGGCGGGGGGGATGTCACATTTGATTTGTCACCATATTGTGTCTTGATCTGACGTGTGCATCCTCCTACAACGCACAGGTGCAAGTCACACTGAGAGAGTTGAACTGTTGAACCCTGTTAACCTGACGCTGGAGTGCACCTGGGCTGGCAATCAGAGCAAGCCACCAAATATAACCGGGTTCTGGAGGAAAGACGGGCTCGAGATCGAGGACAGCCGTCTCACAGTGCAGCTGGAGAACGAGCAGTATAAGCTCAAACGAGTGCAAGTACTTTATGTGTTCATTATTCCAACTGTTATCTTCACAAAATGCTTTTTAAATCTCAATAGGTATATTATATATCAGCTCTATGTGGTGTTGTCTTATTCAAATTCATGTATGTGTGCATTTATAAAATGATGTGCACAATAAATTATGAGATTACACACAGATTATCATATTTTATCTAAATCAATTAAGTATATTGGATGTCTCAAAATTGGCTCCTCTCCACACTATATCAATAATTATTTAATTTAAAAAAATTACTTTATTTCATTTACATGAATGTAAAGCACATTGAGTTACCACTACGAGTTGTTGAACTGTAAATTATCTTAACACATTCTATTGCAGGATATTCGTGTTTTGATTAAAGAATCACATATTTCATACAGATGTTCCTTTTATAACAATAAAATCTAGTTTTTTGTCTCACAGGTTCAACATTGTCAGTGAGGAAAATCTCGGAAACTACTCATGTATGTTCGGAAGTGAAGCAAAGATAGATTTTGTGTTGGCAGGTATAGATCACATCCTTTCATATATATATATATATCACATTTTATATTTCCCAGCCTATGTTTGTATTATCATCAGCTTACTAAGCTTCTGTTGATTATTCATATTCAATATCAATATGTACACTACAGTAATGTTCGGAGGGTACAAAATGCAGCCTGTTGAGAGACATTTTCTCCTTATAAGGCTCTTATTCCTTGTTGTCTACCAGCTCCACAGATTGGTGAGGTGCGAGATAAGCCGATCGTCAGCTATGTGGGGGACTCTGTGGTGATTGCATGTAAAATGGAGGAAACCAAACCAAAACCCAGTACCTGGAAGTGGTATAAAGCAAATGGTACAGACAAGGTGGGTGAGCTGCTCAGAGGAGTCTTTTGTGTGGCATTAAAGGCGCAGTTTGTAAGATAGTTTTGATTGTTAAGTCTCATTTCCAGGTAGCACTGACGTTTTGGGTAATGAGACAACGACCAGGAAATGAGACTCAACATCTTACACATTGCACCTTTAAGTGCCACAATGGTGACTTTTATATTGATATAGAATCAGTGTAACAGAAATAATGAATTTGGTTAAAGCCCCAACACACACAGATAATATATAATATATAGTATAGTTCCACACCTGAGCAAAGGTCCCCAAAGGTCAGCCCAGATATCTGAAAATAAAAAATCACTCACTTCCTGTGGAAACATTTGAGGTCATGCAGTCGACTTCTCGCATCACTATGCCTTTGTCAGAAAGGAAGTGCTTTTTTTTAAACTAACCCTAACCTCTTTACTTCTCTTATTTATGCATTATGGTTTGGAAGCAGTGTCTCACACTCCTAAACTCACTTAACTAACCAGTCATACTCTGCTCGCAACAACTTTTTACTTTCCAGAGTTTGCATTGCGATCATGTGCGCCTCGCATGCTGTCTACAGGCGTTCTAATGTGTATGCATTTAGTTTTTTTCCTCTGACCCGTTGGAGTGATATTTGTCCTGTAGGAGCAGATTTTAGCGGAGCAGAACTGGTATGAAATCATAAACGAAGAGGGGAAGACTCAGCTGCTGGTGCACAACGTGACAGAGGCCGACTCTGGCTCGTATTACTGCGGTGCGGTGTACCCCATGAGCACCACGATGGGACACGTGGAGCTGAGGGTGAGTCAAATTCTATACATTTTATGGTCATGTATGTATTTCAGAGGCAAATATTTAACTTTTTACAGCTCAAATTACTTGCTACCTCTCAAGATTTTCCACAAAAAAAATCCTATACAATACATCTACAAAGATTAAACCAGTAGTCCCCAAACTTTTTGGCCTGTGACCTATAACAAAAAAGCCGAATCTAAACTTTGTCTTGTGACCCTTTGGAGGGACCCGAACCCTAGGTTGCTCCTTGCGCAGTGGTGCATTAGTTCAACAGTACTTATACTGTATTTTAGTGCAGGTCAGGACTTGTACTTGACATGGAGCATTTCTACATTGTTGTACTGCTGTTGCTCGAAGGTCATCACTTTCCAAGAGCCTCTGAAGCCCTTCATAGCCATTGTGGTGGAGGTGGTGGTCCTGGTCGCCGCCATTCTGCTCTACGAGAAAAGTCGGTCCAAGAAAACCCCCACAGCAGGTAGTCAGACAGCGAACTTTATGCTTTATGTCAGTGTTTATGTTGTATTTTAACTTTATTATCTGCCTTATATTCAGGAAATGGGACAAATGACCAAACTAACACACTGTAAGTACTACGAGAATGGGTTCTACATTTTTTTCAAGTTTGATGTTTGCTGCTTTTCATGGTGTGTATTTTTTTATTTCCTCATCAGGACACAGGGAGAAAATAACAGATCAGAGGAAAGTTCTTCAATGAGACAGCGGAAAGTTTGAAGACTGCAACAGATCCAAGCCTCCTTAAAACTGTTGATGACAGAGCTTAAAAGCAATGTGTCATCAACTATTGTGTGTGTTAAATCTATTATAATCAGAATATATTTCACCAAACAAAGTGCAATAACCACCTCTTAATAATCATTCCACAAGTAGTCACCTTCATGTACAGATCTAATTTCTCACTTTGTTTCTCAGATGTTTTTCATGTTATTTTTACTCCACAGTGGTGTCATAATGACTAAAAGAATTTGAACGGTTTTATTTTTTTAAAATCTTGAATCCTTTCACTTCCTGTGTAAAAACTGACACACATCGCTGTCTTTCTGTCAAAAAGGTAGTGCATTTCTTTGGTAACCACTTAAACCTCAACTCCTCTTTGCTTCTATCATTTATGCATGATGGTTTAGGAGCAGTGCCTTACACCCTTAAAAAAAAATCACTTAACTTGCCGTAATGTGTGCCTAATGTGCTTTATATTACCTTAATAATGTCTATGTCAAGAGATATTATCATGTATGCACTCATCTCTTTCATGTTAATGTATCAGATAGTCAGACTGGTCATATTACACCCTAATCATGACTTCAACTTAACCTGTGCTTATCCTAAAGGGTGTATATGTAAACAAATAAAACGACAAAGTCACCATATTTGTTTCAGTAACTTCCTGAAATAACAATCAACTTTGTGCTAGCCGATATGCATGCTCGAGTCAGCAGGTCAGGTCAGGGTTGTACACTTTCAAGTTTGGAAATAAAGTGTACATTACCCGCGACTAGCATAACACACACGAACCTCCAACACCAATCAGTTTGCTGGTTCAATTCCCTGGACCGACAGGGTAAACCTGGATGGGGAAAGTGAAAGGCAGCCCTGTGCCCTTAATCCCAGCTGCTGCAGTGAAACTGATCATTAGCTGGAGGTAAAAAAAAAAAAAAAAACCCAAACAAAAGACAATTCCAAAAAAAAAAGTTGGGAAAAGCGTAAATAAAAACTGTTTACACACAGTTTTACTAAGTGTTCCCGAGCCATGTTAGTAATCCTTTATACAATCATGTGTTTGACAGAGATACCATCACCTGTTACCAATGAACCTCTTTACCTGTGGAACGTTCCAAACAGGTGTTTTTTTGAGCATTCCACAGTCTTTTGTCGTCCCAACTTGTCTTAAACATACTTAGAAAAATCTATTAAATTGGTCAGATAAAACATCAAATATAATGTCTTTGTACTTTGTAATCCAAAGGATTAGCAATGATTACTTTTTAATTTCTGTTTTATATACAGTGCCCTAACTGTTTCTGGAATACGGGCCGTGTGAGTAAAAACATGTCTTATAAATGTTAAAATTTTAGTAGTAAATAAGCACTGACAAACCCACAAGTGCATCAACTTGAAAGGCATGGTTTTATTTTTGCAGAAATACAATATGCCCAATAATAATAAGAGATATGTGTTTTTTTCAGTACTTTCTTCAGGAATCACTCTCATAAGTATTTTTAACACTGGTTTTTCTTATTTTTGAATATAACATTTTATACAGTCTGACAAATCTTCCTCATGTCTGCCATGCTGGGCTCTTTCTCTTAAGTTCTTGCATCTTTCAGAGAACACAGACTCAAAGGGAATCTCCCCTAAGACATTTTTCAAAAGAGGCAGAGACAGAAACCCGAAGAACTCTACGGCTGGTTCATAAAGAACTGAACCAGAAGCTTGATGACGCCGTCGCTCAGACCCACCACCGCGCCGTCCTGCACGCTATCGTACAGTCGCAGGCTCTCTGTGCCCCACATGAGGTTTTTTCTGGGGTTGTTGCTGTCTGTCTCCACAGACAGGGCCACTGTGTTGAGCTGGTAGCAGAAGAAGGAGAAGTACTTGCCGTCTGTGATCACAGCCTGGGACGCGAAAGGCCTGGTGACATCCTCGTGGTTCCAGAAACCTGCAGGAGGTTGAGAGGGAAGTACACAGGCATATTTCCTGGGTTTTATTAGCTGTTGTTGCCTTAAACTTGAAACGGCAAATATGGAAAAACATGTAGGATAGAGCTGAGTTTCTCCCCGCTCAGTACAAGGAAAAAGGAGACAATGAACGAATATACACTGTATGATAAGCTCTTCTGTAGTCGCACCTGGTGTCTGTTCTCTGTGCTGATAACTCACCCTGGTACATGGCCTGAGCTCCTGTCCAGGCAAAGAGGCTGGCGAGTCCATTGGCTCTGAGGAAGACCTCCACCTGATCAGACTGCTGCCGCCGGGCCATCCGGTCTCTGTGGTACAGGTCAGGAACCAAGTGGAACTGGGTGTGACCATAGCATGCTGGGTCTGGTACCTTGGCACCTGTTAATGAGACCAAGAGGACGGGGTTCATGTGAACCAACCACATCATGCATTTTTTCCCCACAAGGATGATAAGTTAATTATCAACTTTTTCATATAATTTATATAATTTTCAAAATTTCCATCTCCAATTGATCAGAAAAACGGCTCTATGTAACCGACTGGGAATGCCTATCTTTGCCAGAAAAGGTCAGAGCTACAACAACTGGTCAATTACTTGATTGAAATAAAATTTATCAGCAATCCTAATGTCAATATTTAAGCAAAAATGCCTTCTAAAATGCTGCTGCTTTTTTGTCTTAAATTACAGTAAAATTCTTTGGGATTGGACTGTTGGTCGAACAAAACCAGAAATTTGATACCATCAACTTTGATTCTGGGAAAACGTGATGGGCATTTTCAGTCCACAAATTTATCAGTAATAAAAATAATCTTCAGTTGCAGCTGTAGAAAAGATTTTATGCAGCCACTGCGTATTAAGGGGAGTCTTATTACTGAATGGAAACGGGACAGCGCTTAACTTGGAACATGCAAGAAAACAAAAAATTGAATACCCCTACAGAAGACTGCAGTTGTTTGTATTGTCACACTGTTATACAAGTGGAAATGCTTCGAGCAAAACATAAAAGCCAATGATTTTCTCCAGGAATGGTATCTCCAAAAACCAAGAAAACACCAACAACTGACCATACTGCAGGTTTTTCCATGATTGACTGAACAGACTAAAAGCTGTATGTTGGCGCCCCCTAGTGACAGCAAGAGGTAACTGAACAATGAGAGTTCAGCCAGCACACTTTAATGTTCTTTTGACTACTCCCAACATAATGTAATCAGGATAAAGCAAGACACAGTGGATGTCACCGGTCTCTTATAGCTCAGGTTACCTGTAAAGATACTGTTGTCATACTGTCTTCTGAACAGAGGCATCAGGTTGGGAGCTAATGTGACCTCTGGAACTTCAGCTGCATACGAGGCCTCCAGTTGGGTGAACTGACAGAAATGAAAATGATAATGATTAGACCAAAAATCAGACGCGTGTTTGACCTTGATATTTTCAGTCTCCGATGAGAGATGCATCACCGAAGTGTGTCAGGTTCAAGTTTTGTAACATTTCTATAACCTCTTTTGGTGTCTTGATTTCTACCTGTGGCAGTTGTTGAGTAATTCTAATCTGACTGTGCGGGCAGTCATCAATCTGGAACCTGGTTGGCTCGAGCCGGCCTCTCCGGTGCCCCTTGGGGATGATTCTCTGTCCTCTCCTCCAGTAAAAGTTTACCTGGGGATTAATATCTGATAGACAAACATAAACAATATCACTTGCAGGCGTCAGTCGTGTCTGTGTAATTATAATATTCTGGTCATAGAACTGAACAAATATCATACAGTACAGCATACAGTAATACTGCTATTGTGATCTGAAGCTAGATACTGTCTATATGTGTCTGAGTATCAAACAGAAAAAAAAGGGTTGGATACAAACACGTTTTTATTTCTCACAGGGAGATATTGTAAAAAGTATTCTTGTGGTGTCCGTTCAAAAACTAATCATATATAATTGTATCATATCTGCACTATTATCAAAACATATTAAAAATACTCTGCTCTATATATTCATTCTCATTTATTCTATGAGATAATAGTGAAAGATGTCTATAATAAATTTCTGTGTGGCCAAGAAAATGGCATCTTTGTCTGACCAACAGCCCCAAAATGCAAAATATATTCATTTGCAATATTAGATAAGAAAAACAGCAAATCCTCATATTTCAGAAGCTTGCACCAACCTTGATAAATGACTTAAGTGATTCTAGTCATTACTAATACTATCCACATTTAATATCTCCAAACCAACAGCAATCATGTCATGTTCTTGTTGTTGAGACCAAAGAATATAAGGACCCTGCTCTCCTTTGATCAGTGACTAATCATTAAAAATAAAAACACCTTATTTAGTGCTCCATATATCTAACTAACCGGCAACATGCACAATATGCCAAGTCTAGTTTTTGAGAAACACAGAGTCTGGAAATTACGGTTTCAAAGTGCCAAAGTGGGTGACAGTTTGGCTGATGCCACATTTATCATCCATACCTAGACTGGACAGGAGGAAGAGTGGATTGTATTTGGCCAGACTGTAGGTGAGTCCAGTCACCAGGTTTCTAAGAAAAGGTCCAACCATTTGCTCCTGTTCCCTGTACAGGAAAGGTTTGCGTTTCTTCATGTGCCAGTGTTCGTGTAAAATCACACGAGTGACCAAGGAGCGGATGTCCGCGAACGCTTCATTTGTAATACCCGGTACTGTGGTTTGAGCTGCGGATGGCGGTGAGCTCTCTTTACCCGCGGTGTCCTCCTGGCCCAGGGCGAATTTCTCGGGCAGGCCCGGGATATATGCGGTCTTGGTAAAGTGCTGGTACCATCTGTCTGCGTTTCGTGCGAACGTCTGTGGGTAAACCACAAATTTCTTCCGCTGGATGCGAGTGATGAGGGAGAGCTTCTCCTCCACAGGAGAGGCACATATCTTTTTCACCTGTTCCTCGACCTGTCGCCGCCGGGCAGATTTGCTTTTAGCCGTAAGAGAGGCGACGATAGGGGGATACGCGGGCTCCTTGACCGCAGCCTCGGTGTGGACATGCTTTGGGTTTCTAAACAGAGGCAGGTTTTTGGGGAACAGCAAGGGCAGTCGTGTGCGGGCCGCCATGTTTCTTGTACGACTTCAACTTGTTCTTCCGTTCCGTTGACATAGGAACTACCACCCTCCCCCAAGAGCGCCCCCTATTGCACGAAAAGTCACTATAAAAAGTAATTACCATATTCGACTATATTCGTTTCTGTTGTCTAAATATCTAATCATATGTAGGAAATCGAATATGAAGACGTAAAACGAATTATTCTAGTTCATTTCAGTTTAAGGTCATATTATATGATTTAACATTGCTATTGTTAGCAGCATATTTAGCATCGGAGAACGTTGAGGCTCTTGAAGAGACCCTTGTACCCGTTAAAAAAATGCTCCCTTTGGGCGCACTTGGAAATGTCGTTGGTTTGAACTTAACGCAACATTATCATGAAAATAATGTACATGTAATAAATAAATGTACACTGTCAGGTATAAAATGTGAAGACGATGAGCCATGAAGTCATGTCTAGCAATTGATTGGAAAAGTGTCAACTTTTCTGGCCATTAAATCACGTTACACTTGAGTTTCGCATTTCTTTTATTCCAACATTGTTAATCAAATTACCCCATTATAACTTGATTGCTGAACGACAACCATCTTCACACTACTGTAACGATATGTCGTCTCTGTTACCAGAAACTTACTCAAGACATATTTCGGGGTAAGCTAGGTCTCCGTTTTACAAAGGGTTACGTGAAGGCAACATCAACGTTCGGTACAGTACGGTTCAGTCTCTGGCGGACTGTGTATAGTTGTGTGTCAAAACAGAGATAAACATTTACTTCGGACATGCTAGAACAGGTAGTTAGCCAACATTAGCTATGTATTTTCGTCAGATTTTGCGAGCGCAGCTCTACGGGACTAGAACGGCTCGCCTCACCTGCTTACGGCCTGTTTGTCGAGCCGAGGTAGCTGCTCTGAAAATAAACCGTCTTGTTCTCATTCTTATAAACATTTTCTTTTCGCTAACGGCAGCAGAGCATGTTGACGACTGTCCTGCCATGCCTGGTGGTGGCTGTAGGAAACCTGCAGTGCCCCACCACCAAGAGGTTTGGCTTATTGTGCCCCTCATATAAGTTGTTTTTGTTATGTTTTGTGTGAATGTTGGCAGCAGTTATCAGCTCAGAACTTTTATTTTCCTCTGTGTAAAAGTGTCCCACTGACCCACAGAGACCACTGTGCACCAAGAGTGACGAGGTGAGGCTGGCAGAGGAGGCTTGCAAGAAGTATGGCTACCCAGCTCCAACCATCTTCTCCAAAGTGATTGACAAAAGCATCCCTGCAGACATTATTTATGAAGATGAGAAGGTAAACAACCAAAGTCAAATCTCATTTGGCCTATTCCACATGGAGTCAAGCGATAGATCAATATATGTTTATATGACATGTGGATAAAGAGATTTAAAGTAAAGTTGTGCATTTCAACACAGATATGTCGTTTTTGTGTGTATTTATCAGTGTTTGGTATTCAGGGATATCAATCCACAAGCCCCTGTTCATTTCCTGGTCATCCCAAGGGTTCCTATTCCCAGAATAAGTGAGGCCAAAGATGATGATGCTGAGGTAAGTTCATCCATCCGTTTTATATATTCATGTGGATTCTTATTCCAAATCCACAGGCTTTAATCTGCTGCTAGTAGCAAAATCATTCACAATTCTGAGAAGGTTTTCTATAAAATATTGGCTGCAGGGATTTGGTCCAGTATAGCTGCAAGTGCATTGGTTGAGCTCGGACCCCGATTTTGGGTGATAAGGCCTGGGCAATAAACATCAGAGGTGTTGGATGGGTTCAATGTCATGGTTCTATGTAGGCCTGAAAAGGTCTTACACCAAACCAAGAAACCATTTCTTCATGGACTTTGTTGCCACAAAGTTGGAAGCACACCATAGTCTAAAATATGATATGGAAGTTTCCCTTGTTTCGGGCGTCTGTGGCTCAGGTGGTGGAGCGGTCGCCCAGTGATCGATCCCCGGCCCCTGCAGTCTACATGTCGAAGTGCCCTTGAGCAAG
The DNA here is from genome assembly GCA_037974645.1 of Hollardia meadi. NCBI lineage: Eukaryota > Metazoa > Chordata > Actinopteri > Tetraodontiformes > Triacanthodidae > Hollardia > Hollardia meadi. The sequence continues at coordinate 11,831,655 of JBBPCS010000386.1, forward strand.
ACCCCAAATTGCTCCCTATGCTGCGTGAGTGCATGTGCTGTGTGAGTGCATGTGTGTGAATGGTTACCGCTTCTGATGAGCAGGTGGCACCCTGCAAGGTAGTCACTGCCACCAGTGTATGAATGGGTGAATGCCTACTTGTAATGTAAAGCGCTTTGAGTGGTCAAGCTGACTAGAAAGGCGCTATGGGAGAAATGAACGTGATCACAATTTAGGGCCGATTCTTTCATCTCTTATAGTCACCAAAGTAAAAATGGGACCCATTTTTAACAAGCCGCATGTCCTCTGAACATTTTGACACTAAAATGGCATTTTTTTCAGACAAACACATCAGGAGAAAATTAACTTTGTTCGACACCTGTCTCTGCCTCAGCAACGCACTCTCGCAAGATCCCGAGATCTGTAGTGAGCATATTAAGCTAGCTGATAAAAATGAGCAGCAAAATAAAGCGCAAACATTAAATTTATGGCTGTATCTACTGTTGTGTTGTTTCCACATGGACAAACAATAGCCTGCAGTAATGTGTTAGTGTTAAAAATGCCTGGTGGGGATGGGCGGGACAGGCAACCACGCCAACTTAGGAGACCAGAAGTATGTACTATTTCATACCATTAGTGTAGCCTGTAATGCAGTACCTTTGTCCTAGCTGCCATCTTTGCTTTACTGCAAAATAGCAGCAAAATTTATGACACAAATCTTCCACGTAGGCCCACCTCTTAAAATCAGATCTTCAGTGAGAGCAGACAAAATTTCCACTTTCAGCAATGAGTGTGAAAACCGCCTTATAGTGTCACAATCTGCACGTACATCGTTCTACACAGAGAAACTCAAACATTCAACTGTTGGAACCAGAAGAAAAACACACTTTTGACTCGAGGGGGGCTTTAACTACAAAATCCTCAAACAATGCTGGTAGAACAGGAACACCACACAGCAAGCTCCCAGCTTACAAACAAGTCTGTTTGCTGTCGTCTTAAAAGTCAATTTGCTTTTGCTGTCACCTTAGCCTTCGGGACATATTCATACTAAACAGGAGTAGCATCTTGTTGTCACAGCCTGAAACCATCCAAAATCACCAGCAGTTAGAAATTTAAAATTGAACCAGCTGCAGCCGATGATGCTCACTGTTCAGAGGGGATTTGATTGTAATGGAGGACATATACATGATAATATTATATACATTTTCTAACACAAATCCCACATACTGTACATGTGTCTTGAGGTGTATTGTTTGATTAGTTATTAGCTGTTATTGACATGCATGACCACAGTCCTGAATCTTATATTGAAGTGTAGCAACAAGGCAAGTCAGTTTTGTTGTTGTAGACCATTTCAATAAAAAGCACACAGCAAGAAGTGATAAAGATTCAAACTAGTATATCACCTGACCACTTTTTCTGCAGCCACCAGTGATCACGTCCAAGCTGGGTGCCTTGCCACAAAATTTCCTCCAAGCCGCATTGCAAAATTTGATCTTTGAAAAGCTTTAAAAAGCTGTAATTCTCCATCGCAAGCTGAATAATCTTTTTTTTCTTCAACTTTCAGCTCTTAGGACATTTGTTGATTGTTGCCAAAAATGTTGCAAAGCAAGAACCTCTAAATGAAGGATACAGAGTGGGTAAGATGCTTCATTTAGTTGGTAACAGGAATGAGCCTATAGTCAAATATGGGAAAATACAAGCTGTTTATTAACTTGCACATATGACTATGTTTTTGTCCTCTGCAGTGATTAATGATGGAAAGCACGGTGCTCAGTCAGTGTACCACCTTCATGTCCACGTCCTGGGAGGAAGACAGATGATGTGGCCACCAGGATAATGGTTTTATGTTCATGTTAATGTATCTGTTTTTTAGTTTTTGTTTTTCTAGTCTTTTCAGGCTGCTCTCATGTGTTTAATCCCTTGAGCGGGACATGATATATGATGGGTGTAGTCCATCCAGAAGTTAAATATTCTCATCCCATTTTCTGTACAAAAACTCACTTCACCCTGCACATATGACATGTGAATATGTTGATCTTGAAAATTGCAAAATATAAGAATAAAGAGTAAAGAAATTACGTTTGATATGGCTGCAAATAAAGACACTATTTCTAATATGGATTAGAATGTGCACGTGGATGGTTATTGCTTAGAAAAACAGATTTTACATCTTATTTATGCATGTGTTCATGCATGTGTTGAACTCCATTTTCAACTGTTGAAAAATAAGGATGAATTCACACTGAATTCATTAGAGATAATAATGTTATTGTCACTGACAAATAGTCAAAACAAACACATTTCAAGATTCGAGATATTACTTAGCTCAGCAGAAAAGAACCAAGGTTTGTATGTAATGACGTGTCAAGAGAGTACAGATTTAGACTTTTAGACATTCAAAACTGCTTCCACAATTCATAAATTGCTATGGGGGCTGTATGTCTTGTTTAAGGATTTATACATCGAAAGTGTTTGGTTATTGACATGTTACAGCTCTTTTTGGCTATTGCAGAACAAATAATTTCCACACTTTAGGTGCTAACTTTTGGACTCTACATGTAGCAAATTGAGAAACAACCGGCCTTTGGGGATGTATGCTAAACATATTTGAGACAAACACCAATAAAAGATAGATATTTATTTAAACAGATCGGGATCTCTTTCAAAAGAGATCTGTGCACAAACAAGTTAACATGCGGTTTAAGCACAGACACATAGATAATTACACATATACATTATCACAATTAAGAAAAACATTTACGAGTGTGATTGCAAAAATATAAGTAGACCTTTTTAAAATGTTCAAATGAGATAAGAGAGGTGGTATTTGAACCTACTTTTGCCGAGTTCAGTATGAACAGGAAGTACAATCAAGGTCAAGAAGTTCTTAATTAAGAAAGGAGCCAGTGGCTTTAAGACAGTGTCATCTGCAAAATAGTGTACATTACAATTTAGGGTGGCAGAAAATATATAGTTTATTTATATACAGGTATATGGTGTATAAGAGATGACCAAGAATGGACCCTTGTGGTACACCTATACTAACATTAATGGGCATGACTTCTACGTCTGAGTTCTATCTGGGTGATAGTCATGAAACCATTTAATGGATTGCTCATCTACTCCGCTCGGAGTTTATCCAATAAAATACCACGATTGAATGAATCAATTTAAACAGTTGAATGAAGAGTGCCTCACAGTGTTGCTTGTCCAAGGCGTCAATGATATTGTTTAGCCCACAAAATGCAGCTGCTGGTTCTGGTTGTAATATGTTTTCTGACTCAGTAGAGAATTTACTAGAATTCCCTTGAGCAGGTTCCTTGGCTTTTATTGTTTGATCAACATGGTCATCACAGTTAGTCAACGCCTCCTCCACAATGATTGGATTTAGTTAAAAGCTAAACAAACAGCTGCAAACAGAAGTTGTTTTCTCCCGGTTGTCATTTTTACATACTGAGACTTAACATTGGTCACTACTGCAGATTTTCTTTTTTTCCTGTGGGACTGTAGGACTTCTACTACTCATTTTTTTAAACAAGAAGATTCAAAGAAAACTTGCCACACCGTGTTTTTGTAAGTTGCATGAACTTTGGTCCACAGAAATCTTCAAGAATCAAGACATATTGTCGGTAAATTTGTTGTTAGCTTTTATTTTTTATCTCTACGGACATATTGATTGATTACTTTTGGCAGTGTAGTTACTTGTGACCCTAAGATAGATATTTGAATCAAAATATGCACACTAGATGGCATTATTTCACTGTGTGCGGTTCAAAAGATGAGGAAAACATCAAGACATGCTCTCTCTCTCTGAGATGCAGTGTAGTGTAGTGTGACTATTTGGTTCAGAGGTCACAAGATTCGGGGCAAAGAGTATAAATAATGCATGTATGCATTCGGATGGCCCAGTGCTTTCTGGCACAATATTCAAAGTGTCCACATTTAGGCCACTACTGTATGTGGTCACTAGTGAAGCCAGTCATTGGCTCTGACCCGTTGCAATGGCTTTGGTGAATATCAGTCTCATTTCATAATACATAATCTTATCTATGTGAAGGCCCGTCGGTGGAGGGCATCTGGAGCGATTTAATGCTAGTTTTACTTCACATCAATTGAAACTTTGCTCTTTCTGTTACTTCAGCTAATACAAGATGAGCCTCCAAGAAGATTCCATTAAGAGGAATGCTGTTGCAGTCATTGATGGCAATAGTAAAAGGTTTGTAAAATGATGCATGCCCCAAGGTGGAAACCAAATTTGTAATAATTATTATGTAGATTTGATCCACTTAGGACCATTTGATTTTTAAGTATGGATCTGAAAATGAAGTTTTTCCATTTTTGGATGTTGGCTCCATGTCCTCTCAATTTTCACAGCATTTCTACCAAAAATGTACAGACTGGGTTGGCGTCTGTGAAGCAGAAGAGTAAATCTTCCAGAAACACAAGGGTACCAGGTGCCAGATCTGCTGAAGGACTTTCACCAGGTAAGTCTGAGTTTAATGTTCGGAGAGTGTTTTTTTGGGCCGCTGTGCGTCATGTGACAAAATACTATGTTCACCAAGTCTAAAAATAAAAAGTCAAAATGACATGGCCACCCACAGGACACAAACCCTGGTCGCCTAAATGAAGGTCCTATGCAGGATTCATTCAGCCAATGCAATTAGCTTATCATCTAGAATTTGACCCTCTTCATACTCTTCCACCTGACTTTCTTAGGGTTTTCCGGCAGAAATCTCCTCATATACTGTAGGTAATTGCCCAAATGGTCTTACAAGGCAGACTATCATTTTTCATGTACATAGCAAATTCAAATTATGTAAACAATGTGCACTCAGAGCACAGGCTGAGCTGTCGCGGAGCTCGCCGAAGCGTGCACTGCTGCATCCTGCAAAACCACACTCATGAAATACCAAGATTTTACATTGTAGTGAAAGCAAGATTAAAAAATTTAAAAAAGCACAAAAGAGCAAATAGAGCAACTGTGGTTATGGTGAGGCTCAAAAATAAAAATGCAAATGAAGCCATAAACAGAAAATAATAAGAATAAAAAGTGTGTGTTTGCGTGTGTGTGTGTGTGTGTGTGCTCTCAACCTAGTAACTTAACCAAACCCAATTGGTAGATAGGCATAGCCTTCCCCTGCTCTCTGCACCACCTCCAACCATGCTGCTCTGGGACAGCAGGTGTAACAAGCTGTAGCAGGGGTATGCCAGAGATGTCTGACTCTTCTGCTAAAGATCAAGCTTACTCTTGTGGGGGAATACCCCTTTAATCAAAGTAGGTTCTTGGGCAGTGACCTAATGAAAACAAAAAAACAAACAAAATACAACTGGTTTCCCTTTAACGAACATTTACTTATGTACATTTACAAATTGGATAGTGCCTCACAAAAACAGGTGTTGCAACAGAGGAGTCTGAGTCAGCAATAGGCTTATAAACAACATCTGGACAGCATCATTTTCACACAACTAGCAGAACTAGCTGGAACCTAAAGGTCCACGAGACTGTGGAGGAGGGTGCATAATCACTCTTCACTGTGTTCTGTTGTGACAGCAACACCTCTGGCCCCAGCTGACCAGCTATGGAGCACCAGCAGAGACAAGGCAGTCAGGCTGAGGATGGAGGGCTCAGGCCCGGCCTCAAACACTCCCATCACCATCCATCAGATGTTCCTGGAGACGGTGAAAAACCACGGGGATCATACAGCCTTGGCTTTCAAAGCAGAAGGCCAGTGGGTGACCATGACATACAGGCAATATTATCAGCAGTGCCGGGCTGCTGCTAAAAGTTTCCTCAAGGTTTGTTTGTGCGCAAATGGACGTGTACAAAAAATATACTATTACAGCAGTGCAAACAGGAAATATTTGGACAGTGACACATTTGTTTTGGTATGTCAGCTCTCTATTGCAGCCCATTGGATTTTGTATAAAACATTAACTGTCAGATAAGTGCTTTAGCTTGAGGAATTGTACAACGTAGGAAATGTTTTTATGCAAAGTGTAGTCCTGTAGGCCGAAGACTTTTACTGCAGCCATCCTCACTTTTTGCTCTGGGGGCTTTTTTTTTGCTTTTAGGTCAGGTGATGAGCAAATAGTAGCAAAGCTGAAAGTCAACACTTTAAAGTCACTGTTTCATTCAAATGCAGTGTGCTGAAGTAGAGCCAAAATAATGAAAGATGTCTCACCTACTTTCTGCCTGTGCAATATTCTACACTTCCAAACTGAACTAGTATAGCATTGAGCTGCTCTGTATTCCAGCAAATACAAACTACACAAAACCTTCAATTTCTGGCCTCTGCTTTGTAAACGGTATACCTCAGAGTTTACTCCTTCTCCCTGGTGTGAGCACTGTCGGTTGAAAACTAACACTTGGGTGTGTGGAATTCACAGTTTGTG